>OW121752.1:40689545-41289545 GCA_933228765.1 Miltochrista miniata
GAAATATTAATCGCATCCATACATACAAATAAATTCAATTGGAGTGTCTGTTTATAATATTAAAATAACCGCTTTCTACTGCATGCATATGAATGTATTACGGTACACATACCAAAATATATACTTTTAAAATTTTTGTCTGTCTGTTTGTTCTGGCCTCCGGCTAATCTCTGGAACGGCTGGACCGATTTGGACGGGACTTTCACTGGCAGATAGCTTATGTAATAAGTAGTAACTTTGGCTACTTTTATTTTAGAAAAATTCTTTTATTTTAGAAAAAAAACTAAATAAACTAATTTTTTTCATTACATTCTACGCGGACGAAGTCGCGGACACAGCTAGTCATAAATAGATGAGTATCCGAATGAGTTAATTTTCCTTTAACTTTACTGAGAAGTAGATCAAATGTGTCTCTGGCCATACGCAAATCTTCGTAATTTTTTAGTGAAAATTATGCAATTGCTTATACATATAGAACAAAAAAATCCCCATGACTTGACCGTGTCTTATTTATGTCATGAACCCAATATGAAGCGCTCGTGGCCCCGCGGACTCAGAGTTGTGTAAACGATCACTGTAGTAAGCAACATTTACTGTGGCCGTTCATGGATGGGTGACCGTCTCGTGACCACTGTGTGACATTTATTTTCCGTGCTTCGAAAAGTCCTTGGTCCCGGTTGCCAGTAAAATAGTAGTCGAGGCAGTACCTAAGCCAAGTTGAGGGCCTTTTTAGGCGGCTTGAAATTTTTTAACAGCTGGCACTGCTGGCAGTCCTTGCCTGCGCCTGTCCATATCAACATGGCAATACGGCTCACCACCTATTACGTGGGACAAAATCTCAAAGGTGAAATGTGGGCATCTAAAATGCCTCTGTCTACCCCTTCGTGGATAAAAGGCGTGATCATATGTATGAACCCAATAAAGAGCAGTATATAGCTATTTTTGAAAGTGAAATCTCTTCAACGTGCCGACAAGCAAGTGACCAAGGCACCTAGCGACCCACCACGCAAACCACCTTTCAGTGCGGCCACCGTGTATCCTAGCAAGTAGCCAGGATGCAAGCCACCAGGCTCTAGGCGCCAAGCAAGCCGCCTGCCTGTGCGGACGTAGCCTTACTGTTTCATCATGCTGGATAACTGACGAAAATAACTACACTAAATCCGAGAACACCCCATGTGTAATGGATTTATGATATTTGGCCGAAAATTAGGATGGGGAAAATGAAGGAGTACTCTCAGATTTTACCATGTAATTCAAAATAAAAAGCAGTTTTCTGACATAAATTATTTTATTTACAAAATATACACATCAACAATTCACTTTCACCAAAAAAAAAAAATCTGTAGATATAAAATCTCCGAAAATAAAATAAAATATTACTGCCTATTTATTTGTTTATTTTTTTGTTTATTTTGGGGATATCGAGGCTATGTAATCTTAAATTATTTAAAAAAAAACCCCCCATTTTTATTATTGATTTTCACATAAATTATTCATATGTTAAATGTTAAATGGTATTTTGACAAAAGATTATAGTTTCTATTGAGAAAATCTCAACAAATATCGGTTAAATACGAGCACTGCACAACAAAAACAACAACAAAAAATAATGGTGACCTTCACGTGTTATTTTATCAAATTTTACAAATTTAACTTCGAATTACACTGAAAATATTTAGCACAGCTGTTAAACAACATAACAGGATACTTTTAAATGCAAAACAACAATATTTGAAACAGAATAAACGAAAATATTCAACACTTAATCACATTAATACTTTCTATGAACGGCGTCAAAGAAGCAATAAATAATGACAGCAATCAAATCGTGATTTCAACTTTTTTTTTCATTACATTCACTCGGCAAGCTATCTCATTCCGTACCATAACCAATTCTACACAATAATTTATACAGAAAGACTTAGACCCGCGACCATACAGCCATAGATATCGAAAAATGTGCGAGGAGAACCAAATGAAAAAAGTTGGCCGCCATGGTTGCCAAAGCAATCGACTGTTCGGGAGATTGGCAACTCGGGTTTCATGCGGCATTCAACGGTTATTTAGTTGAAAATGTAACGAACATCGGAGTTAGTAACGTACTTTTAATTACCATACTCAACGAAGTATGACTCATTAGGCTGTGTACCGACGGAACCTTGCATTTCGCTGCCAGTTATTCCTGAAGAAAGTTTCTGCTCTTTACTGTTTCAAAAGATACACAATAATAATTAATGTAAGATACTTGAATAGTCATATTTATCCACGCTCAACTCACATCTGGCTGACAATATTTTTAAAATAGTAAGTTTAAGTAAAACTTTATTAGTATGTTACCTACATTTACGAATCTAAAAACTTAATCTAGTAGAGACGGTGAATATCAATTGTGGCAATAAATACTTTTCAATTCTTTTACAGCGTCATGAAATGAAAAAGCTTTTTACTTGCCACACATTCATAAAATGTATTTTTTTAATATTACTTAGGGTGATAGACAAGCATGCCACTCACAACATAAAAATTGGTAACTGTTATAGTCTATGAAGGTTTGCAACCGCAGAGTTTCTAGACTCCCACTTCCGACCTGATCTTGTAGGATCCTTTTCAAAGAAACCCACACTGGAGAAGAATATGTATAAAACTGGGGCAGGGCGCCTTTTTTTCTAACGTGTGAAATATCCTACAAGGATGCTATGCTGGACTCCTACCAACTAAAAACCACACGTGGACTACCTAATGCCTACGATTGGGAGCTCCAGGTAAGCCCGCCAAAGGATGATCCCAGGACTCCCAACAGACCTATGGCCACGCTGCTTGGGACAATTCCACGAGGTACTTGCTCAACGTTACACAGAGGCGTGCTATTTGCATTATAGATTGTCTTGAAGTAATGGAACACCTAGAGCCATTGGCGCAGCAAAGAACTAGCAGTATTGGCGGTATTGGCGGCTCTTACACCTAATCCCCCCTCTTCTGTTCGTTTCTTAACAAAGCGTCTTGGGCAGAAGTGTCTTTCTTACACACTGTAGAGAATCTTTGCCAAAACTAAACAATTCAAAAGAACGTTATCTGTCGAAACATAGAAACTTGGAACTTTTCCCGTGTAACACCGCTTTAAACTAATCCTCAAATTATCATAACTAGCTAAATCCAATTAACGAGCAGTTGTCTAATTTAAACGTATTCGGTACTCGTGTACTCAGGCGTAATTTTCACGTACCCTTTACGAAGCTCAATTTTATCACTGGCTTCGCCCGCAAACGGGTGGGGTGAGAGGGGAATTTTCCCAAAGTTCAGTAATAAACAATATTTTGCTTGTCATAACGAGCCGACAGCTCCCGGCTTCAAAACTTTGTGGTTGATTAAAAATATCAATCTCAGCGCTTTTACATTCCTCCCTACTTCAGAACGCCTCTTTATTATTTAACCAAAGTTTAACTTTTTACATCGTGTCAAGTGTAATCGACTGAAAAATTATATATTCATGATTCATGACTAGAAACTTTCTCTGTTTCTGTGTCTCTGACAATATCAATATCATCAATACATATAATAAAATCGTAACTGTCTGTTTGTCTGTACGTTTGTGCACGCTAATCTCAGCAACCGCTCAACCGATTGCAATGCCGTTTTCTTTATTGCGTTGCGGTTTACTCCACTTAACAATTAGTGTTTGTTTCATGTCAATCGGTACATAAATAAAAAGGTTAGGTATATCAATCTAAAAAATTACATATGAAATGCAGCGTACGAAGTCGCAGGTAACAGCTAGTAATAACTATAGACATAAAAGTGATTCCGGACTACTCCATGCTATTTCTGCTATATCCGTTTGTATCAGGGAGCCCGATTGGGCATTACAGTATAGCAAATAAGGAGTATCTAACGTATTGTTAGCCAATGCTGTGGTAGTACAGCTATTATTTTAATTTTTTTGAGCGTGAAAGTAAAAACGTGTGAACTTTCAGTTAAAGGTTTAAAGGTTGATGTGCGATGTGGAAGAACTAAATGCTATTATCATAATTATTAGGCATGTATTTAAATCGATATCTATTTATTCCCTTTTTTCGATCAAAATATTTCAAAGTTAAACCAAAAATACTGACTTGCACACTAATTATGCACACTAAATATACCAAATTCATTAACTGTTTAATGGTATTTGCAGAACTCTTTTACTGAACGAATAACTATTATCAGAATAGTATATCTAAAAATTCCATTGTTCAACAAAAATATTAAAACTTTTTTAAGGAAATCTAACGCCTAATTTACTTTTAGGAACATCGTTTATTCTAAGTAATACCTCAATTTAATCAGTCACCTCTACAAAATTAAATTGTATTGATCAAAAAAAAATAAAGTTTAACCTAACCTAACCTATTCCGTTAAAAGATAGTACGATTTAGAGTGCAAGTTAGTATTTTTGATATGCAATTCGTATTTCTGTTTCACAAATCATATATTCGATGTACGAACCACATTTTTGGTGTGAATTCGATTAAAAAGGTCATCTGAGTGATATTTAGGTTTTTTAAGTAGGACATGTTTAGTTTATCAATTGGTTTTTTTGCACAGCATTTAATTTTCTGGTTTGCATTCAGTAAATTAGTGGAGTTACCTAGTGTGCAGAAAAATTAAACAGAGGTGCATTTAAAAATATCCCTAATTATTATAGTTCCCCGATTGGCGACAGACCCCCGTGTGGCAACGAGAAAGAGTACAAAATGTCGCCACCTCTATTCATTCCTAGTGTGTCGTGAGAGGCGACTAAGGGAACACTTTCGCAAAACAATCGATTGCGTAGAGAAGAAAATCTCGAATATTGAGACCCGGTTGTCAGTAAAATGACAATCGTTAAGGCCAACACAAACGTAGCTATAATATATATTAATATACCAAAATATATATTATATTATAGCAAGCTATCACACACGGGAGCTATACTATAAGATATATTTTGCCCTCACTCGGTCTGCGGCCGTCCTTGCAAGTGCACGGTTTTAATGCTTATTTTATGTACAGGATGTTCAAATTTCAGCGTACCTACCTATCCTAAAAACAAAAAAGGTAGAAATCACTTTTAATTACAAACTAATTCTTTGAGCGAGAAATAGGTCAGCCCTATGGTCATCAAAGGAGTCAACTTAAGAAACAATCTAAGAAATAGGTCCTGAAAGTTTTGTCGGTCAATATAATTGTATTTTGTTCTGTGAACAAAACGAGATAAGAGAGTAAGAAAAGAGAACTCTAATGTATGTTTCCATATAATTTAGTTTGTAATAGAAACCATAGTAAAAAAGGTAAATAGCGCTAGAATTAATGTAATATAGTAACACAAGTACAATATCATTGTCATAATTGTTATAAACATGTGCCGAATATATTAAATTGTAAGAAGATTAGATACACAAAATATAAAAATTGTTAAAAAGGAAAAACTGTAGTGTTAAGTAAAAAATATGTAAATAGTTATATAAGTTTGAAAACTTTTAAATAAAAAACCCAAACTCACAACCCCAACCCAAACGAATGATACCCAATATCCCCAGAATGAAAGGCCATAGTGAAAGTGCGAGAGGCATAAAAGCGCGACGAGTATGGTACTAGAGGAATAAGAATGAAAGATGATAGAATTAAGAATTAGCTAGTTTAGATAAAAGAATGAAAGGTCGGGATAGCGTGAAAGTGCGAGAAGCATAAATGATAGAACTGGAATGATAAAGAGAACTTGGGTAAAAGAGGAATTAGGTTAGCTAGGTTCGAGATGGCGGAGGGCCGGGTGCTACGCAATCAGCTGCAATAAGCGGCAGACGAGGCTGACACTATTGGGTGTCAAGCCAAAAAACCGTAGAGCACAATACCTGGCACGGGTACACCTGCCCCCCGCCATCTCTTGAAGTAGATAAATGAGCCCTGCGGGGCTAGATCAAAATTATAGTTAGCTAGACATAACTCTGTTTTTACTAGGCTTTGCCCATGGCAGAGATGCGAGAAAAAAAAAAAAAAAAAAAAAAAAAAGGAGTCAACTTATAGACGCTTTGCGACTTCACCTTACATCGATCTTCTATTGTTTTAACAATCTTCATATTTGTTTTGTCGATCTTCACTTATTTTAACGATCCTCATTTGTTTTGTCGATCTTCATTTGTTATACCGAACTTCATTTATTTCTTCCATTAAGATTAAGGTATGAGTCCGAACTCGGCAGCTAACAGTATTGCTCGGCAACAGTGCTGCATTGCTGCTACAGAACCTCTGGTCCCCATTTATTTTGTATAGGTTTATTTTGGAATACATTCCGAAACAATAATTATGGACGGATACCACCACGTCACAATCTGCCTCTGTCCATTTCAACACGGCAATACGGCTCACCAAGTATTCATCAACCTAGCCTATAGCAGTCCAGTGCTGGACGTTGGCCTCTCCTGATTCACGCCACATTACATGGGACAAAATCTTAAAGGTGAAATGTCCCTCTGCCTACCCCGTCGGGGAAAAAGGTGTGACTATATGTATGTTTGTGCCACCACGTGCAGCGCGACACTGCTGCAGGCTGTGTTCAGAATCAACGCGGCAGACAACATTGCTGCGCAGCACCTCAGCGGCAGCACTGCAGCGACAGCAGTGCTGCTTGCTGCCGAGTTCCAGCTAATACAATAGAAGTACTACCACTGATGATGACACTTTTCCCGAATGTTCGGTAAACAAACGGAACATCCTTTATCTTCAAAATATACGAAAATATATATTAATATACAAAATATATAGTAATATGCTAAAATATACCAAGCTATATCTGTCGACATATTTTGATGACGTCATAGAAATATATATTATAGCTGCGTGTGTGGTCCTTCGAAAATTTGTATCGAAAATATGTCGTAATATGCCTTGCTATATTTCATATTAATATATATTGTAGCTACGTTTGTGATGGCCTTTAAGCATAAGGTAAAGTGTAAGGTAGTAAGTCATAAAAGTATAAGGTAAAGTGTGAGCTTATACTATGCCTCCGCCTACCTCTTTAATCCGAGTGATTTCATATCTTGATTTTCCATATTGAAAACTTCTTTGCAACAGGTATTTTAAAATTATGATCGCTTAAGTTACCTAAATAATATAATATTTAACTATCTATGTGTATGTGTATAGATAGGTAAATGTAGTGTCTGCCTCCGTGGCGTAGTCGGTAGTGACCCGTGTGGCCTGCCGCGCTTGAGGTCCTGGGTTCGATTCCTGGGTCGGTCCAAATATTTGTGTGATCCACAAATGTTTGTTTCGGAGTTTGGGTGTTTTCTATGTATAGTTATATATGTTTTTAGAAATATATAAGTATGTATATCAGTCGTCTAGATCCCGTAGCACAAGCTTATATTAGCTTAATTTGGGCTCGATGATGTTGTGTGTGAATTTCCACAAATATTTATTTATTTATATTATTTTAATATGTAATCTAGAAGTACTAAAATATTTTTTTCTCTACAGTACTCACCGAAGAACCACGATTTTCGGAGCCAATCCCCAACGTGACTGTGGCGCTTGGCAGAGATGCCAGCTTGCCATGCGTCGTTGAACACCTGGGCACGTATAAGGTAAGAAGACCTGATCCTATATCTTGATGATTTCGAAAACATCATCAGCATGTTTAACCATTTTGTAAAATACATGGTAATAAATTGTAAATTTTGTAAAATTTTCATTGAGATTTCATGGGTTGTAAATAACTGTTTGGAATTCCTCGAGGCAGTTAACATTCAGACAAGTTACTAAGTACTAAACGGTACTGTTACTTATTTCACCAAAATATTCACAATAAATGTTTGACTTCGACATTTTATAGCTCCGGTTGCGTCTCTTGCACTTTTTCAAGCTCAGATACATTAATAGACTGAACCATTTATGTGTCTGAGATTCAAAAACTGCGAGTTTTTCACAATGGATAGACTTTACGAGGCAATTGTCGTGCCGTGACTGTCTCATTGGCACTGTGGTATGAAATTCTCATTGATGCAAAAATATTTGCGTGAACTGTTTCGGTAATGTTATTGAATGCTCTCGTCCATCCGTGCCTTAATAACTTTTATGTATTTAGAAATATACCTAAGTAGGTTTTTTATATAATTATTTACACGCTATAGCAAAAACTTTTATTTGCTTAATTTATGCAAGATGAAGTTGCATAAAAACAACGAAATTAAGAGATGCAAACTCTTTCCAATCGGACGTGCACAAGTTAGTCTTTCCTGTTAAAGTGGAGGGACATCAAGGTCGCAATGATAGCCCTCTGTACGCAATGGAATAACTGTCAACGCTTAATAATAAAACCTTTAGACCTAAAACCAAATTGATTACCCAATTGTTCGGTTTTAAAATTAAACACACAAGTTCAATATAGCATGAAACGCTCAGACAAATATTTCGTCTGAACCACACGTTACACATTACGGCTTACCCTTTTAATCTGTTATAAATGAGAGAGTAAATATATTTATTCAAATGTGAAATATAACAGTTAGCTATTATTAAAACAAGTTTCATTTATTTTGCACGCATTAATGCTGTTTACCTACTTGATCAGTCATAATGTGTAACTGAAGTTTATTCGGTGTTTTAATGATTATTTGAATAATACTTTGTTAAGTGCTTTGGTTTTCAAATTGAAGAAACTGCGTTTTTACTGTTAGTGTTTTTTTCTTTAATTTATTAAAATAGAAATAGTGCAGTTAAGTTCATACAGGGCATGTCGCATTATTATTATAACATTTGAATAAAAAATATTCAACATTTTAAGACAATGACGACTGTCATTATATTAAAATAATATATCACTGTGCCAAATTTAGCAAGATCCTTTGAGCCATTGGAGTGTGAAAGAATGACAGATCCACACGAACTTGTGAATTTATAATATTAATAAGAAAACCTATTACTAAGTAAAAGTTTACATTCAAGTGCTTTGCTGTTAAATTATAACAATAACCTTAAACAAATTCTAAGAATCACTACAGCATATTTATAAGATGGTAATTTCAGTACTCCTAACGAGTGCTTCTCCAAATTTCTAAAGGCTAAATTGTGAACGAAAATGTTCTTGAACATATTTCAGTAGCTTTTTTAGACAACAATGGGCCTCCGGAGGCTTTACAACCCTATCAGCTAGTGAACTCGTAATATTATTTTAAAATGTTAATGGGCCGCTCTAGCACTGATCCGACAGCATTCAACCTTGAAGTGAATGAAATACAATGTAATTATCTCGTCAGAGTACCCCCGATCCACCCCATTCAGTGTTACACGGGGTACCCCAGCCATTATTAAGCCAATTTTGTAATTCTACGAATTAATTTCTCCAAGTCTTAAGGTTTCGTTGTTACAAATTGATGTTTCTTAGTATTTGATCAAGGTCTTTTAATGTGGTTCAATTTATGTTGTAACTATTATTTAATCTGTGGTTCAATTTCACAAAAACTTATTACCAACCACAATGAGTTTGTAGAGTTGTTCATTTAAATTCGAATCCATCTCTAAGCTGAATATCAACTGTAAACCACAATGTCTGAAGATTAGAATAAGAATAAGAATAAGAATAAATTTATTTCCAACTAATTTACAAAAATTATACAAAATTTCTTAATCAGTTACATACAAGTACTTAAAATTATTTAATCTCTTATTACACATATAATATGATAATATAATAATATTTATCTATTTCTCAGAAAGGTACATTCTTATCATACACAATGTCTTAGTCTACATAGTGTAAATATTATAATAATGCTTACTGTCAGCAGCTAATGTCGATTAATTAACACACTTTAGGTATTCATGCATTCTCACATTCGATACGTCATTTTTGCCTGAACTAGGAAATCCTGTGTTTCAGGCTCAAAATACAAAAATATGTAGGTATATTAAATCTATGTAGGTACATACAATCTAATTTGATTTAATTTTGGCATCGCTAATTTCAAAGTACAGCGTAGTACCTATAATATTAATTTAGAGTATAGTTATACTCTTTTATGCTAAAATATAAAAAAAAAGTTACACTACTATTATTTTATACATTTAATTATTTTCTTATATGAAATTCAATTTGGAACATTCAATAACTCCTCTGTTTTATCGTAAGTCATTTCTTGCAATATTTTTTGTAAAGCTTGCTTACACCGAAAATAATTCAGGTCATAGATGTACGACTTAGCATTAATTCTATTATACAGTAAGGGCCCTAAGAACAAGTAAAATCTATTTGTAAATTTGTGCTTTATTGCAGTTCTTTGAGTGCAAACAATGTCTTTACGTCTTTTGTTTAGAAGATCAGAGTTAAAACGAAGTGCTGTATGCTGTTTCAATACTGTATTCAATATAAACAGTTGACGTACTGTTAGTACTTCGCACGCTTGGTAAAGGAGGTTAGTGGGGAAGAGGAAAGGTCGAAAAGTGGCCACTTTGAGGATCGCTCTCTGCGCCCTCTCTATAGGCAATAAGAGAGTTTTACAGGTCCCACCCCATGATGTGATACAATAGCTTACTATTGACTGACATAGTGCATAATAAACCTGTTTAATCAATTTCGTGTCAGCAATATGTCTAATTTTTTTGAAAACGAATATGAGCTTGCGCAGCCTTTTGGTTAGCGCTTCACCGCGTTGTTTGAAAGTGAGCGTTTCGTCTATTGTGATACCCAGGTATTTTATTGTATCAGTTCTTGTTATAACTGGGCACGTGCATGTACCCATATCGTCATTACCGTAAGGACAATAATGTGCGTATAGGGGTTCGCTATTTCGATTAGTACTTAATTTGCGCATCGAAAATACTACAAATTTGGATTTTTCAGTATTAAGCGTTAGCATATTATGCTGTAGCCATTTATTTACAGTATTAAAACCACGCTGCGCCAACTCATATGCTTCCATATCCGACTTAGCAGAAAAAAGTAGGGCTGTGTCGTCAGCGTACGATACAATTATGCCATTTTCTAAATTAATGTTACATAGATCATTTATATAAATTAAAAACAAAGTACTTCCTAACACACTTCCTTGGGGAATGCCAAAAGAGGTGTTTTTCATGTAGTCACTGAAGACACTGCCGATTTTTACGCATTGGGAACGTTCCTCAAGAAAACTTTTAAAAAGATGAAGTTGTGTGCCCCTTACGCCTATATTTTCTAATTTACGCACTAGAGTAGGAATGAATACCGTGTTATATGCTTTGGCAAGATCCAGAAAGATTCCCACGGTGTGGTTACCCTTGTCAAGCTCGTATGCTACATAATTCGTTAAATGATGGACCGCATCTGCGGTGGACCTATTAGATCTAAAGCCAAACTGGGTGTTTGATAAAAGTAAGTTATTTTCTAAGTAATTTATCAACCTATTATTTATTATTTTCTCTAATATTTTTGATATGGCTGGGAGTAATGCAATAGGCCTATAATTTGTGGCCTGCTCCTTTCCTCCAGACTTATAAACGGGCACAACTACGGCTCTCTTGAGGTACTTAGGGAATATTCCTGTCGATAGGCATTTTTGGAAAATGTTAGTTAAAGGTGGCACTAAAATGTTTCGGTACTGTTTCAGGATTTTATTAGATATGAGATCCCAACCAACTGCACAATTATCTTTTAAGGTCATAATTATTCTTTCCACTTCTTCTTCGTCAGTGTCAAGTAATTCAAGGGATGACAAGTTAGTTCTGCTTGGGAGAGGTGGGTTAGTGAGTTGCTGCTGCCGATTTTGCATTTGCTGTGCTAGTTCTTTACCAACATTCACAAAGAAATTATTTACTGCATTAGCAGATGCGGCCTGAGATGAATGAGTGTTCAACAAACTTAAGGGTGACTCCTTTTGTTTCGTAGAATATGATATATTTTTCAAATGTTGCCAAATTTTCCTACTGTTAGATCCGGCTTTCTGAAGTTCTAGTTTATCATGATTTGTTTTTATTTTTTTTAAAAAAACGTTACAAAAATTTCGATATCTTTTGTATGTTATGCGTATTTCTAAATTAAGTCTTATACTAGCGTTATTTAACCGACTTCAAAAAAGGAGGAAGTTACTCAATTCGACTTCGAATTCGTTTGTTCACGCAGAACTCCTAAGGTAGTACCATTTTAAGAAAGTCAGGATCTGATAATGGCATCCTCGAATTTGTCCAGGAAATAAACTTTTAAAAATTGTAGGGGTATCTGGGACGTTTGTAAGCTTTTTTATTTAGGGCTTTAAAGTTGTACACTTAATGAAGATCTAGAGTCGATCTGATGATGGAGACAGTAGAGAGAATTACCTAATGATATACAGCAATTACTTTGTGTTTGGGCTTGATTAATTTGTACTGTCGAGAACTTTACATTTAGATAGATATATAGATTTTCAGTCTACACGTCACCGAAAATAGTGAAAAAAAATTAACAAAAAAGAAACCGACTTCAAACAAAACTAAAAAAATTAATTTACTTAGCACAAAGTTAGTATATTCTGAATTATCAGATATCATTAAATATATATAATACTGAAGAAAATATGACTATGAGAGAGATTAATAATGTCTACCTAAGCCTACATTGTTTTACTGGGCACCGAATACTGTATTATATTTAATGATATCTCATAATTGAGAATATACTAACTTTGTGCTAAGTAAATTTTATTTTTCAGTTTTTAGTTTTGTTTGAATTAGGTTTATTTTTGTTAATTTTCTTTTTATGCACACTGGTCGCGGTCAAAATCCTACGGCACTTGGAGAAAATCTAAGTTTCAAGAGAATTACGATAACTGACGTAAATAATGCTACTTATAGTACTTATATTAATCTGCACTCACGATAAAAGAATTGCAAAACGGCAGTAGATTCGCCATTAATTATGACGTGGAAGAAAATTGTGAAATGTGGACGTATAATATGACTCTGCCTACCCCTTTGAGGATAAATCCGTGATTAAATTAAACTAAGAATGTATTGATGTGCTGATAAGTAAAGACGATATTTTTATGATTTTTAAACAGCTCTGCACTGCAGGGGGTTGGAAGGGGAACCAGACAGAGAAATGAAAATTCCTTTCAATGTTGGCTAATGTAAAAATGTTACGTAACTTTATGAAATTGAGCAAGTTTGACATTGAGGGGTGTTAATTTAAATGGATATTGATAACTTTCATAAAATCTCCGGATGATAAATTTTAATTACCTACAGTAATCAAAAACCGATAATAACTCAAACGTTTCGTCCAATTTATCAAAAAAAAAATTGTCGTAGTAACGTATAAAATATAAACGTCACACAGAAATTACTACGTGATGTCATTTTTACAACTTGCAATGTTTGTATAATTGTATGAAAATGAAGTATCATTTTCAATCAAAAATCAATTAATGGTTTTAATTCGAAAATAAATGTCACAAAGTGGTCTTGTGGTGGTCACTAATCCAAGGCCCGGCCATAGCGAAAGTTGCTTACAGCTATGATTGTTTACAAGACCGAGTCAACGGGATCATGGGCGTTTCGAAGTTCTGTGTGCACGAAAGCATTATTTAGTGTCCATCATCTCAAATGTCCATCATGTCAAACATTTTTCAATGTCACTTCTTAATGCCATACAATGTCAATTCTGTAAACTATAGCATGCGATTTCTGTAACTGCACTGTGAAGGTAGTTAATAGACTACTAAATACAGTAACTATAAATATTTTAAGCCAATATATAAGTTCCTTAGCCATTCCTCTTAGCCTCCTCGCCCGTTATTACCGTACAATAAATCCGTGGCTGGCGTGAATAAGTTGACAACTATAAAATGACAATTTTAGAGGGCGGCCATTTGAAAGTTTGACCGTTTCTGGTAAATCGGTAAATTAGTTAAATTTAAGAGTATGTATTGGTTTCCATATTATTTTATGCCAATTTTAAAACTATGATAGTAAATGAGACAAAACCCTTACAGTTTTGGCACTATTAGACTTGTCAAGTTGTTCACCGACGAGTTATCAAGTTAATCACCGAATTATCAACTTGTTCTCAGCAACTATAAAAGTGTTTACAGTAGTTATCAACTTAGGCACCATCAAAATAAGTATTGTTTCTTGGGCAAGCAATGTTTTTTTATAATACATGATACCTAACTGACAAAAACAAGGGAGGTAGGTACTTACTATTTATACAACATTATCAAAATTAAAAAAAAAAAGAGGTAACTGGATAAATATTAAAATCAAATGCTATGATTCTATTAGTAGTCCATTGAAATGTTACAATTTAAGGACCGAATATTGCATTTCTTAGAGGACACAATTTTATTTTTGGGACATGTGTGGGGAGTCAATAGAAGCTTAACCTCAAGTTTGTGGGGTCGCCACCCTTGTCCCCCGGCCGCAATCTTAAAAAGGGGTGAAAACACTTTTTTCCCAATATCTCGGAAACTATAAGTCTTACAAAAAAATTGTGCATTCATAATTTGTTGCAAATTGTTTTGCCTACAAATATGTCAAAACAATTTTTGCCCTAAATTAAAAATTAGAGAAGTTATAAACAAAAATTGAAAATAAAATTTTCTTTTTTGCTCTGTGGCGTTTCTTTTAATTTCTCTTTAAAGATCATCTACGAGATTAGTCTGAGGTATTTTTTTTTTGTAAAATGTATAAAAAAAGTTATAGAGCAAAAAAGAAAATTTTTATAAAAAAATTCTAAAAATTTTGTAAAATTTTTTGTTAAGTTATATACACATTTGAAGGCAAAACAATATGCTACAAATTATGCCTCTACAATTTTTTTGTAAGACTCATAGTTTCCGAAATATTGCGAAAAAAGTGTTTTTGTCCCCCCTCTTTTCAAGATGGCGGCCGGGGGACAAGGGTGGCGACCCCACAAACTTGAGGTTAAGCTTCTTTTGACCCCCCAGACATGTCCCGAAAATAAAATTGCGTCCTCTAATAAATGCAAAGCTCATGTAACATTTCAATGGACTATAGTTTCATATGGTAAAAGGAGTAATCACTGTAGAATAATCAATTGCTTCGTCCAAATCTGGATCAGTGTTAGATGTCAAGGGGTCATTGACTGTTTTAAGTTGCAAATAAAAGTCTTTAAAAGACTCGTCGATTAAATCAAGGACATCCAACAAGTCCTTTTTTTTTCATTACTTATTGGTAAAGTCAGTTTTCAACGTACTGGAGCCATTGAATTGGTAGCCAGAGATATTTCTCCCCTGAGTCGTCTAGCTTTATGATTACAAAAGGTCCCTTTTTTTTCTTACTCCGTCTTGGCTGTATGTTGCCAGGGTACCTGGTGCACCCTCGAAAGGAAATCCCAGGGACCCTGACCAGCCCTGGTCGCCATTCACCGGCGACCCCTCCTCGTGGAGAGAGACCACACATTGCCTCTTCTGTCTAATTGAGGTGCGTGCCAGAATACGTCACGCGTCACCACCCTGGGCCTGTCTTTGCCAGGGCGACAGCTAGCCCTGAGTGTCGCCTCCAGGCTCACGCTTATGGGGACGGAGATCGTTCTGAGATCTCCGATTCCCAGCGCGTCTTCTCCTGCGGCTCGGATGATTGCTGTTCCTCTCCCGTTCCTTCTCCGCCGCATCTTTTGCAACCATCAACTCCTCACAAAACAAGGCGGCGGAGTTCCATAAACGTTCGCTGCTGACCATAGCCACTCCTAAGGCCACTGAAAGGCCACATCGTTAATCCGTCCACTCTGGGCACTCTGCCAGAGTGTGGAGCACCGTATCCGGTAGGCAGCCAGAACAGCTGTAGTGGCACTCGCCAACGCCCCCGGCGTTGGCTCCCGCCTTATCCGATGCAGGTACACACCGAAGCAACCATGCCCGGTGAGTAGCTGCATCAGCCGATAGGAGAGGCAGCAATGGCGCCTCTCCAGCCAGTCCTTCATAACAGGCCTTATCGCCTCAACTATATCATGCCCGGCTGTTGGTTGTCCAAGTCGCTCCTTCCACTCCTCCACGACTACCTGGCGGAGCTGAGACCTCTGTCCCTCGATTTCCTGTGAAGCAGGTCTCAGATCTCGCTCCCCTGCCTCTTTGCACCACAGATATAGTGCTGCAAGGGCCCTCGCTTCCAGGTCCCATGGAGGTGTACCGGCTAAAAGAGTTGCCGCTTCAAAAGAGATGCACGCACGCCCCCCCCCCCCCTTAGAAGAACACCCTAAAACCCATCAAAGACGTGGGATAGCACCCGAACCACCCTCTAGGCGAGGCCGTAGCGGCGGCCGTGGGTCTGTTGGGAGTCCTGGGACATCCTTCCGAGGGCTTACCCGGGGCTCCCAACCATAGGCTGTTGAGCGTTACATGAGGTTTTTTAGTCGGTAGGAGTCCGGCATAGCATCCATGAGGATTTTCCGTCACGTTAAAAAAAAAACTCTGTACATATTTGCTAAATAAACGCTGTTAGACAACGCCTAAATATTTCTTACCAGTCGACTTTCTACAATAATGGCTCTCATAGCTGGGAAATGTGGCCTTTAGCAAGCTTTAAATCTTGAATTGATTTTTATTTTTAGTTTGTTTACCAAATTGCGAGCTAGGAATGTGCGGCCATAACTGAACATCTCGATATGTCACGTATTGAACAGAAATAATCAACCTGTTCACAACTTGACATCATAACTTATCATGACTTAATTTGAGGAAGACGGCTGTCTATAACTTGATATCTCATTATGTCAGAATTCAAACAGAATATTCAGTTCGACATAACTTAATATATCAACTTGTCATTTTTAATCTCTTATTTTTTCAGACAGTCATAAGTGTGTAAGTGGAGATATCCAGAAACCGACTTTATCCTGGTAGCTAAGTATATCTTGATATAACCACATATCAATCTTCGTTCACAAAAAATTAATAATCGATAACTAGGCATGTAGATTTATCAAATTAGAGACGATAAAACGCGAGATGTCAACATACTACCAAGCGTGATTACAAAAAAAATTATGTACATATTCAGTTGTAATTTTTTTATATATAGATTCATACCGTTAGGATCGTATTAAGCTAATAAAAAGAAAATCATACAAGTCGAGATGTCAAGTTGTTCACGCCAGCCACGGAAATATCGTCGAACGCATTAATGCAGTAATTTCAAGCTGTATTTCAGCCGGGCCACGGGTATTCATTAAGCTCTACGTCATCGCAAGTACAAAGGTAAATCCTCTGCCTTGGTATAGCTTTAGGCTATCTGCAGCTCAGAGGCTAGCGTGCTAAGCGGAATCAGGTGGTATTAGTCAAGTCTACTATGGAATTACTTTTAAAATATTGAATTTAAAATTTCGAAGCGCTCGTGGCCCCGCGGACTCAGTGTTCTGTAAACGATCACTGCAGTAAGCAACATTTACTATGGCCGGATATGGATGGGTGACCACCACGTGGACCACTTTGTGACATTTATTTACGAGCGTTTCCGTGCTTCGGAAGGCACGATAAGCCGTTGGTCCCGGTTGTCAGTAAAATGACAGTCGTTAAGCCAAGTTGAAGGCCTTACGGGCGGCTTGAAAAATTTCAACTGTGGGTCGTCACAACCTGCGCCCGTGTCGGCAGCGCGTGTGTAGCGCCTCTGGTGTTGCAAACGTCTATAGGCTACGGTTACCAACCTTCCGGTGGGCCGTAAGCTTGTTTGCCACCTAAGTAGTATAAAAAAAAGTGCATAAATTCATTGCAGGATTAAATTCGTAACTAAGAAATGTAAAAGATTTAGAGGTACTGACGTAAAGGTTTTCCCATACTTACTCGTTTCTGTTTCTCATCGATAAATCAATTATTATTATACTTGAACTTAATCAAATTATGCTTAAATTTTTTTCAGCGTGTTTTTGAAAGAATTTTGCATTACAAATACATATTCTTTTTGTTAAACCTAGTTGAGTCATTTCTACTGTCAGAGATAATAAATGAAAAATAAAATTACTTGCAAGCCCTAATATCACAGTCAAAAGTATCAAATCTATTCTACACAGCCAAGTTTAAGTTGTTCAAGTTCTCGTTGTTCAAAATTCACCCACCAGCAATGAAAATGTTATCTTAAAGTTCGACCTTATCTCCTAAAACAGTTGTTGTTATTATGAAAATAATTGAAGCAGAATAATACTACATAAACAGAAAACATTGGATAACAACACTGCACTAAGCGGCTATCAATATTATTTCTTTACTTTATTTATTTAACAGTTTATGTACACACATTAAAAATACATACAGTAATATAGTTAGGAGAAAAGGAGTACAATGGCGCTGCTTATTTCTATTAGAAATCTCTTCCAGCAGGCCGGCGAGAGGAGAATGACATGAAACAATAGAGAAAGGCAGAAGTGTGAGAGAGAACTAGACAGAAAATGCTTACCTACACATACTTTTTACAAATACCTACATAAATATACTTACTCATAACATACATACATATATATAAAACCAATAAAAAAACAAATACATATATACAAATAAATACCTAAATACTTGTAGATGTATTGGAGTGGCTAAAATAGATACAACCATTTATATGACACTGAATACAATAGAGAATAGATGACCTCAGAAGTTAATTGTTGGAATTAAGATAGTGTTCGCGGACTTTCTTTTTAAACATCGCAGCCGTTTTAATGTTTCTGATGTGTGGGGGCAGTGAGTTCCACAGCCTAACCGCATGTACAGTGAAGTAATAGGAATAGAAGTCAGATTTGTGGCGTGGGATTTCAAGGAGGGAACGTTTCTTGTGAATTCCACAAGTTTTACACGTCATGTGTAACCAATATTACGACCTGCAACTGCCTAAGTACTGGCAGTTTCCTTGCACTAATTAAGTTATTCATCAACGAGGCGGATGAGCGCAGTTGACATTTACGCCCGGTTTACTACCCGAGCTGAGCGGCCCCATTGATATAAACTGCATAATTATGTACTTGTTTTCCTGCTACCGAGTCACATACTTGTATGCAGTTTACATTGAGGCCTGAACTGGATGTCCCTGCTCATCCCTGACATCCAGTTTGAGGACTAATAAAATATTGAAGTGCATAAATTCAGTTTAAAATAACTCAGTTCACGGTAGAAATCTGAAGTTTGGGCGCATTTACGTAGATGGGTATAATATAATATGTCACATAAGACTAGCTACTGTCCGAGTCCCTAGTATAAGTTTTATAGAAGAAGCGCGTTTTGAAGGAGTGCGTATTTGTAAATTTGTAATGAGCCGTCACAAGTTCCTGCGTTTACAGCTAGGTGGCGGTGACTCTCGATTCCATACACCTAGCTGTAAAGGTGAGCGCGTTAACGCTGATTCGTCGAATCAGCGTTAACGCGCTCACCGTGAATATTGACAGACGCACTCCAAAACTCGCACTCCGCACTCTGACTCCAGTCACTCTTCACTTTGCTGTCACAATTTAGTCGCTAAGATTATTGATCATTTTATGACTGTTACCCTTCCCACTGTCACAATAATCTGTTGTCACCGCAAAAAATTATGTCGTAGACGATTGTTAATCGTGTCGTCCTAAATGTGAGCACCTTTCTTTAAATACACTAGCCACGCCGCCGACACCTTATGCTGGGTCCACATTTGTGTCATATCATCGACTAGTGTAGTGTGTAATCGTGTCGAACATGTAACGCTCAATGTGGACGGGCCTAGGTTATGCCGCCTGGTTGTGCTGTCAGTGTTAAGCCTGTCACAGACGTAGCTATAATATATTAACATATCGAGATACCTATACTAATATTATAAAAAGAAAAATTTGATTGTTTGTTTGTATGTTAGTTTTTTTTTGCATTGAATATGCCCAAAAGTACTGAACCGATTTGGATAATTCGTTCATTGTTTTGATGAAAGCTCCGGTGACTTATGCTATATTTTATTCCCGTATTCCCACGGAAACGGGAACCACGCCGGTGCAACCGCGGGACATTGACTATTATATTATATTAAAGCAAGTAATACACACGGGAGTTAAACTATAATATATTTTTAATCTCACTCGGTCTACACAATCGCCTTTAAAATATATCGAGATATAATCTGTGGACATATTTTGTTGAGTGCATAGAAATTTGTTATAGCTTCGTGTGTGGACTCTCGTTTTAGTTAGAAGATATGTCGTAATTTGCCTTGCTATGTTTCATATTCAATTACTAGCTGTAGCCCGCGACTTCGTACGCGTGAAAATTAGTACAATGCCAATTTGATTGCTCTCTGCTTAGCCACTAGGATATGAAGCGTGATAATATAAAGCCTATTTTAACACCCTAACCCTAGGTAATATTTGTGCAAATTTTGAATCAAATCTATTGAGTACTTTTCGAGATCCTTCCGGACAAAGCAAAGCAAACAGACAAACAGACAAACAGATAAACAGACAAACAGACAAACAGACAAAAAAACATCTAACTATATTTTCGGCTTCGGTATCTTTTGTTGAACACCCAGCAAGTTTTTTTTTTAAATATTTCCAATGTACAGTTTTGACTTTTCTATCATTTTATTATATGTATAGATATTATAGTTAGGTACGTATGTGACGGTCTTTATATTGTGCTGACAGGCAGCTGCAAGTTTTAAATATCGAATGCAAGGAACGGGTCATGGATCTTTTTTTTTAAAAAAATAAGTACATACTTTCCGTTCGCTCTAAGCTTGCCGGCTTTCCCTACTTCGCCTCTGCCTCTACACCAGCCATAAAGCCAGCAGCAAACTTGGAGCGAACGGGCTGTAGACATTATCTCATTGGTAGTAACTATGCATTTCGTACTGTGACTGGTATGTATTGTAGATAATACGAGTACATACATACATATGGCCACGCCTTTATCCCCGAAGGGGTAGGCAGAGGCAAATTATATGCCTACATTTCACCTTATTTTTGAATTTGTGCCAGGTAATAGGTGGTGGGTCGTATTGCCGTGTTGAGATAGAGAGGCGCAGGTTGTGACTGCCTACTGTTGAAAGTTTTCAAGCTGCCTAAAAAGGCCCTCAACTTGGGATAACGACTGCCATTTTACTGGCAACCGGGACCATCGGCTTAACGTGCCTTCCGAAGCACGGAAATGCTCAAATAAATGTCACCAAGTTGTCACATGGATGGTCACCCATCCAAGGACTGGCCGTAGTGAAAGTTGCTTACTGCTGTAATCGTTTACAGAACGCTGGGTACGCGGGGCCCCGAGCGCTTCTTGACTTGTGGATATTAATGATATAAAAAACCGTCTGACTCGCACTTGGCCGGTTTTTTCCGCACGGAGGGCTCCGTTGCGGAAAATCACGTCTGTTATATGGGAGCCCCCCTTAATCATAATTTTACTAGATGATGCTCGCCCGCGTAAAATTCGGTACCCATTCCCGCTTCCCGTGGGAACATATTTCCGGACTGACAATAGTAGTCTCTGTTATTCCAGACTATAAGCTATCTGTACCAAATTTTAGCCCAATCCGTTAGAGCGTGATTGAGTAACAAGCATCCAAACATCTTCACAAACAAACCAGGGAAGGAGGGTGTATTTGTTATAACAACAAGTAAGTACTAAAAGCAATGATATAAAAACTATAGATACGTTATAGACACTTAAAAATGGCAACACGTAAAGAAGGTAATTACCTGAAAATGTGTGACGCGGCTGTAGGGTTAGCGAAAGTTGTATTAGCACTGTTTTAAATTCTGCAAGTAAAGAAAACTCGAAAAAAACACGCCTTCATGTATCTTCACATGATGCACAAGTTACACAGCAACTGTTCAATATAAAAACGTGTCATTTAATGCTTAAGTACAATAGAAATAATAATAATATTTCATTTTCTCGGATCGATAAAATGGCGGCAAGCATAATATGGAAATTGTACTCTATAGTCTGTGGTTCGGCGCCCGCGACCCGTAAGGGGATGTCGGGGAGATTTTGTACTAATGTTTTATTTTGCTATTAAAATGTTTTTTTTTATTAAGGTAATTTTATTTCTTTAAAAAAATAATGAAACATAATAATAATATATTAAGATTATTAAAATGATTTAAATTACAAATATTTGGATTACTTACTAGGTACTTAATTATTAGATACTTATTAAATAAATGTTACTGTATGTTATTGTTATATTTTTATTTTGTGACTTAAATTACGTTAATAATTACTAATCCGATAAACAACATTAAAATTTTATAAATTTAAATATTACGTAATTACCAGTAAATACATTATTCATAGTATGTCTGAGTAAGTGAAATTCAAGTTTCCCTTCTTCCCCACATTCCTCTGATATTGACTTCATGCATGCTACCACAGATAATTTATAGAATTCTTTTTTTAAATTTATAAAAGTTTAGCTGTTTTTGAAAGCCGCAATGTTCCTGTATAACGTGTCTATATATGATACGTCTTTGACTAAAAGTAATTATTATTAAAGCGGCAAAACTAAAACCTACATCATCTGTGAAAATGTCAACTTTCTAGCTATCACGGTTCATGAGATACAGCCTCGTGATGGACAGACAAACAGACGGACGGAGAAATCTCATGAATAGGGTCCCATTTTTTTTACCCTTTAGGTACGGAACCCTAAGAATCGTAAAATTAAATTAGATCTTAAAATCGGGCACAGCGATGAATTATAAAATTATTGTCACAAAGTAATCAAGGTGGTAATCACCATCCAAAGAATTGCCATAGCTAAAGTTGTTTGCTTCAGTGATCGTTTATGGAACACAAAGTCACCGGGGCGACGAGCGCTCCAAACTCCAGTGGTTCACTCTGTAACCCGTCTCTGTGTTTGTCCCGTTCAGTGTTCCTCAACGCGGGTCATAAATGCAAATGCGGACGTCTCCCGGTGACGCGGACAATGAACAGCACCGAATACCCTATGAAAGTAAACACCAAAACCCATTTTCGATTTCACGACCCGTTCCACGTGTATTTTATGTGTGTCCGTATACAAACAGCGTCTACACTGGGCATGACTACTAGTTAGTAACGCCATAAATCACCGTGACGTTTATTCTATGTCAAGCATTTTCTTCGGGTGTTCGGCATGGATAGCCCCGAAGCTGCAGTTTTCATGGTATCAAAACGCAAGTCTGACACAGTAGTGGAGAAACGTGCTGTCCAAATGTAACAAATGTGGACGCAGCATTAGACAACTCATAATCTGTCCTCCCAGTGCCAGTGTAAGGAAAACACGTTTTGACGGAATGCACTTATATAAAATATTCAGAATATTTCTATAATTTAAGCCTGTTGACGACATGTTTTTTTCATTCATTCTTTTATTCAACTGAATTCTATCAATAAAGATATTTCATTAGATCCTTTGTGTCCCTCTTGTTCGTTAGCGTCAAGAAAAAACTATCAATTTTGTATTATAATTATACCATTATACAAGCTATAACCATATAGGTACAAGCTTAGAGCTTTGTTATGAATATGATAATTCCGATGAAGGTTCAAGCGATTCCGTCATAATGTCTTATCCGTGATCCTTTAAGCCTAGACTAAGTTGTCAGTCCTATACCCATTTCTGCCCGGCTTACGTGTGCTTATAGTAATTCTGTTGGTATTACAAAATTATTGGGCACAGTAGTGTACAGTTTAGTACTGTTCTCGGAGAGGGAAATTTGTGTGTTGAAAACTTCCATTTTCAGACTACTTATTACTATTACTTGACCGCCTCGGTGGACTATTCGGTGGTGTTACCGTCTTGCGCGCTTCAGGTTCTGGGTTGAAATCATCTCATTCTGATTGAAAATGGATATTTTGTGGATTTATGTGGGTAGGTGTACTTTTTTCATTTATAGGTTTCTATACCCCAAGGGTAATAACGGGACCATATTACTGAGACTCCGCTGTCTATCCGCCTGTCTGTCACCTGTCACCATCTCATAAACCGGTATAGCTACAAAACTGAAATTTTCACAGATAATGCATTTCAACGGTATTTACGACGAATTTGGTATTTCGATTGCTATATTTGGAACCTAAATAAATATACAGAAACCCCATCATAACAGAAGATTTTTACCGCACGCATGAAATCCGAGTATGTTTTGAATAAAAAATATTATAATTTAAAATTGTATGAAATTCATCAGCCGCGGCATCGACTCACGGTGAAGTAGCTTACTGGACCCTAATCAAATATAGCTTACTCCAGCTCATAAACCGGGAATATAACCGGGTCAGACATGTCGGTTTTTAGAAATACTTTTTTCTATTCCAAGGATACTTAAGTCATGTGCGACTGGCATTGAGGCTAGGCATTACAAGGACTATTTAATTATTTAATTTCTGATATCTGTGATTATATTACGTAAAGATTGTAGTACTTCGAACTCGGAGCCATAATGTTTCCATTTCAACACGACAATAGGCTAACCGCCTACTACGTGGGACAAAATACTATTGGTGAAATGAGAGCGTATGGATCATTGGGATCATCTCCTGTACCAATTAGAAATGTGTGTGATTGCTATTCTTGGCACTACAAGAATCTTTTTTCAACCTTACATATAGAGATGTAGTACTTATATCTCCTGCTTCAGCCGCCTACGAAACCGTTGTATCGTACAAAGAATTACATCATCCTACTTCCTACTATATAATATTACTAGCTGATGCCCGCGGCTCCGCCCGCGTGGAATGTTATTCCCGGTCACAGGGGTATGAAAAATAGATGTTGACCGATTCTCAGACCTACTCAATATGCTTACAAAATTTCATGAGAATCGGTCAAGCCGTTTCGGAGGAGTATGGCAACGAAAACTGTGACACGAGAATTTTATATATTAGAGATAAATTTGAAAGTTTGTGAAGATGTTTGGATGTATAGACTGCTGAGCCCGCAGAGGACGATGGCCATCCGGGTGATAAGGGGATACCGCACGATCTCCGGTGAGGCGGCATGTCTCCTAGCTGGGACCCCTCCATGGGACCTGGAAGCGAGAGCCCTTGCGTCGCTGTTTAGATGGCGCAAGGACGCGCTTGACCGGGGCCAAAGGCCTGAGTCTCGAGAAATTGAGGCCCAGCGATCCCTGCTCCACCAGGCAACCGTGGAGACATGGAAGATACGACTTGAGCAACCAAAGGGGGGATTCGCCACAATCGCGGCCGTCAGACCGGTCATGGACGAGTGGCTGGAGAGGAGACACGGTGCTCTCTCCTACCGGCTGACACAGATACTTGCCGGGCACGGTAGCTTCGGTAGGTATCTGTGGCGAAAACTCCGGGACACCACGGCCGAATGTCAGCACTGCGAGGACCGCAGCGATGACACGGCGCTCCACACGCTGGTGGAGTGCACAGCGTGGGCGCAACAGCGCGAGGTCCTCGTGTTTGGTCTGGACGTGGACACTCTCTCGCTCGAGACCATGGTGCGAGCCATGCCCAGCGGGAGTAAGTGGGACTGCGCCGCCTCTTTCTGCGAGCAGGTCATGCTCGTGAAAGACGCGGTGGAGCGGGAACGGGAGAGAACTCTCCCACCCGAGTTCCGCAGTCGGCGGCGTGGGCGCCGCCGACGTGTTTTCGCCGAGGACTATCGGCCTCCATGACCGGGGGCCTGAGGGCGGTGAGAGGGCGGCTCACCGTCCTTACAGAAGCAGGCCGATGACGGCAGCGTGACGTGAGGAACTCACGCACGCCTCCCCCCTTTAGAAGCGGGATCACACCCGAAACCCCCCAAAGACGCGGGATTGCACCCGAACCACCCTCTGGGCGAGGCCGCAGTGGCGGCCGTGGGTCTGTTGGGAGTCCTGGGACATCCTTCCGAGGGCTTACCCGGGGCTCCCAACCATAGGCTGTTGGACGTTACGTGAGGTTTTTTAGTCGGTAGGAGTCCGGCATAACATCCATGAGAATTTTCCCTCACGTTAAACAAAAAAAAAAAAAAAAGATGTTTGGATGTATGGATGTTTGTTACTCAATCACGCTCTAACGGCTGAATGGATCTGGCTGAAATTTGGTATAGGCATAGAGTATAGTCTGGAATAACACATAGGCTTTTTATCCCGGGAAAATATTCCCACGGGAAGCGGGATCGGGAGCCAAATTTCACGCGGGTGAAGCCGCGCGGTTCAGCTAGTCATACATAAGTTCTACTTGGAATGCGTGCCAATTTCCTTGGTTTAGAAATTCTTTTTTTTTAACTTATAAGTTTTATTGTATATCGTGAATTGATAATTGAATTAGTATCTACTACTCTCAATACCTATATCGTTGCCGACGCTGCAGTTAATTTATTTAGACACAATACATTCTTGTGTTAGAAGACAATGTACACAATGAGAGTGGAATACAAGCATTATTGTTATAAAGTAATAAATTAAGTTTCTCGTACTGATATCGAGTTAAAAATGAGTTGGTGCTCGAATGTGAAGTCCGAGGGAGCTCCCATGCGTAAAAAATGAATTAAGCTCTATAGAAAAAAAGAAAATGAAATGGATATTAGACATTGATTGTCTCGTTGGTCTACAGGTCGTCAAGTGCGACTGCAAATCATGACGTCATGGGTTCGATTCCCCCCGGGGACAAAATTTTGTGTGATCCATAGAGATTTGTCTCTATAGTCTGGGTGTTTCTATGGATTATAAGTAGGTATGCATTTACAAAAGCAATATACAAATGTTAATATTCGTGGGCTGCCCATAACACAAGCAGGTTAATTCTTGCTCAGACTTTGAGATTCATCAGAATAGCGTTGTGTGAAAACGTCCGTGAAATTTTATTTACCTATATTTTAAATTAACACGGCAATACGGCTCACCACCTATTACGTGGGACAAATTATACAAAGGTGAAATGTGGGCATATAATATGCCTCTGCCTACCCCTTCGGGGATAAAAGCGTGACCATATGTATGTATGTATGTATGTATATTTTAAATCCTTTTTTTGGTTTTGCGTTAAAAGTTATGAAAATAGCATAGATTAACTGTTCCAAAAGGAGCTTATATGCACTCGTGTCGCCATTCAATCGTTCTCGCGTGTCATATTTCCAGCCACTCAATTAACTGAAGAGAGCAACTCTACAATTAAATTATTCATGAATGTGCTCCAGACCTAATTATTTATTTTATTTTACGATCCCCATTATCCTCTAACACCCGCCTCGTAAATACTTGGGGTGGAAGGGTAAGGGTAATTTTGAATTTTGAAGTAATTTCAAAGGCTTCGTTTGAGGCTTTATTTCAAATATTACTTGTAGATTAGTTGTCTTTGTTTGATATATATGTGGAAGAAGCGCCCTTCCTCGGCTTTGATGGTTTCATTTAGAGAAGTTTTTTAATGGTTGACTTACGATAAAAAGATTACTTTTGTAGCTGTTGTAAAATTGATTACTATCCAATGTTATAAATACAATCTGCCAGAATTATAGTTATGACTTAATCTGCGTTTTGAAAGCATATATGATATGACATATGATCGCGCTTTTATCCCCGAAGGGATAGTCAGAGGAATATTACATGCCAACATTTCACCTTTTTAGAATTTGTCCCACGTAATAGGTGGTGAGCCATATTGCCGGGTTGAGATGGTAAAAATTTTTAAAGCCGCCTTGAAAAAGCCTTTAACTTGGCTTAACGACTGCCATTTTGCAACCGAGACCAACGGCTTAACGTGCCTTCCGAAGCACGGAAGCGCTCAAATAAATGTCACAAAGCGGTCACATGGGTGGTCACCCATCCAAGGACTGGCCATAGTGAAAGTTGCTTACTTCAGTGATCGTTTACAGAACACTGAGTCCGCGGGGCCACGAGCGCTGCGTTTTAAAAGATCTAATATATTATACAGACATTTATTTCGTAGGTTTTTTTTTATTAAGCTTGGAAAATTGACGCCGCTTGTCTGATAGAAAGCCATAGCGATTGGGGGCCACTCTCACACTCCATTAGACTTCTGACAGTGTCCTCAAGTTGGCGGCCCAGTGATGTGCCTCTTTACATTTCGCTGAAGAACTCGAGGTTGTAAGAGGAGGAGAAGATGTGCGCGGACAAGTCACAGGTCAGTTAGAAACAAAGAAAAAGTAATAGTCAAATATTTCATAGAACGCTCTTACTTTGTGTTTGTGTGTTTGTATATGCAAATTATGTGATATAATGTCAATCTGTGAAAATACAGTATAAAAATACAATTTAAATTTGGAAAAACTTGTATTGGCCAATTACCTTTACTTTAGACTTCATTTTACAGTGAAATTATTTTGTAGTACCTACCTACTAAAATAACCAGGTTGCTCACTCACATATCAATGACTAACCGAAACCTTGCACGCCCTCAATATTATTGAGGTTTTTAATGTTGACACGTATTTCATAAAAAGCTTTTTTTTTAATTCAACTCATTACTAGGTATAATGGAATAGCTTAATTTCACATGGCTGGGGTCACGGCCCTCCACTAGTATATCATAAAATACTTAAATAAAATTTTAATCATCAACGCTAACGGAAAAGTTATCACAACGAACTGAAATTTTCCCGTTAAATTTAATATTGATATTGGTCTAGAACAGTTTACACAAAAGTCCATTTCATCAAAAGCATACCTTGATTATGAATGATATGTATGTCGATGGGGTATTACAACGCAAACATCCATTTGGTTAATTTCATCAGGATCTAACGAACGTACATTTATAAAACTAGTCATATTACTAATTTCACGTTTCAATTAGTATCAGGCGCGGTTTGGTTTTGTTATTAAGCATACATATTCATATTTAGTTAATTAAACATACGTGTACGGTTTTAAAGAGCAAGCTGCCTATTTATCTATTGTCTTTAATGAATATTGCTCTCCTCAATTTCACGGCGTTGGAAGATGCTTGTCTTTATGTGTCTTAATCGAAATGGGATTATATAAGACTAGCTGACCCGCGCAACTTCGTTTGCGCCACATAAGAGAGAGTTACCCGTTCCCGTCGCATTTACTCCCGTCGTGTTGCGTTTACTCCCGTAGCGTCTCGTCGTTAATATTCAGTACTACGTGAGAGAGAGAGAGAGAGGTTTCTCGTCACGTGTATTCCTGTCCTGTCGTGCATTATTTTTAAGAACAATTTCGTTTATAAAAGAGGTATTCCGTGGTATTATTGTAGAAAAAAAATTGATTCACGCAACGAAGCTCTAAAAAAGAAATAAATTTTCTCCCGTTTTTGAAACATTTACTATTACTGCTCCGCTCCTATTCGTTGTAGCGTGATGCTATATAGCCTATGACACTTCACAATAACGTAGCTTTCTATTGGGGAAAGAATTTTTAAAATCGGCTCAGTAGATCCCGAGATTACCCCTTACAATTTAACAAACACACAAACTTTACTTCTTTATAATATTAGTATAGATAGAGATATCTTATGTATGTGCGAAGATATCATGCCGATATAAAAAACGTGTGATGTCTTAGTTGTTGCTTCAACAAATAAATCGAATATGATCTGTTTCTATCAAAACGAAATTATTGATGGAATATCAGGTGATAAATACGTTATCAACTACCGTTATGGAGCAAAAAACAAAGTAATCTATAACAGAAAGAATGAACTGTATCAATCTACAGAGACCAGTTATCAGTATTTTTCTTAAGCTAAGCTATATTTTTTATCAATACTAAAAATACTTAAATGAAACATTATCTGCAGCTGTGCAAAAATTTCGTTGGCTAGGTAAAGGGCTACCGTGTTTTTGAAACATATTGCAACCCAATACTTTATTACCGCACCGAATTCCCTACATGAAGTGAGTCACAGGTGCTACCTAGCAATAGAATAAAAGTATTTCCAAAAATCGCTTAAGGTCCCTACATAATCCGACCCGGTTATAAACCGGGTCTACGGCGAGCCGGACAAAGGTATATTTGATTAGGGTTCCGCGAGCCACTTCGCTCTGAGCTCATGCTGCTATTTTTATTTTCCTCGTATTAAATCGTTTTCCAACGATACCCTTTATTCGAAGTCTATTTCATAATATTTTGCTAACGTATTTGGTTTTAATTTGTTCGTACGTTAGATAATGTTCACGGTAATGTTTGGATTTCAATTCTGCGGTTTTGTGTTTGAAATGTAATTATCTATAATCTCGGTATTTGCGTTTCATTCGGGTAAAATAATCTAATTGATTCGTATCGTCCCTCATTACGATTCGTTTTAATAATTCTGCGAGTTTAATTTGATAATATTTTATTTAACGCTTGAATGTCTACTAACAGAGATATTTAAATAAATCCTTTTTGGGGTTGTATGTATTGTGTGTGATAATATTATGTTATCTAGAAATTAATAACAGAAAGTATGAATCCCACCAGCATTAAATTTTATATAACAAACCTCTCTTGTTTTGTCTTTTTATTAGTACTCGTAACGAGGTTGTAGTTGCTTTTCTTATTTTCGTTTTATTTAAAGACCAATTTTACTAAACCATTCTTTGGGTTTAGTAAGTTTTTCTAGAATCATCGATACTATACACAGCACTTTATTATTTTATCAAAGTTACCGGGTAAGATAATACCGAAGAACTTCTATTAACTCGGTACATGAGCTAAAGAACTAGCCTGCCAGTTGCGACGCTAAGATAACACAACACAAACAGAGGGCCTGAACAAATAGATACAAAGAGCAAACATGTTGTGGCGACTCGATGATGTGCAATGGACTAATGGTGGCGGAGACGAACTTGCTTCAGGTGATCTTTTCATATTAATTTTAAAAAATGTATCTGATATAATATGAGTATTGTTGGTGTTGAGTATCATCTATAGTCTTCAGAATGGAATTCTTTGAAAGGGATCTTTGAAGGTTCTTGCAAGGCAGCGCAAGTGTAGCACCTCCTATTGCAAACATTCATAGATCACTTTCTGTGGTGTGCCTTAAGCTTGTCTCTCACCTTAGTAGTATAAAAATGCAGAACTTTAGATGTGGTATTTTGTTGCCTGCTACCTAAGTTAAATAAAAATGTTGGTGTTTTGTGAGGAAAACATTGTGGGATATATTACCAGAATGGGAAACGTAGTTTAATATTCGTTGAAGCAATTTGTGGCCTAGCCTCATGTGGGTGTAATAAATTTCAATCGCGGTGTTATTTATGTATTGGATAAGTAATAAATCATTGTACCTACATCTTAGATACAGTCATGTTTTAAATGTGTCATTCAATAGACTCTCAATAGTCAGAAAAATAAACAATCCTACCGAATTCAAACTTATAGAGCTGTCGACAAACAAAACAAAACTAATATTTCAAAAGTCAATAGTTTCGGAATCCGAATTCAAAACCGTGGAAGCGTCGCCGAATTCAAACGGGCAAAAGTAATGTTGGATGAAGGGGCATGCTCGAAATTGCCGTTAAGTATGTGGTGGGGATATAAAAGGGGGCAAAGAGGCTTAGGAGGCTTTGCGCGGATCGCGAGTGCCAAGTTTTCACGGAGTTATGCCCTTACAGCTTGTTTGTTCACGTGCCATTTCCTATGTGATTAAGTGGTGGATTTTGTATGATAAAGTTTGAGACGGATCTCGCAATTGCGGAGGTATGAAATCTTGAATAAATAATAGGGGGTATGTAATGATACTGGGCTTAGGTGCAAGGTAAATGCTAGTATTAAGATATGCGTATGTTTTTGTTTTATTACTCTGAAATGATTTACTGTAAGAAATTAGGGATCTTTCGAGCAGTTCTGTTTTCTTTCATTGTAAGAAAATGCTTTGACAAAAACGGGTCGTTGTAATTTCAATGTTACATCATTATTAGCTGTAATAGGTTTGAAAAAGACCGTACCTACTGGGGAAGCCCTGGTATTATATATATTATATAGTTCAGCAGATGTCCTATTAATAAGAACGATACTAGTGTGCCACTTATATGTAGATGCTAAATAACTTGAAAAACCTGTGGGAGAAATTACGTGTGTATCACTCTAAAAGACAATGTGTTCAAAATTGTAATTGCTAACAACGTGTAGTTAATCTTATTTGTTCTGTGCAGCTACTTTATTTCCATGCAATAAAACAGGTAGTTTATAACACGAGTAAGGCACGTTCAAAACATTTTCACACTTCACACGAAATCCTCAAATTAGTTTAACAAGAATCTCGTTAAAAGTCTCTCAATACTTTACCATCAAGGGAAAATTACCCGCCAGTTTCAATATTTTGCATGCAACACGCGAAAGCTGAGCGTAATACAATTACATCGCGATACGCCTCTGACAATGTACGCTCTTGTAAAATGTTCTCCGCCGGTCCCACGTTGGGGCGCCAATGATAAGAAAATTTGCACGGCTCGTATATGGAACGAGTCATTAAGATTTATCTAATTATCTTATTAGGGTTCCGTCCGTATGTCGCTCTATGGCTTGACTGAGTTTGTTTATACACCTAATTACTAAGTTTTTAGCTTTATGTAACCTGGTTATTAATCACTCTGACAAGAGAGACACAATTACGCTTCGGGTAATAAAATTTATGAAAATTCTTAATACAAAGAACTATGCTATAATTTTTTAGAATTTTTCATCATTATAAATCAGCATTTCGACCTCGGCTGTAATACGTGGCCAAGCACTGGTACACAGTTGACCAGATTCACCTTCATGTTGGTTGATAATAGTTGATGTGTTCAAGTAACACTGATAAAGTTAACTGATATTATAAAAGTAACAATATTATAATTTTATCAATAGATTCTAGATTTTATGACTTTACATGCAATGATATTAAGAAATCTCCAACCTTTTATTTGAAACTTTTAAACATTGCAAAGTAAACTCACAATTCGAATCTCTATTGTAGATAGTTACAGATATTCAATAGCCAATAACTCATTTCATTGAACTCTAATAGAGTGAAGGTGAGTGGAGTCTCCAGCTAGAGTCTCTTTATTAATTCCAGGAACAGTGCCAGATAAATTATGACGTCACTTAATCACAAATCCGCCGTGGCTCTTTACAGCAGCCGAGGTCGAAATTTATTGATTTATAGTGAGAGTAACTTTGTTAGACAATTGAAACTGTAGATTTTGTTATGATAAGTTTGCAATTGAGTTTATAAATTTATGTTACATCAATGTCAAATAGTTATTTGATTTTTTTTGTATACACCAAGTTCTACATAGTATCTTCATTATGTAAAAATTGATGTATATCTGAAATAGGTAAATTGATTTTATTTATTGCTAGATAAAACTAAATATTCATAATCTCAACCGAATGTCACATGACGGCTGGGTAAAGAATTACTCCAAATATCGCCACAACTTATGTCTTCTACCAACCGTTCAGCGGTCTCTCGTGATCTTTAGTAACAGAAAATGTAGCAGCATAGAAATGATGTATTAACAAAATTTTACCCTTAATTTAAGTTTACGAATTTATATGAATAACATTTAACCCTAAGGAATATATTTCCTTAAAAGGTTTGTTTAAAGGAAGTAGGTACCTACAGCAGAGACTAATACGCACATTTTTACATTCAGCCAAATAGATTATGAATAAAATAACTAAATATTATATAAGCCAACCCATTACTTGAAAGCTTTATGATCTATAACATGCTTTACCAGATGAGTGGAAAAAAATCTTGATATCATTCTGTACGAAAAACAAAACATAAGCATAGCTGAGAGGGTTCCGCCAAGAGACCTACTGAATAAGTAATGTATCATCACTCTTTGTTTAGAGAGAAACAGAGTGTACCTATCTCCGTTTTATCTAGTATTGAAATCTGCGCACATGGGATCTAATATAATCATGAACCGCCATTCATTTCAGCGGAGTTTTAGTAAAATCACTAGGATTTTTACAAGAGGAGAAAGTAACATATTTTTACTAGCGACCCAACTCAATTTTGCTCGGGTTTAAATTACATGTTGTAGTAAGGAAAATAATTTAATAAAGTTTATTGTACATGGATATGAAAATCTTTGTGTATATGCGTTATATGGTTTAGAAGAAAATACTCTACGCCGGGACATGTGGACACTTGGACTAAGACCTTTTTGTGTTTTAGTATCACGCTCACTTTTTTCTATTTCCAGTGTTGGTAGAGACAACTGAACAGCTCACTGGTCTTTCCATAATAATCCGCCAGGATTGGGTAAAAACCACCTATTTTAACAAAATTATAATACTTAGGTTACAATTTTCATTTATGTAATTGATTTGGTCTTATACTTACCTATATTATTATTATCAAGCAGTTCCCCGCGTTCCTTCACACCTTCACTAAATATATTTGGACCCACGTATTGGGAGTGAGCTATGTCTATGTTATAACGGTGAAAGACAAGTGAGGCTCATAATTTCTATTATGTCAATTTTCATTCATTATTACTCATCCATAGTGACCCCTATACACATACCTACACCCTTTTCAAGACTTCTTATCTATACTAATATTATAAAGCTGAAGAGTTTGTTTGTTTGTTTGTATGGTTGAACGCTAGGATCTCAGGAACTACTGGTTGGATTTCAAAAATTCTTTTACAGTTTGATAGTCCATTTATTAAGGATGGCTATAGGCTACATAACATCACGCTAAGACGAATAAAGGCGAAGCAGCAATCAATAATGCTTCGAAATCGGGGAATATTTTTTACCGGCTGAGAGCTTCTGAGGCGTACGCTGCGTAAATGGTTAAAGATACGTCAAAATTGTGTATCACAATATTGTTTCTCTTAAAAAGTTCTAAAAAAAAGTCCGGCAGCATATGTCTATCTCTTAAGGTTCGCTCACAATAACCTAATTTGTCTGTTTCTTAAGGTTCGCTCAAAATATTATAAAAGTGAAGAGTTTGTTTGTCCTAGGATCTCAGAAACTAGCTAATGCGAATAGAAGCGGAGCAGCCATAAATAATGTTTCGAGAACGGGGAAAATTTCTTTCTTTTGAGAGCTTCCACTGCGTACGTTGTGTTGAGGATGTTAAAAGAAGAAAACTTGGTTCTTGAATATAAGGTTTTATATTTGCAGCTAGTACATGGTAGACTTGTTAGCCATAGAAATATTATAAAAGTAATGAAGCGCGATAGACGCGCACCGCGTGGAGCCATTACGATAAAGGTTGTGAACCCGGCGCAATACAGAAGCTTCATAGCTGGTTCACAACTGGCGTTAAGTACGGCTTCTTAATTTGCTTGCATAAACAATATGTCAGGTTGTAATACCCGGCGGGATACAGAAGCTTCATAGCTGATACACAACTGGCATTAAGTATGGCTTTCTAAATTTGTTTGCATAAACAATCTCCCCTGGCTTGAAAGTGCTTTCTCTTCGTCAGGTAGAAAAATAATTGTTTGTAAATTGGTGGATCAGTCTATTAACGGACAAATCTTGCTTATCGCTCTTCTTATAGTTCCCTTACTGGTTTTAATGTCTGCAACTCTGCATGCTCCATCAGATCCAGGATAAACGGCTATAATTCTCCCCAAAGGCCACTTCAATGGCGGAGTACAATTATCCTTAATAAGAACCATTTGATCAGGTTTTATATCAGGTTGCCTGTCCTTCCACTTAGTGCGCTGTTGCAGCAAACTTATGTATTCGCGACTCCATCGGCTCCAAAAATGTTCTCGAGCATTCTCTATGCGGGCATATCTGTGAAGGCTATTAGTATTGGCATCTTTCAAATCGGGTGACGGCAGAGACAAAAGAGGTCTACCCACAAGGAAGTGCCCCGGAGTCAAAGGACAGAGGTCATTTGGATCAGAGGACATGGGAATAAGGGGTCTCGAGTTTAAAATGGCCTCTATTTGGCAAAGTAACGTAGTGAGCTCCTCAAAGGTAAAATTAGCGTTACCTATAACCCGTTTTATGTGAAATTTTGCTGACTTCACAGCCGCTTCGTAAAGCCCTCCAAAATTTGGAGAAGCTACAGGCGAAAACTTGAATGTGATGCCCTCATCAGCAAGGGCTGGCACAGAGTCAGAAAAGTTTTTGACAAGAGCAGCAATTTCTTGGCTTGCGCCAACAAAATTGGTGCCGTTGTCACAGAATATCTCACGAGGCTTTCCTCTGCGAGACATAAAGCGACGCAAAGCTAAAATAAATGCTTCTGTGGTCAAGTCACTAACTAGCTCCAGATGAACAGCTTTAATCTTAAAACATATGAACACACAGAGATAGCCTTTTACCAGCTTTGCGCCACGTCCCTTTCTATTTAATATCATGAATGGTCCTGCGTAATCTATTCCTGCGACTTCAAATGGAAACCCAGGTGACAATCTTTGTGTGGGTAAATTCCCCATTATTTGCTTTGCAATTGCTCCCTTCTGCCGTCTGCATGTAACACAGACTTTACAAATTCGTTTTGCTAAAACTCTGCCACTAATGGGCCAGTATTGTTCTCTGACGACAGAAAGTAGCAACTGCGGACCAGCATGCAATAGTTTAAGGTGATAATATTTCATTATCAATATTGTGTAATGATGCTTGCTATCTAAAATAATTGGATGCATTTTACTAAAACTATAATGAGAGTTTTCCAACCTCCCACCCACGCGAATGACGCCTGCACTATCAACGAAAGGCGTGAGGCTATATAAAGCTGGGAGATTTTTAAAATTGTTATTGTAATTTGGAAAACTCTCTTGCTGCGATAATTTAGCGAGCTTCATTTCAGCCTGCTCTAACTCATCTGCTGTTAACCCTACAGAGCACCTAGTGCCACATACGGTACAACCACCTTTATCCTTCCTACAGACTTAAACAATACTCGTAGTGACATCTGTTGATTATTTATAGATACACTACAAGAGTGATAACGATATAAGATAAGACTTTTCGAAAAGATGTCGTTTCTTTTGCTGAGCGGTCAGCAAAAGTGCAAACTTTGAGGTAAAGTGTCACATTCGTTGTTTGTGCAATTTCAAAAATTCTTTAAAAATAATAAATATACGATTTTCAACCGGAGAAAAATATTGCGATACGTGGAAAGTCTTTATAGAACCGAGGTAAGCAATGTTTTTTCATTCTTTTAGTATTTGTATCGTAAAATTGTATTTTTATGGATGTGCCACATATGGTACCGTGAGCCTCAGCTATCTTTTTCATGTATGTATATGTACTACAAATGAGCTTACGAATGCTTACGAATTCTTCGTTTTTTTTTAGACAATGTCACGTAGACTGTTACATGACCATCAAATCCAAGATTATCTTGGTATACCCTCGAGTAGTGAGGCTGAAGAAGACCATTCAGAAACTCAGAGTGATGATGACATCACCAAAATTTAGTCTACCTTCAATCACTTAGCGGATTCATTTTGGCCAAAGAGGGGATACAAAAATCGTTAGTAACTGTGAACAAAGGTCGTTTAGGAAAATATCTTTTATAACGTACTCTGAAGGACCTAAAAAAAGATAAGGTGGAAAGAGGATTTTTCGAAGAATGGGTGGCTGATGTTGATGGAACTGCTATTGCAAATGTTATATGGTATGATAACACACCTCTTATTTTGTCGTCATCTTTTGTGGGTCAACAACCATTACAATCTGTAAAAAGGTATTGCAAAAAGCTGAAGAAATTTCTACAAATAGATTGTCCACAAGTAATCAAAACTTATAATCAGCATATGTGGTGTGGGCTTACTGGATTCGTTCTTACGTAAATAGAAAATAAAAAATTGGACTAGAAAATGGTATTTGAGGCAATTTTACTATCTTCTTGATGTTATTGACATAAATAGCTGGTTACTGTACAGAAGAGTTGGAGAGCACAAGCAAACAGATATGTGTATGCAGGGGTCATTGCTTACGAAGAAAAGAGGTAGACCATCAAGTTTACCCGATGAAATTGAAATGAGAGAATGAAGCCAGATACATCGATCCTGCCCCCGGTTGACATCAGACGTGATGGATACTGTCATTTTCCAGTTTGGGGTAAAAAAAAGGCTGCGGAGTAAATATCCTAGCTACAAAGGAAAAACCTACGTCTCTTGTGCAAAATGCTCAGTTGAACTATGGCTGAATATTATAAAAATTGTTTTAGGCAGTTCCGTCAACAAAGCTATAATTTATTTTGTTATATATTTGCTGATTTAGTATTATAATAATAGTTTATAATTATCCCTTACATTGCACGCCCACTCTCACACATTTACACTTCCCACACACATTTGCTACACTTTTTCATACAGACATTCAACATACACACATACACTTCACAATACACACATACACACACATACACAAACACATTTATACACACACAGGCACACATACGCGCTAATTTATAAGCTAAACTATTCCTAAAATGTTTTAATTGATTACCAAAAAATAAAGTTAAGGCCCAGTGTACCACATGTGGAACCGAAACAAAATTTCGAATTTTTACTAAAATATTTGATTTTCATCATTTTCATTGCTTTTCCCCAACTTCTGAACCCTAACCACATCACATATAATTTAATCAGACAGTAAAAAAAAATTGAGCCTTGTAGGGTTAAATAGCCGGATTGTCTATGTTTTCTATGAGTAATTAATCGGCGGATATAAGCCATAATACGGCGCAATTTAATAAAACTTGAATATCGTTCAAATTCAATGACCGGAACTGCGGTCCTATCGAGATTAACAAAATTAACTCTAATTTCAGGTAAATCCGAGTGTGTCGCATAGTGCATCTGTTTAGGCCAATTGTCTTGAGTATCCCCTAAAAATGTAGGTCCATCCCACCATAGTGCGAGATTTTGTACATCCTCAGGAGGCACTCCACGCGATGCCAGATCAGCGGGATTACAACTTGATGGCACATACATCCACGTGTTTTTCTCGCATACTTCATTGATTTCGACTACACGATGAGACACAAATGCATTCAACTTATGGGGGGGTGTGTTTAGCCATCCCAGTACAACCTTCGAATCGCACCAAAAATATGCCGCGTCGACGGTACATCGTAGTGACTCGGTCACCTTCTTACAGAGTCTGGCAGCTAACACAGCTCCGCACAACTCTAACCTAGGTATTGTTGCCGATTTCAGCGGCGCAACCTTTGATTTGGCGCACAACAGTTTGACTGTGATATGGTCTAGTGTGTCCCTAGAGCGCACATATACGCATGCAGCGTACGCTTTCAGCGAAGCGTCTGAAAATGTGTGTAATTCTATCTTTATTGGGTTGTGGCATATAGCCAGACGTGGGATGGACAAACTCTCAACACATTTCAACTTTTTTATAAATTTTGACCATATCTGAGATATATCATCAGGAATTTGTTCATCCCACCCTACCTTCTGTAGCCATAACAATTGCAGAATAAGCTTACATGTTATGACGCACACGCTTAATACACCTAACGGATCAAATATGCTGGACGATATTGATAAGACAATACGTTTCGTGAAACAATTATGGTTTTCATAATTTTTCAAACTCTTAACTGATATCAGAATGGAATCTGCTGTGGGATCCCATTCTATACCCAATGTGCTAGTTTTAGAAGAAATTTTCAAATTTTCTTGTTTGCTGTCTGTACCAGATTCATTTGCGATCAAATCTAACAATTTCTGTGAATTACTCTTAAGTTTACGTAATTTAAAACCTGCCGATAATAATTTGTTTGTAATGTTTTTATAAATGTCATATAACTCCTGTTCCTCAAAATATCCTGTGATTAAATCATCGATATACCAGTCATGCAACATCACTTCTCTCACCACCGGATCACTGCATTCCATTGCCAACTGTACTATACAGCGGGTACTGAGAAAAGATGACGCGGACATACCATAGGTAATCGTATTTAGCTGCATATATTTTAATGTTTCAGCCTCACTTTTACGCCACAAAATTGTCTGAAGGTGCCTTTGATTCGGTTCGATGAGAATCTGTCTGTACATTTTTTCTATATCTCCTGTCAATATAAATCTATGCTGGCGAAGCCTAATTAAAATAGAAAAAATGTCGTCCTGGACAGTAGGCCCTACCATCAATACGTCATTGAGTGAAAGACCGGATGATGTCTTGCATGAAGCGTCAAATACCACTCGACATTTGGTGCTTTCGCTATTTTCCTTTAGCACAGGATGATGCGGCAAAAATACAGCATCATCAGATCTCTCAACCTGTGACAAATGGCCGAGCTCTTCATACTCATCTAAGAAATTGACATATTGCTCTTTTATGTCAGGCTGCCTCCGAAAGCGCCTCTCTAGCGACTCGAATCTCTTGAGAGCCTTGTAAAAAGAATCACCCAACGAGCGTGGCTCAGCCTTCAAGGGCAGCGTGACACAAAATCTTCCATCCTGAAGGCGACGAGTGTGTTGAACAAAATGTGTTTCACACGCGTCCTCCTCAGGGGACTTCATAGGCTTAACGGGTACCTCTTCGAGTTCCCAAAACTTACCTAACTGTGTTCTTATCTCATGGCTGAAATTACAAATAATCTGATTCTCTGATTTTGTGGCCTTGTAGCACATAGCTGGTCCAGAGACCAACCATCCAAATACAGAATTTTGCAGAATGGGTAGGTTACGACCCAATTTAATTTGTTCTGAACATAACACATCCCAAAATATATCTGCTCCTAACAACAGATCTATCTTGGCCGGTTAATAAAAATTACAATCGGCTAGTATTGTATTTTTGGGTAAATTAATGTTAGAAATATCAATCTCATAACTCGGTAATGAACTTGTAATTTCTTTTATAACAAATGCATTGACTAATGTGCTAAACGCATTTGTACGTGATTGTACTTTAATATTGCAACGCTGTAATGCTTCAAACGAGATGTTATTAATACCGGTAACACATACCGAACTAACACTCTCAGTTTGAACACCTAAAGCATCCCTCAAATCTTGACTCATAAAAGACGACTGGCTTCCGCAATCAAGCAGGCAGCGTGCTTCTATGCATTTACTGTTATCAGCTGAGGATACCTTAATGATAGCTGTGGATAGTAAAATTTGATTTGCCATGCAAGTGGACAATGATATCGGAGTAGAAACCAATTGCTTACCTTCTGCAACGGTTTTTTCTAAATGTAATAAAGAATTATGTTTTTTAGGGCATCTGGTGCAAAGTCTTGATCTGCACTGTGGAGCTAAGTGTCCGCTACGGAGACAGTTAATACAGTGTTTATGTTTGATGATTAACTTTAATCTGTCTGCCGGTGACATAGCTAAAAATTTTTGGCAATGATAAATGAAATGCTCACCGTTACAAACCAAACAGTTCACATTATGCTTGGTGCCACTATTTTCACAAGTAGTGGCAACAAATGACCTTTGTTGTTTAGATAATATGTGTTTAGTATATGGCAGCTGCTGCCGCTGTGGCGATGACTGCTGCACATTGTCTGGGCTACTACCACTCACTGATGTTGCTTCGAGAATGTCTGCCCTCTGGCGCAAAAATCCATAGAAATGTTCTAAATTAAGTTTGTCAGTTAAAATGTTTTTATGTTCTTCCCACTTGGTACTTGTGATAGGATCTAACTTAGCAGCAAACAAGAAAATTATGAGAGTATCCCAGTTATCAGTTTTTTCATCCAATGCGTTTAAAGCTCTTAAATGCTTAGCTATATGATCTGCGAGAGAGCGTAAAGATTTCTCCTCGCTAGTAACAGTAAACTCAAACAAGGCCTTAAGGTGCGTACACACTAGCTTACGTTTATCACTGTAACGGTCACACAAAAGTTTCCAAGCGGTGTCATAGTTGCGACTAGATATCTCCAGGGATGCTATCACAGAAGCTGCAGAACCGGATAAGGCGCCTTTCAGGTATTGGTATTTGTTAATACTTGCTATTGACTCATTGTTATGAATCAAAGAAGAATATGTGTCATGAAATTCTAACCACTTTAAAACATCACCATCAAAATTAGGAATCTTAATCTGAGGTAACTTAACATGTGTAGTGTGTATGGAAGAATTAGAACCTAGGCTATCCTCACCATCCTTAATACTAGTTTTATTTATTAACGCCTGAGCCTCTGCAATAGACCTATAGAACCTAGCCTCAGTTGACTCCCTTTCAGACTCATTTTCAGGGCTATCCTGCTTAACTTCTATGGTTGTTTGTATCAGATCATACTCCTCAAACATTCTTTCAATCTTTTTTAACCTAGTTTTAACTTCATATTGAACCTGAGAACTTGCAACTTGTTGTTGCAATTCCTCTAAATATTTTTCAAAGGTGGTAAGCCTTCCCTTTAAAGAAGACCTTTTACATTTAAGCTCTCTTAATTCCTGTGACATTTTATCCTCTGTGCCAGTCATTGCGATGAAAACAAATAATTCAATTCAAATGTAAGTATAAATACCTTTATAATGAAGCAAACTTGTGATATCAACAAACTCAACTGCTAACATCAATAAAAATAGGCCTCCGCCGACGAGTTGAAAATGGCTTTGTACCAGAAAGAAAATACAGGCCAGCGGCACCTCCCTGTCTTGAACTGTAATTGATAACAATAGGTATGTTTTAATTTTGGTAAAAAATGTTTATGATTTTATCGCCTGACTGCCTGACACTTAACTTGACAAGTCTGGTAAAGGAATTCCAAATTACTTTCTACAACACGGATAAAAGTCAGTAAATTGATAAGAATATCACCTTGTGTATTTAAGTTGTATTGACAAACTAGAGAAATTGTAAAATGGGCAGCTGAAGTAAATTAAAAGTGGGAATTTGATGTGTGTACCTGTGAATTTCCTCAGAGTACCAAAATGAGTATGTTGTAAACAATGAACTGCAAATACATCTAATTGTATGTATTTGTAACAAAGTGGGAATTTGAAATAACCCTATGATGTGATAGTAGTGAAAGGTTGCAATAAACCTATGAATTTCATACTAAATAAGTATGTACTTAACTGCAAATACAGGTTATTGTGTGTATTTCTAAAGAAAAGTGAAAATTTGAAGTAAATCAATGAATTACATACTAAATAAACATGTACTAAACCGCACTTACAGTTTTTAGTATGTATTTCTAAAAAAAGTGGAAATATGAAGTAAATCAATGAATTACATACTAAATAAACATGTACTGAACTGCACCTACAGTTATTAGTATGTATTTCTAAAAAAAAAGTGAAATTTTTTAAGAAAACCTATGATGTAGGTATGTGCCTACATAGTCTACCAAACAAGAAATATGTATGTACATATGTACTGCTGCCAATTATATTTTTAAATTGTATTTCTAAAAGGAAATAGAATAATTATGATTAAGGTTAGAGGTAAGTTTCCAAAATGAAAATTATTTTTTTTATATTTTGAGAAACTCTCCAACATAAAATATCTTTTAATTTTAATGACCTCGAAGTGAGAAATATGAAACTCAAAAAATGAATGGTACTTTACTACGAAAAATGCTTGTAGCAAGTAGGAATAAATGTGAAACTCGAGCAAGCTTAACGGGGAAGGGAAATAAAAAGAGAATGATGGAATGGGCAAACCTCCCGTCCAGAAGCCGACCAAACCCTTGTTCTGCCTTATATATTTCCTTCTGCAACCGCCGTTGTCGATTCCAAAAATTATCAATCTTCAACAAAAGTTTTTGAATTTCCAAAGATTTCAAAATGGACGTCTTCACAATGAATTGCAAGTTCGTGCATTGCGCCTCCGCACAATAATTGTTTCCACGGTCGCCAAAATTGTTGAGGATGTTAAAAGAAGAAAACTTGGTTCTTGAATATAAGGTTTTATATTTGCAGCTAGTACATGGTAGACTTGTTAGCCATAGAAATATTATAAAAGTAATGAAGCGCGATAGACGCGCACCGCGTGGAGCCATTACGATAAAGGTTGTGAACCCGGCGCAATACAGAAGCTTCATAGCTGGTTCACAACTGGCGTTAAGTACGGCTTCTTAATTTGCTTGCATAAACAATATGTCAGGTTGTAATACCCGGCGGGATACAGAAGCTTCATAGCTGATACACAACTGGCATTAAGTATGGCTTTCTAAATTTGTTTGCATAAACACGTTGCGTAAATGGTTAAAGTTACGTGAAAATTTTGTACTACAAAAATATTTCCCTTTAAAAGTTACAAAAAAATGTCTTCAACAGCATATGCCTATCTTTTAGGGTTCACTTACAATAACCCCTTTTAATAAGTTTTGAAGTATGAGCGACGCGACGGCGTAGGCAAACGTGGTCTTCAGTGGTAGCCAGTCAACTGAACGATAAAAACCGGCCAAGTGCGAGTCGGAGATACATGAGTTCCGTACCACAAAAAAAGACGGGTGGAAGTAAATGCAACGGGAAACATTATATCACTTTACATATTAATACCACACCTCTCTCCTTCTCAATCTCATGTGATGCAAACGAAGTTGTGCGGGTCAGCTCTAATGAATATAAGCGACGCGACGGGAGTAAATGCGAAGGGAAACATTATATCACCTTAAATATTAATACTACACCTCTCTCTTTCTCGCTCATGTGACGCAAACGAAGTTGTGCGGGTCAGCTCTAATCTATATAAGCGACGCGACGGGACTAGGCGCGACGAGAGTAAATGCGACGGGAAACACTATATTACTCAAAATATTAATACCATACCTCTCTTTTTAGGGTTTCGTAGCCAAATGGCAAAAATGGAACCCTTATAGATTCGTCATGTCTGTCTGTCTGTCTGTCCGTCTGTCTGTCCGTCCGTGTGTCACAGCCACTTTTCTCCAAAACTATAAGGCCTATGCTATTGAAACTTGGTAACTAGATGTATTCTGTGAACCGCGTTAAGATTCTTATATAAAACTAGAAAAAAAGCAGTAAATTTTGGGGGTCCCCATACTCAGAAATAAAACTCAATATTTTTTTTTCATCAAACCCATACGTATGAGGTATCTCCAAAGTGGAAAAATGTGTGTCCCCCCCTCTAACTTCTAAACTAAGATAATGATAAATCTAAAAAAAATATGTGATGTACATTGCCATAAAAATTACCAACGAAAATTAGTTTGAACGAGATAGAGCTGGTAGTTTTTTTTTTTAATACGTCATAAACCGCAATTTTCGGTTAGAAAATCACTACTACTGCGAACGTGTTCAAACATCAATGAAAGTTATAACGAACTACAAAAACTTTTATAGGTAATATGTTACTTGCTGCTACGAAACCCTTCATGGGCGAGTCCAATTCGCACTTGGCCGGTTTTTCTAACTCTCATGTGCCGCAAACGAAGTTGCGCGGGTCAGCTAGTTACTCTATAATTAAATATTAAAATAGGCAAAAATCAATAATTTCACACCTTTTCTTTCCATACCTAAGTTTGAGTAAACCATTACTTTGATTTTGTTCTATTTTTCAACGTGTTTTATAGTTTGTTGATAATATGGTTTAACCTATTTGTAATAGATAAAATTAATCTACTACTTCCTGCAGTACGAAACTTAACGATCATTAATAATTAACACTAGTATGTCCCTGGGACTTAACTAATTATAAAGTGCTTGCTAAAATACATTAGCAGGGTAAGTTGGGTATTTGCTAATTGCCGTAATTTCATGAGGTGACACGCCGCTACAAGTACTAACAATAATACTTCTGGCTGCTACTTAAACAAAGGCATGTGGATATTCAAACTACTCTTTTTAAATTATCTAAAGATTGCAATGAAATGGTGCAGAAGTAGTGAATGCGGCAGTTATGTAACTTTAAAAACTTTTAGTTTGCTTGATAGGCCTTAAATTTATCACGGAAAACTTAGTATGAAGTCTTACTACAAATTCTTGTTGCGATTTTGAAACGTGATTATAGCATGGCATATTTAAAGAAGTCTTTTAAACACTTGTTGAACTAACCTACACCCATAGAGGCAAGTATAAGATTCTTAATTTACTAATTTGGCAAAATTTAGAAAATATTATAGGTATGAACTAAAAAGTATTATTTCCCTTTGATTAAATCATTATACAGTTGAAATAAATTAATAAAAATAAATGGAGAAACCCTATCTAACTGATGATCCCTTTTTAAGTTGATAATTAAAAGTACGTTTCTTTTCAAAAGGGTAAGAAATCTCCAATATCATGACTACGCGTGTATAATTCAGCGTAATATTGCACCAGCGTTACGCACAATCGTCGCCTTGCAAACGCTCCCGATCCGATAATTAAGATAAATAAGTAAACAAGGAAACTAAAACGCCGATTGTTTTGCAAGCCGGAGTGTATCTGAGGCAGGTCTCGTAAAATATGCACTGTATCGAGTGTTGCGCAGTGCGGCAGGCGGGTGTCTGCGGCTCACGACTCTCGAATTTAACGACACACCGCGGACAACGTCGACTCCGTCAAAGTAAACAATGATGCGTGGCTAAGCCAGTACTGTAGTTTGTCGGTTGGTTTTAGGATTGTCAGCCGTCTTATCTGTTTATTTATCTCTTGTGTCCTCACAAACTATACAATTATAGAAACAGATTTTCAGCTTAGCAGTTCGGGCGCGGATTGTTGGGCTCTATTTATCTGTTATGTTTGCTGTTTGATCTTTGCCCTTTGTAATATTTAAGCCTTCTCGTGTTTCGAGGATATTCTATTTGTAGGTTTATCCGTTAAAGTTTTGCGTTCCTCATGTAAGGCTTATTGGACGATTACTTGCTAAACTTGTTTCCTTATTAAGACATTTTTTTTCTTAGCAGAATTGAAACTATTATACTTGTAATCACACTCTTCTTGAGATAGAGAAAATGGTAACATTGACTTGAGCATTAACTAATATGAACCAAAATAAGTTTGCTACCAAAATTATAAACTTTGAAATCTGGGATCTAAATTGAATGTCTATTGAGAAAATGATTATTTTTGAAATTGTAACGAGGATTACACAGAAACTTGATAATGCCGTAGTGTTAACTGGCCAGAGTTTAATGCTTGCAACAAAGATCGTTGATAAAGTTGAAAAGGTACACTAGTAAATTCTGTTTAGTTTATTACCCTTGCCGTAGTTGGACGAAAATGATGAATATTTTACAGTCTGCAGAAGTATTTGGCTAGCTCAGTAATGTAAATATATACTGACAGATGTCTACGTGAGATAGTAATCATTTTCAATTCAACATGACGTTATCGTTTTGAACCCCGCATGAGCTAGAAACAATGTATAGGTAATGCAATAATTTGTATATTAGATCTAGTTTGATTTGCAATGAAATTTTCTAGAGTTCTAGACATTCACTGACTGACTCCTATAGCTCCAGCTGTCTCCATCTATATCATAATAAATACAATTCGCTGTTCAAAAGACAACCACTTTGAAGATTACTAAATGTGTAGGCTAAAGTCGTAGGCTGGCAGTAGGCGGTAGATAAATGTTCTACAGTTAGAATAACGGAATGTTATTTATCTCAGAGTTACGAGAAGTATAACAATAACAAATACCAAGAAAATTCCAAATCGACGTGCTCATGTTATTTATTAATACCAAAATTATATTTCAATTACTTAAATAGAACTTTGCGTAAATCCAAGTAATGAAAATCTTTTTGCGCTAAGAATATTTTTGAGATCTCAACTTGCTATTTCAAAATAATAAAATGTCAATTCATTCCGATTAGTAAATGATTTTATGGAATTTCACGATATTTTACATTTACGATATTTTACGATATTTTTTTTTATCATTTTATTTTATTTAGGTAGGTACTTTGGTTTTTCTCTGTGATGATCTTTTTTTATGTTTTTCATTATTCAAATAATAATGAAATTTTTATAATAGTTTCTAAGTTTATCATGTAAGTTAGAACCTAATAATTTTTAAACAAAGATGCAACTTTATGGCATTCAGTTTCGAATAAATACTTTTTCTTTCTCTCTTTCTTATTATATTAACTAAAAAGTATTAGGTATCAACGGTAATCGTCGGTTTGCTTATTATTAGCACCAACAACTAACGTTGAAACGTGTCAAGTAATAACACCAGAAGGGACATTTATAGTTGACATAAATACTAACAGTTTAGTTGTATGTATAATAGAAATCATTTGGATTTTTCTTCAAGCGTTGTCATGATGACTAAATATAGCTATTGATTGTAAAAAGATAGAAATGCCCTATACATTATAGATAGTAGTAAAATCCGAAGAGACACGATTAATAGAGGTAAGTTAGTGTGTTCGGATTCAATTCACGTTAGAGCTAGAAGTGAATGTATTCTACAGTTCAATCCATTCCCAACCAATAACCTGACTTGGAAACGGCATAAATTTCACGTGGATATAGTAAAAGCAACCGCAATAAACTTTCTATTTTAGTTTTATTGCCTTTGCCAGGTAGGTAATTTGTAATACAACCCTCTTTTGCTCAATATATCAACCGTTCGGACACGCCAATGATAAGCTACTTGAATTTCAAAACTTTATGTACCTTTACAATGCATATATTATAGAAATTGAAACGGGGTTTTGTGAAAATAATATTTGCAGGAATATTGGACTATGAAGATAGACAGTGAATTAATATTTAGGTGGTCGAGTCTGGTTACAATAGAATCGTTTTGACGTGTGTCTATTACATTTCTATAAAATAGATTTAAAATTTATTGCCCTGGTTATATTGGATATCAGTTTACTGTGTTTGTGTTTGTCATGTTTCTTAAGAAATAGATAATGCGTCTCTCTTTGTCAAATTGTTTTTATTTCGAACAAACTATATGAAACAAAGAATGAAATCGCAGTTTTACATTATCCTATTTTTAAACTCGAATTAAAGTTGATGAGAAAATGAACATCCCGTTTTTGGGCATGCTGACAAACATACTGCAACTTTATAAGGCACTTTATTAAACAAATGTTTGTGAAAACCAAGACATGGAATTCATTTCATAGTCCAAGCGTATGAAGCCCCTATCAAACCTTACCGTAACCTAGCGATAACTGCAAAATGTGCGAATGAACATCCCGCTCTTGTCAAGAGCGCTCTGATCTGATAGTAAGAAACTAAGTAGATACCGCATCAATTATTTATTCAACACAGGCTGTGTCCTCTTCTCTATGCATTATTTACATATTCATGTGATTTTTCTACATCTGTAATGATTTACCATTTTTGAATAAGGTACCTTTATCCAAAAATCGTGAATCGTGGCTTACCTGTGTCAAACAAACGTTTGTACGTCAACCAATAACCTTGACAGTCTCGTTTTCTCTTAAGTAACGTAAAACACGAATGTCATAATTGTTCTCAGGTGGCATGGATCCACATCGATCGCCAGATGATCCTCACAATTCACCGGCACGTGATCACCCGCCTGGCCCGGTTCAGCGTGTCTCACGACAACGCAATGACCTGGCTGCTGCACGTGAGCCAAGTGCAGCAGGAGGACCGAGGCTACTACATGTGTCAGGTCAACACTAACCCGATGATCAGCCAGGTTGGATACCTGCAGGTTGTTGGTGAGTACCTAATATACTTAGTTTATTTAGCTATGAGATATCGACACATTCTGATTTGTGACATTGGTCCTATCTTGTCATTGGGTTTCGTACACGATTGGTAAAAACGCGCCCCTTACATAGATTATTCTGCTTGTCGGTTTACCGGTGACTAGGCTGTATCTTAACTGTAATATCTAGACAGTCGGTGGGCTCTCATACAACAATCTTTATTTTTTCAAAAGGTTCAATAACAAAGCCTGATTTTTAAATATTTATTTTATTATTACTTCTTCGATCGTCTTAACTTATTTCTGCATATCTCGGGTATAATATACAGCTTTCATTGCATATTAGTTCTTAACTGCTGCTATTTGACGGTATATGGGAAAGTTATTATTAATCTGAAATAGCGCAATATTGATGGGGACGCTGTATTCGCGCCGAAACACCTCGTCTACGATAAAACTTTTAATTACTTTCTTATAGTATTTTGAAGAGGTTAATAGCTTCTTCTTTTTGTTCTTATCGCTTTGTAAATAACTCTTTGGCAAATTTTAATTATTATTGTGCGCACAGATGTAAATTGTATTGTAGTTACATAGATAACCTTTGGGTTTATAACTATTTGTTTTTAAAAAACTCGAAATTAGGTAGGTATGTTGACATATTCTCATTTAGTTTTTTTACGAAACATGAGTATCTAACGATGTCGAGTTTTAATTACTTTAATTTATCTTTTGTGTTTTTACTTTAATTATCTTTTGCGTCGACCCCAAGCGTACAAGTTATCATCATAGTGTGTATAACGTATTATGATAAATATTTTGTCCGATGACTGGCTATTTTGGCATTTATAATTCAACATTTAGCATTCATTATTATTTATAGTGTGCAGTTGTTTTATGGTGAACTATCTAGACTCTAGACAGAGATCAAGGGCAATTATAGGTTACAATGCGTGGGAGTGGTAAAACATAGGGTTATTTTCAAGTTCCATTAAGAATTTACGTTAATAAGGTGGTGAAAAAAGTCACAAAGCTCATAAATAGCCTCAAACCCGTTGTGTCAGGCACAAAGTACATTTGTATACAAATTATGAAAGTATCATGTACTGATTAAAAGAAACAGATTAAGGTGCCAAAAATTATCGGAACTTCATGGCATCATTAATTTTTACTGTGTAAGTTTACCACTGCACTAAAACTAAATTCGCCTGTAAATAATTTGAGCGTGGCAACTCCGAAATCAGCAAACGTGGCAAGTAGCCAAAGTCTCAGTTACAATTTAGTTGAGATAGCGTTCCTATCTCCTGCTCAGAGCTAGCATTAGACATATATAAAACAGTGTAGGCGTGGTCCGGTCCCAAATCACCGATACGGGCAACATTCACTCTTTTATATGGCCGTTTCCTGCAAACTTTTAAGTGGAAATAAAACGGTGGTTTCTCGACGTGTTTGCATTTTAAACGCGCTACGCTGTTTTTATCGCGGTTTTTATTGCTTAGGGCGCAACTTGTCGTCGCTTGCATGTTGTTAATATACTCTCAGTAAGATGGTATTAAACAAATTGATATAATTGCAAATTTTCTAATCCTTTCCAACTAGTTTTTAGTGGGTATGTGTAACACGAGACATACTTTGACCCCCGTTTCAATTTTTGTCGTGGGGTATCCTTCAGAGGGCTTACCCTGGGCCCCCAACCGTAGGCTGTTAGGTAGGATAAGTGTGGTTTTTAGTCGGTAAGAGTCTGGCACAGCATCCATGTAGGATTTTCCTGACGTTAAAAAAGAACTATCCAACTTAGAGCACTTGTATAGATTTACCTTATAAAAATACAGTCTTAATATTGACAGACACTTTCTTAACTTGCAATAGTCCTTAATGACTTTAAGAGATAAGTTCAACACTGTATTGTGTACAAGATCAATATTGCATTGTGGGAAAGACTCCATATAACTATAATGTTAGGTACAACTTATAGAAGATTAGTTGAATCTCTTGGTTTGAGATTTTGTCCGCCTTGAGAGGGTAACATCTCGCACCACTTACATAGTTCGGTATCGAAATAGGGTAGAATAGGGTAGTATCAAGAGAAAGTTTTAAAACACTCGCTGTTTATTTTGATTTTGTTCTCAGTAGATGTTACTAGAAAATATTCACATGATATTCGTTTTCCCACGGATTTTTCACCCACTCACGTCTTTATCCTCGAAGGGGTAAGTAGAATCAAAGTATACGCCCACATTTCACCAATACTTTTGACCCATGTGGTGGTAAAAATGATGCCGTATTAAAATGAACTGTATAGGTACTAACTGATGAAAATTTTTAAGCCGCCCTTAAGTAAGTGAAATAAGGCCTTAAACTTATCCTAACGCCAAGTCGTTAGGATAAGTTGAAGGCCAAATTCTTTACATGCCTCCTTAAGCATGGAAATGAAATGTCGTGAAGTGGTTACCCTGCCCAAAAACCAGCTACAGTGAAAGATGTTTACTGCAGTCATCGTTTACAGAACACTGAGTCAGCGGAGTTAGGATTACTTTAATGTTTTCATGTAGCAATGACGTGTTTTCCAGTTTAAAAAGAAGCTTCCTCAATGGAAAATGATAAAATTGGGCCTGGAACGGTAGTCAGAAACACGTACTTTCGATCCGAACAATCCATTGCGTAGAGAAGGAAATCTCTTAATGAAACCGTAATATGTATAATCGTTAAGTTGAAGGCCTCATGGGCGGCCTGAAAATTTTTCATCAGTGGGTCGTCACAACCTGCGCCTGTCCATTTCAACATGGCAATTGCTTCACCACCTAATTACGTGGGACATAAAACTAGAAGGTGAAATGTGGTCGTATACTATGAGTCAGCCTACCATTTTGGGGATAAAGGCGGGACTATATGTATGAATGTGTGTACATTGTATTTTACAGCACAAAATTTAGGTTTTCTGTATTCACAGTGCCACCAAACATCCTCGATGAAGAAAGCACGCAGTCAGCGGTAGCAGTTCGAGAAAATCAGAACATTAGCCTGGTGTGCAAGGCGGATGGGTTCCCCAACCCTAAGATCATGTGGCGTCGTGAAGATGGACAGCCTATCTCCGTGGATAGGAGGAAGAAAGGTGCGTACTCATAACATTAAGGTAATCTCAACTAACATAATAAAGAGGAAAAATTTGTATTTTTGTGTGTGTAAGTACCTATATGTTCATAATGAACTCGCGGACGTCACGCGGTTCCACCCGCGTAGTTCCCGTCCCCGTGGGAATACGGGAATAGCATATAGCCTATATTCACCGCAGAGAGTGTAGCTTTCTAACAGTGAAACATTTTTTTAAGTCGGTCCTGTAGTTCCGGAGCCTATCCGTTACAAACAAACAAACAAAAAACAAATCTTTCCTCTTTTTAATATTATAGTATAGATGAACTCTTAAACTACTGTGCCGATTTCAAAAAAATTACCATTAGAAAGCTACATTCACCTTGAGTAACACAGGCTATATTTTATTCCCATATTCCCACTGTATCGGGAGCTACGCGAGTAAAACCGGGTGACGTCCACTAGTATACTATAATTACCTATCATGGTGACAGAATCTTACTTATATTATAAATGCGAAAGTTTGTGAGTGTGGATGTGTGGACGTTTGTTACTCTTTCACGCTCGAACGGCTGAACAGATCTGGCTGGCTGAAATTTGGTATAGGGATACATTAAGGTCTGTCATAACACTGGCTGCTTTTTATGCCAGGAATAACTTCCTACAGGAAGCGGAAACGGGAACAAATTTTACGCGGGCGAAGCTGCGGGCATCAGCTAGTAACTAATAGTACTAAGTCATGTTCAAGATAACCGTGCACTCATTTTAATATAGCGTTTTCTCGATATTCGTGCACTCATTGAAAATTACTGTTAACGTATGTACTTACGGATGGCATACAGTCAGAAACAGGCTCTGTGCTCAATAATGACGTCAAATGTTTATTTTCTCAGATTTATAAGTATTTTTACTAAATACAGATCAATCAGATTTATTATGTGACAGTGGTATACTCCAAATCTTATCCAACTTAGTAAGTCGGTAACCGCTGTATAACAGCGGAACATGTAACTGAATATAATATATTTTAACAATCTGCAAAGCGCAGCTGTTGCCAACCGACTACACTGTATTGTACGGTATAGGGTTCACACGCCTTTTAAATGGTACTGTTAGCATTTTAACCACATTATTGTAATTTAGATTCATATTTCGTATTAATGTGAAGTAGATTATTATTTTATCTAATCTCTTATAGTCTGTAGAGATCAATATTGATGATAGGCTTCAACTGTATACCTACTGAGCAATGGATGGTATCATGTAGAAAAGAGACTCAAAATCAGTAACTTATATTTGGCCAGGGTGGCATAGAAACCATGTAAGAAACACACCGAAGCAAATGATTCGTAGATTCCGGGCGTTTTTGATAAACGTATCAGTCTAAAAACCATTGTAATAGCTTCATACGAAACCAGTTCAACGCCTTTATCGAATAACCAACCAAATCGCGATTCATATTCATATTTTCGGAGACTAGCAACATTTAAGGAAGGCAGGTATATATTATTTCAAAATCCTGTTTATACTGCTAATAAAGACGCTGTCGCGTGATACTGCCCCGAAGGCTCTCCTTTGTTGTTCATAAAAATTATTTTCATTTCATTCACATTACATTAGTAATTAATATCAACTTATAATGCCTTGTAGGTATCATTTTTTTTTTTAATTGTAATGTATGGAATGTGATGTCATAATTATTATGCCTCTATCGGTCTATATGCCTCTTCATAAATGTATGTAACTTTACTTTAACTGAAGTTTAGTAAAAGCAAAGATACATACATAGAGACGCCGTCGGCGTCGGGGTGTTCCCCTCTGTTCCACGGTATAGACCCGGCGGCGGCGCCCGCACGGAGAATCCATGGAATGCTAAGAATAAGGTTTCTCCTGTAGTTGAAAAGTACCCCAAATCTATTAACAGTTCGTTGAAACACTAAAAGTATCTTTTTTCATAGTAACGGCATTGCATAAGAGACGCCCCTACATTATATTTTATAGACATTGGTTATCGATTTTAGTCAAACAGATCAATTTTTGTTTGTCTAACAAAATGGAGAGAATCTTTGCCAAAACTGAGCGATTCATGAGATCGTTTCTCTATCGCACTATAAAGACTTGAAACCTCGGGTTCTTTATGCGAAACATGAAAAGGTACACTATAGGGCCGGCGACCGGAGAACCACCGTTAATGGTCTTGTAGACTTTGAGGGTGGCCCCCAAATGCTGGATGTCGCCATGGATTCCATCGGCGGGCGGTTTACTCGGGTGATTTAAATATTTAGAAAAATCATATAGGTAGTTTTTTAAACACAGACACAAACAAATCTGAGTTCGAACTACGTGAAATATTCTTTTTACTATCCTAAATTAATGGCGAACCAATATATTCAGATGTGCAGAAAACCGACTACTGTCGCCCAATTAAAACTACAGCATGTGCCAACAGAGCTACCGAAAAAAATGAGTTTAATTTCAAGAGCAATTTCCTTGTACAGAATAAAATTAACGTGTGGTGTGGAGAGGCTCTCGTCGCTAATTGTGTGTGACCCTCACCCCTCCTGTCACTCCCACTCGTCCGTATTTGCAAAGGATGTACCAACGGATGTTTTAATTACACGGCCACCATCAAAAAACACCGGTTTTCGATTATATACGTGTTAATCTTTTGTTTGAATTAATACGGTCGCGGTACCCTTTTTACTCGCGGTTTTAATGGCAGAAGTCGAGTGTGCTGGCGTTGATGAATAAAAGTTGTTATGGCAAGTCTTTGAAAGGATCCAGCTCAAGTACGAGTTTTGTTTGGATTTCATTTCTTATAAAGAGTTGTTCTGTATACCTACTTAGTCTATATTGATAGGAGTAAATTTTAATTTATTGAAATGAGAATAAAATTACATTATTATAAGAATTTATACTCATTTCAATACAAAATAAATAGTAACAGTCATTTATGTGGCAATTTTATTTAAATTAGTTAGATTTGTATAAAAGTTGAAGTCGAGTTCTAAAACTCTAAAACTCTAGAAACTGCCCGCTGTACTAAAAATTTGCATTTTGTTCTGGAATATGCAACACTTGATTCGCTTAAAATTATTAACCAATCTCTATTCCAAACAGTTTGGCTCTGTTTGTGTAACATTAGCCAAAACTAAATAATGCAGCACCTGATTCATAAACCAAACCGCTTGTATCATAAACCATTTAAACAATAAAATAAACATTAAAAACAAGTCCACGATGCAGAGTGAGACACTAATTGCTTAATGTATTCAAGTTGCGAGCGTCGAGCGGCGAGCGGCCAGCGGGGCAGCGGCCACTCGTCTCGTTACATTCATTGCGATCTCACATGGCCACCAAACTTGCCTACCGTAATTGTAAATAGAGGCAAACTCATTTGGGTACTTGATGGCGGTGCCACCTCACTGGATACGCGGCTGGAATTTTTAATTTTTACAACGCTGGTTAGATTTTTCAAATGCTGTTTAATTGCAAAGTGTTCTAAGTTATAAACTTAAAAGTCAAGTCAGGTACTAAATATACAGACAGAAAATAATTTTGAGGCCAGACACTGACCAATAGCAGTTGCGTTAAAGGTCATTCTTTTTGTATTTAATCCTCGGGCTGTTCCAAACTGACATTGCGACATCGGCATGCCGCATATAATTTCTAACAGAATTTTAGATTTCTGTTTAAGTTCTACAGATGGAATTTTCGGCTTAATTATTATTATACCACTAAGATGGCAGACAAGCATACAGCTCACCGAAATGACTGGACGTCACCGCAGCCTATGAACGTTTGCAACACCAGAGGTACCACACTCGCACTGCCGACCATGTAAAAACCTTCTAAGACCCCTTTTGAAGATCCCCATGTTTTAGGCGGTTGAGAAAACCGGGGCAGGGAGATCACTCCACAAACTAAGCGTGCACGGAAGAAAGCGCCTATCGTATCTAACCATGCCCGAACGCTCCGGACATAGAGTGTGAGAATAAACTCCCTGTCTGTGGCGAGCGGTGCAATGATAGAATGTAGTCTTGGGCATTGAACAGGCGGTAGAAAACGCAAAAGGAGGGAAAGTCTCTCCTGTCGCGAATAGGTTCCACACCACCTGTAAGTCAAAGATCGTTGACAACTCTCACAGCTCGCCTTTGCATCGAGTCAAATGGACGAAACTGGTATTCAGGTGCCCCCGCCCAGAGGTGACAGCAATAATACTCCACTACAGCACTTACGACTTATAGAGAAGCAGTGTTTGCACCGCGCCCTGTTGAGCACACCGAGCTTCTTGGACGCCAACCCGGCCTTGTCCTCTAAACGACTGCGAAACTAAACGTCACTAAAGATGTCAACGCCAAGGATCCCTATACTTTTAGAGACGGGAAGGCATGTTCCCTAAAATTTAAATGGGGTTTTCTTAGCGGTTTCTGCAAGAAACTTTAGTCAAATCCGTTTGGCCGTTAGACTGTGAAAGAAAGGTACAAACATACAATAATGAATGTTTTGTTTTGGTTTGTTTGTACTTCAAATCTGTCTCATTTAAAATATTTGTATGAAAACATTTTTCGTAAGCAACAGTTGAGCACCTATGAACATAAAGAATTTCAATATGCTTGTTTTGTTCTAGTAACGGTGTACGAAGGAGATACCCTGAGCCTCCAGCGAATCAGCCGCACGGAGATGGGAGCATACCTGTGCATAGCGACCAACGCAGTACCGCCCTCCGTGTCCAAAAGGATCATTGTGGACGTTGAATGTGAGTATCACTGTATCTTTCTAATGCCCTTCAGAACAGCCAAACATAAATTATGTTTTGTAATTAAAATAATAAAACGATACGAAATCTTCAGCGATTAGTTACCTACTTTGTCCAGGAAATGATGGTGTCTTAAAGAGGTATATCAAATCCTCACTAATTATTATAATGTGAAAATTTGTGAGTGTGTATGTGAAGAAGTGTGTGAGGAAGTCTGGAATAACACATGGGGTTTCATCCCTGAAATAAGCTCCCATGGGATGCGGGAATGGGATCAGAATACCACCCGAGTGAAATCGTGAGCATTAGCTAGTAGATCCAGCTTGAGATCGAGAGAACAGCCTGTAGAGCACTGCGGCATGCGCTGGCTGTAATCCGCAGTAGGCTCACGTACGCGCACTATTGTCGCATTACTAGCTCTGTACTGTATTGTTATGTCATTATTGATTCTGACTTGAATAAGGTTAGCGTAGCTCTGAAATTAAGATCAAAGGAGATCTGATTGTACTGTTGTAATTCTATGAAATCTTTGGCCACTGCAGAAATGAGCGCCAATAAGCTAATAGTAAAAGATTATGCATTTTTCTATGCCGACAACAAATAAATAGAACATCTTACAGTCCTTTATCTATCGAGGTAGAAATAACTTCCTATACGAGCGAAGCTGCGGGCAAAAACTAGTACACAATAAGAGATACAAATTAAATAACTAAAATTAACATTAAACTGATGCTTATCAATCTTTTCCACCTAAAGATTGTCTGTAAGAATTTGCTTTTAAGCAATGAGGCTGCACACTGTTCATTTATTAAAATCGTATTATCTTTTAATGTATTTTTTATATTGGTGTGCAAGAAGACATCGAATAATCCTAATCGTTTTCTGCATACTCCAGGAATTCTGTAGTGGCTTTCGCATATCGTGTGTGTGGTATGTCTAAAACTGTTATTAACTAAACCTGGCGAACTTGCCTTTACAAACGGTAACACCCGCCGCATTTCAAAATCTACTCGAGAGCACGGCAAAATTCTAGAAAATATACTATTAATGCACGTAATAAGACGAAAACCAAAATCGGCATGAATGTTTGACACATTACAAAAAAATTAAATGAAGGTAAGTGTTAATAGTAGCAGGTATTGAACTTATTTCAAACGTGCTTAAATTAGTGTGCAACTTGAAATAACCAATAGACACTGTTGCTAACAGGTCGCCTCCACTACTCAAGTTTCAATCTGTTTTCAGTTGTGGTCCCTTTTTAGTCTGCGTTTACTATAATTATACGGAATTATAGAATATCATCAATACATATAATAAAATCGTAACAGGTCGCTGTCTGTACATGGAAGATAAATAAGAAAAAATATTATAGGGGGGCTTTATGAACGCAATAGAACCCAAAACAATGATTTTTAGAATTTTTGTCTGTTTGTCTGTATGTCTGTATATCGTCTGCTTACTGGTAAAAGATGTTAAGTGCACATTTCCTTGAACTGAGATAATAAGCTTTGAAAGTTTCATCGATTTAAAACTATCATAAAAATTTTTTTTTTTTTAATTCTTTAATGCCAAATGATAAATAAAATATTCAACTGTATCCCATTTAAATTACAGCAACACATTCTTCAGAAAATCAGGCAATAAATCAGTTATTATTGTCCTAGGTCATGCACTTAACTGGTTTTACCTGCAATTGAAAAAAACAGATATAATAGATACCTTTATTTGCCATAAATGCTCAGTAATTTGGGTAAAACTCTGCATTTATCTCATTTTACTTGTAGGAATTTAAATACATTATGTAAATATGATCGTAAATAAATGACTTTATCTTATTTTAGCTTAAAGTTCATGGGAACGTAAATACTACATCTTTCTACATCGAAAAAATCATACAGTGATATATTGTCATTTACTTGTGCTGTTAAGTTTTAATTCGATGTTAAGGTGATTTACCTCTGTTTATCTGAATGATTATTACTATTTCATTGTTGTTTATCATATTGTTAACTAAGGTATCTTTGTATTAAACGGTCCTAGCAGTTATTTTGTTTTGCCAGTAGATAGAGCATCAAAAATTACATGTATATGCATACATAAGTCATTTTAGATATAAAATGCATTTATTATGTTTTACCAGTAAGCAGACGATATCTGTTTGTCTGTACGGTTGTGCACGCTAATCTCAGTAACAGCTCAACCGATTGCAATGCGGTTTTTTTTATTGTGTTGAGGTTTGCTCCAGTTAACATTTAGCGTTTGTTTTATGTAAATCGGTTTAGAAATAAAAGAGTTATAACACTTTTAAGAATCAGATATTTTAAAAATTTTAATTGTAGGGGTTTCTTTGAATGTGAGTGAACCTAAACTGGCGTGTTGGCTTAATCATAAAAGAGCTTAATGATTAAGACTATTTTTAAACAATTCAGTCCGCACCGAAGGCGTGGACTGAATTGTTCTGTTGAACTGGGGCTCCAAAATGATGTATCGTCCGCTATTGTGTGCGTAACATGTTATACTCGTCGCTCGTCAAAAAATATTAAGTTTAGTAGTTCTATGTTATTGAAGTGCTATCAAAAGTGTCTAAAAAATCGGACAAACAACTATACAGTGCAGGTACTGTTTTAATTTAAGCTAAATGTCTCTAAAATACCAGTGTTAATTAAATCATTGCCTAGAAATAAAATTATCTACCTACATTGCTGATTGACTGGCGTGACTCAGTGAAACGCGTAAGCGCCGCGTATTCCACGGCGCTTATGACCTTCTTCTCACGAACTTTCAACAACTTGTTCGTTATTTCGTTGCCGGCCGACAGTACAGCGAAATCAAATAAAACACTGCACGGAGGGACTTTATTAGTGTGCGATTTGCAATATTTTTTCGTTCATAAACTGTTGCGGTCTTTGTTGCTGTAGTATTTTTGATAATTTAACGCACAATGCCTAAAGTAGCACGCACACCCCCCCAAGCGCAGGTACCCCTTAGTAGTGAAGATCAAGCACCTCAAGACTCCTCAGGCTCGGAATTGATTCCAGTAAGTCAACGCAGTAAACGCAAGCGGGTTTGTGGCTCGCCACGAAATGAATTTAACCAATTCAAGGACGAAATAAATGGAATTTTACAGGGTTGGAAAAGCGACCAAAATACAGTTTCAGAGGGTACTCTAAGGGATATCATAAATCAGGAATTGTCCCTGGCACTGAAAAATGGCATTGGTGAGCTGATTGCGGGTCAACTAAAACCTATTCAAGTGGATATAGCTGAATTCAAGACTTCTTTTGCATTTTTTAACGATAGCTTTGAGGATCTCAGGAGACGTTTTGACCAAAAAGAATCAATTATAAACGAATTAAAAGAGGAAAACTTGAATCTTAAAAAAAGTATTAGTGAGCTTTCAACACGTTTGGCTATGGCTGAACAAAACAACCGGGAAAATAATGTTGAGATCAACGGTTTGCCAGAGGATAAGACGGAGAATCTGGTTGAGATGGTGCTGAAAATGGCAAGTGTAACCGATAGTAAAATTAGCGACAGAGATATATTGCAGGTAACACGTGTAGCCAAATTAAATAAAGAGAGTAATCGGCCGCGAGCCGTAATAGTGAAGCTTCAAAGTCCTCGCCTACGCGACACTCTGCTGGCGTCAGTTTCCGGCTTCAATAGGGCTCATCCTAGAGATAAGTTGAATTCCGTTCAGTTAGGTGTAAAGGGAAGTCAGGTACCTATCTTTGTAAGTGAGCATTTGTGTCCCTCTGGTAAACAGCTACATGCCTTAACGCGTAAACTAGCCAAAGACTTGTCATATCAGTTTGTGTGGATCCGTAATGGCCGAATTTTTGTACGAAAAGACATACATTCTAAATCGTTATATATCAGGGATCCAGAAAGTCTGAAACGTATGAAAAATTTTGATAGTGAGTAAGATGGAAACAACTTATGCCTATCTTTTTTAACAATGTTCTGGGCGATGTTGTTTTAGAAATGTTCGATATTTATTATCAAAATATGGGGGGAATAAAAACGAAACTTGATGATGTACATAAAAACATTTTGCTTTCAAATTATAATGTAATAGTCATAACTGAAACGTGGTTACAGTCTAGAATTTCAAATGGGGAATTTATAGATCCAAGATATGTAGTGTATAGAAGAGATAGGGTGTGTTCTAGGGAGACCAAAGAGGACGGTGGAGGTGTCTTAATAGCTGTCAAGCGAGAAATTAAGTCAGTAAGAATTAAAAATTGGGAGAGTGAATACGAAGACTTATGGGTCACTATTGAAATAAACGTTGGTAACACTACAAAGAAAATTGCACTATGTGTAGTTTACTTACCTCCACCGATCAAATTGGATTACTTGTCAGGTTTTTTAAATAGGGTTAGTGATGTTTTAAATAACGTAGATGACGTCCTCCTACTTGGAGACTTCAATCTTAGGTTCATTGCTTGGACAAAGGGCCAGGATGTTTTATATGCAACACCGTCAAACTATGAGAACTCACTTGGTGACTCGTTGATTGACTTTATTTCTATGAATGGATTATATCAATTTAATACAATTCTTAATGTGGAATGTAGGATTTTGGATCTCGTGTTAAGTAACATATCAAATATATCGGTCACACAAGCCATGGATGCATTAAGTAAGATTGACCGCCGTCACCCTTGCTTGCTTATTACAATTCCATTTAGTAGTATGAGGTATTTAAGACCAAAGTATCAAACTAGGTATAACTTCTTTAAAGCTGACTACGAGGCAATAATATGTTACTTGAGCGGTGTAGATTGGGATGATTTGTTTGGCGTATGCAGGGATGTAAATTGTAACACTAAGATGATCAGTGTTACTCACCAACTAGCGCGAGGTAGCTATGCAGAGAACTCTATCCCAGGGCGCCTTATTTCTAAGTTTCCAGTCTGTGTGCAAGGGTAGGCTAGGGCTCTCACGAAAACAGACAATAGGGTGTACACACATATATTTACTAAGTACACAGAGATACACAGAGACACACAGAGAGCTTATTCACTGATAGACACAAATATCACAGGTACACAGAAGTAAAGTCAGGGCTCAGGTATTAATACTACTAGGCTACACATAAGTAGTGGATTTACTGGCCTGCAGAGTGAGCTGAGTGAGAGTGACTGCCTGTTGTTACTGCCAGGTGATGACGGCAGATACCTCTCACATGAGAAGCTCGTGTAGTCCGCACTTCCACGTTGTCGTACCACGTGCAGCCCACTAACTTATAGGTGCGGCACCAAATATCTCATCCGGCAACTAGCCCCGTAGTAAAAAACCCAGTTTTCTGGGTAAAATGTAGCAAGATGCAATGCAGCAACCCAATCACAGCCCGTTAGGCCACGCGAGGTAACAAATAATCGCGCTTGAGCGAAAAACTGATTCGCGGCACAGTCTCAGAGCAAAAGCCAAAGGACCTCCAACTACCCCAAAGCAGGTCTCGGTCAAAAGCCTTGTCTTTCACGAAAAATCTTAACAAAACCCGTTCCTTTAAATGCGAAACGCTTCGTCACCGAACTTATGACATCCTGTCATTCTGACAGCAGAAATGTCACCACTGACAACCGATTAAAAAAAGATAACTCGATAAGGCTGCTTTCACATCCTAAATACTGCATCTATAGAAAATAAATGCTACAACCACCCCCCCCTTTAATAGTATTTCCTGCGGATATGACACGCTGGAAATACACAATAAAGAAAACAGAAAAGTACTGACTAATAAACAAAGACAACCAGCTAGGTCCTTCAAACACCAGCTGACTACGACCATTACAATACCAAAGAAAGATCCTCCTATGTACCTAACTAGACACTGACTCGTGTACCGGTTAGGCTAAGTAACTAGAGTCTAATGCCCTTCATAGAAAACGAATGCTCCCTTTACTCACTGCCGATACCCTAACACTACCCAAGCTCTCAGGATAATGTAGAGTACTAAGAAGCGAATGAGAGAAAAACGCTCGGTGCGGTGCATAGAAGAAACTACAACGTGACAATTTAAAGTCACGTACACATATAGAAATACAAACAAAAGATTAAAATAGTCTTACATAATGATCAATTAGCACTGGTTTAATAAACTAGAGAAACAGTGCTATGTAGTTACGTTAGGTATTGGAGACTGCTCCTCCTGATACTTCAGGATGTCCTTGATATGGTACTCCCCAAGATCCTTACCGTCCAGATCTGACAGCCTATATACTAAAGGGGATCGTTTAGCAGTCACCACACATTTAAGGAACTTAGGAGCTAGCTTAGCAGTAAAATTCTTGGCCTTGTTGGACAGGTAGAACGTGCGTTTGTAAACTATCTGTCCCACTTTCAGCTCTACATGCCTTTTTCTGAGGTTGTAATACTTTTCATTACGCTGGTGGGCAACGTTCAAATGTTTCCTCACCTGGTCGTAAATGCGTTGTATTTCTCTCAGCTTGACACCGAAGGCTGATGGATCGTCTACAGAGACTGAAGTAGGATGGCACGCGATATCTGTCTGCCTGTACAGCACTCCATCCCCAATAAATTCCCTACCATGTACCAAAAAGTAAGGGGTGAAACGAGTTGCTTCGTTAACTGCAGTGTTTAAAGCACACTGTATCTCAACCAAGAACTGATCCCAAGACTTGTGTTGTGACTTCACATAGCATGAGATCGCTTGAACCACATTGCGAATAGCTCGTTCCGCCTGATTAGTTTGGGCATGATACCTAGGGTTATAATATATATTAGGTACATTGTATTTAGCCAACAGATCCTTAAATGGCTTACTCACAAACTGAGGGCCATTATCCATGTAAATAGTCTTGCAGACTCCGTGCACGAGAAACACACTCTTCTCTATGAACCTCGCGACTACAGCGCCTGTGGCAACCCGAACAGGGTACAACATGACGTATTTGCTAAAGTAGTCGGAGACCACGATCAGGTGTACGTTTCTATTGCTCGAAGTGGGAAAGGGACCAAGCAGATCGACAGAGATAGCTTCGAATGGCTTCGAAACCAGCTTCGGGCTACCCATTAGGCCGGGACGAGACGTATTTACGGGTTTGTACTGCTTGCATGTTTCGCAATTCCCAACATATTCTTTGACGTCCTCGTACATCTTGGGCCAGTAATAATTTAGGGCTAACCTTTTATGCGTCTTCCAAACGCCACCATGGGCACTAAGTGTGTCATCGTGGTACTTAGAGAGCAGGGGCAAGCGATCCTCCTGAGGTACCACCAGCTTCCAGTCAAAGTCTGAAGTCAAAGAATATTTATTTTTAGTTAACCTATATAGAAGGTTGTCACGAATGTCATAATTTGGTGACTTCCTAGGGTTCTTCCGAACACTATTCATGGTGTGGTCATACCACGGGTCTTTAGTGGGTACTGCATCGAGGGAATCAATTTTGATACGAGACAGAGCATCAGGTACAACGTGGTCTTTACCTTTTCGATGCTCTATGTCAAAATCGAATTGACTGAGCCTCATGCTCCAACGTGCTAGACGACCCGTGGGATTTTTTAGCTTATGGAACCACAGAAGAGATGAATGATCCGTGACGACCGTACATTTTTGGCCTTCGACGTACTGTCGAAATTGTTCCAAAGCGAAAATCACGGCCAGAAGTTCTCGCTCAGTTGTGCTGTAGTTCACCTCGTTCTTGTTGAGAGAACGGCTACAGTAGGCGATAGGGTGCTCAACACCATCGTGAGTTTGTGTTAGTACAGCAGCAACTGAGTAAGCTGACGCGTCACTAAGAATGCGGAAGGGCATCTCAAAGTTAGGCATTTTTAATATAGGGGCAGAAACCAAGGCTGACTTTAGCAGGTTAAAGGACTGTTCAGCCTCAGGGGTCCATTCGAACTTAAGGTTCGTAGAAGTGAGTTTGCACAGAGGTTTACTAATCTTCGAGAAGTTGTTAACAAAGCGACGATACCAGCCGGCCATTCCCAGAAATCTCTTAACCTCCTTAGGGTTAGAAGGGGTGGGATAGTTGAGGATAACCTCAACTTTACCCGGGTCTGTCCGTAAGCCATGTTTGTCCACATAATACCCCAGGTATTTGAGTTCACTCCGACAAAAGTGGGATTTTTTCATATTAAAAGTTAGGCCAGCATCCTTGAGTTGCTGATAGACTCTATGTAAGAGCTCTACATGCTCCTCAAAGGTGCTGGACACACAGACTATGTCATCCTGAAACGCAAATACCTTGTTGTCGAACTCGGGACCAAACAGACGGTCCATGAGGCGTTGCATCGTGGCACTGGCACCGACAAGACCGAAGCACATGGAATTGTAATGGAACAATCCTCTCCGGGGAACCGTAAAAGCAGTCTTCTCAGCAGACTGGAGTGAGTCGAATGGAATCTGCCAGTAGGCCGCACTCAGATCTACAGAGGTTAAATACTTAGCATTATTAAGATGGTCTAAGATTTGATTGATATAGGGTAAGGGGTAGGCGTCACTCTTAGACACAGAGTTCAGCTTGCGAGAGTCCAAGCACAATCTGAGGTCGCCGTTCGCCTTCTCCACCATGACCACTGGAGAGTTCCAGGCGGACTGAGACGGGGACACTACTCCCATCTCCAGCATTCGGTCCAGCTCGGCTTCCAGGGCCTTCTGCTTAAGGGGAGAGAGCGGATAATAACGCTGCTTGATCGGCTTGCTGTCACCAGTGTCAATGACATGGTGCACAAGTGAGGTCCGACCTAAACCCACCTTATCAGTGTTCAACGAGTCGAACTTTTCAATGACCTCGTTGATTACACACCTTTGTTTAGTTGTCAGGTTGTCGTAATCCTCGAGGCCACCGTTAAGGGACACAGACTCTATAGGATTATTATCACTAAAGCTATCAAGACTAATATTTTGTAAAATTAACTTATCACTTAACTTAAATTGTTGCCAGAAATCCACTCCAAATATCATGGAGGTGGTTATACCTGGGACAACATAGAACTTGACAACTCGGATAACCGAATTGTACTCAATTGGCAAAGAGATACAACCCAGACATTGCAAGTGAGTGCTGTCTGCAGTTGTAATACGAAAAGTAGGATTGATACTCACAAGATCAAAACCCAGTTCCAAGAAGATGCGGTGCGCTCCCTTACCTAGTATAGAGCAGGAGGCACCGGAATCTAGAAGGCCTAAGACATTTAAATTTAAAACCTTAACAACTAGATACGGTCTAATGTCACTATCCCGTTTAGGAAACAGGACCTTATCAGAAATAGACTCAGATACAGAGTGATGCACAGAGTTCCTAATAAGGCCCTGGCCTACGCGTTTTTTGACTTGCTAGTACAGTGTGAGCAGTCTGGGGTCTTGACTCCTTTGAGACCACACCGGAAACACACCAGCTCCCTTGACTGTGTGCAGCTGTATGCAGTGTGACCGCCCCCGCCGCAACGAAAGCATTTGCGATCGTGGGGGGTAACCGGCGTCTCCACTGCAGACACCTGCTTAGCGGGCTTTTGTACACCTTTGTTCTTAAGCTGGTGTAAGTCAGATGTAATCTCAAACTTGTCAAGAGCAGGCTCATGGAAAGCGTCTGCCCTAGTACGCGCAAGCTCCAAGCGCTTACCCAAACGTCTCAAGTCATCTACAGAGTTGACATCATGCAAGGCCAGTTCCTTCATGTAGTCAGGTCTAATGTTGTGCATGAGAATGTCCAGCTGTTCCTCACTGGGCATCTTACATGACAACCTTGAGAACATGGCTTGCATTGTACATATATAGTTAACCAAGGACTCAGAGCGGGCTTGTGTACGCTGTCTTATCTCGTTCCTGAGGCGGTAATCATAATCAGGAATATCGAAGGTATCTCTAAGCTCACTAATAAGATCCTCATATGAGATGAAGTTAGCTTTGTTTGTACGGAACCAAGACAAAGCCGGTCCATCCAACAGGTCGGAGAAAGCCATAAGGAGTCTAGGCTTAGTAACCTCCCGAGCACATCTAAGTTCCTCTAATCTCTCTAAAAACACACGTACACAAGTAGAACCATCATATTTTAAGTTAAATGAACATAAGTTAAGGGGACGTTCTTTATACACTATGTTACATGTAGAACTATTCCTACTTGAACTAGCTCGCACCGAGCGGTCCTCTCTCACTACTGGTGAAGTATATTCCACCTGGTCACGACCCGAAGGATCATCACCATCATCATCCGAACCTTCGGATTCAGAATCACTACTGGGTTCAGCCCTAGCGATGATCTTCACTAGCCTACCACGAATATCCACCAGGTCGGGGCAATCCAGACCACAACGAGCTAACCTACTCAATAAGTAGTTGGCTCTGATGGACACCCTAAGACGACTACCTTTATTAATGAAAATGTCACCTGACTGAATAGCCTCCTCCAGCTCGGAGACTCTTGGAAGGCAGATCGAGAGCTCAGCCGGTGCATCAGCGGGTACCGGAGCACTCGCTTTGATGCTACCTCGACGGACGAGTCGGTGTGCCGTTCTTAGCTCACTCCGAAGGCCAGACACTGTCGTTTCCGGTTCCACTGAAATACCCATGTGGGACAGCTCGTTAGCAAGTTCATCCTTTCTTAAATAATTAATATATTTTTTCATCTGTGCCATTATGTAAAAATTTACTTACAACAATTATAAATATAAAATGGCACAGATAGGGATCAATTACAAAGTAAAAATGTAAATTGAGTTACAACAAAGTGTACTAAGTTAGGTAATTATGTTTCAAATTGACTTTTAGAATTTAACAAAGATTAAGGGTATACTAAGAGAGAAAAGTTTCTAAATTTTCTGATAACACAGTTCAGGTTAATAATTAAAATTACAAGGTATCAACATACCTTCAAAAAAAAAATTATAATTACACAGAGTGAAATTCACTAAGTTAACACAGAGGTGAAGCTATAGAATAATATATGTAATATATTAATCTATGCTAATATAATACACTCGAGAGCAATGAATCCGGGTCACTTAAAGAATCCTAAAAATCTCGGAAACTAAAAATGCTAGGTTAATGCAATAAATTGTATTTAATAGACAATGTAATACTCCTTAAATGAAGGTATTAAAACTTCTTAGTTATTGTAAAGTTATATCATAAAAAAATCAAATTTGAAAAAGGGCCACTTTCGAAGATGGAACTACGAAATTACAGCATTTGGTGTTGCTTTTGTTTGTAATCTGTCATTTATGTGGGTACATAAACCATGTTGATAGTGCTCTATATTCATTAATCAAGCTGAAATTATGTCGCTTACGCCTGAAGAATGCACCAGAATACTTACAATGCTGGAAACCGGCCGGAGTCAGCGCGATACAGCCAGGACTGTCGGTGTGTCGCTGTCAACAGTACAAAGAGTTCTCCGACATTACGAAGAAACTGGTTCTAACCTACGCAGACCAGGAACGGGCAGAACCAGGTGTACCACAGCACGAGAAGACCGATACTTGGTGAACACCATGCTTCGAAATCGCTTTCTCACAGGAACTGAACTCACCAATCAGTTTCGACGCCTCGGAGGAAGTAACCCAAGTGCATGGACAGTAAGACGTCGGCTTGCTGAATCTAACTTAAAACCCCTTAGACCTGCAAACGGCCCTAAACTGGAGCGTGGGCATCGTATTTCGTGACTAAGGTATGCCCAGAGCCACGTAAATTGGAGTATTGAAGATTGGTCAAAAGTTATGTTCTCCGACGAATCAAAATTTATGCTCTACAAGCACGATGGAAGACACAGAGTGTATCGAAGACCAGGGGAAAGATTCAAGCAAGCATGCATCGAAGAAAAAGTAGCCTACGGTGGTGGGTCTGTACTTGTGTGGGCCGGAATTTCTTCTGAAAGTCGCACAGAGCTGGTGATCATAGAAAACGGCTCTTTAACTAGCGTAAGATATGTGGAAGAAATCCTCAATGATCACGTTGGTCCATTTATGGTCAATTTAGGTGAGGATGCTATATTTATGCATGACAATGCCCGACCTCATACAGGTAGGATTGTGAATGACTACCTTCAAGAGATGAACATTACTCGTATGGAGTGGCCAGCGCGCAGCCCGGATATCAACCCGATCGAGCATGCTTGGGACGAGCTAGGCAGATGCGTAAAACAACGAAACCCTCCCCCAATCACGCTTCGTGAGCTCAAAATTGCTCTCACAGAGGAATGGGAGAATATTCCTCAAAATCGTATAAGGAACTTGGTGTACAGCATGCCAAACCGCGTAAACGCAGTAATGGAAGCACGAGGAGGCAATACGAAGTATTAAAATTCAAGAAAATCGTAATAAAGTTCAAAAATTTCATGTTTCCTATTTTTGTTTTAAGGAGAGATCGGCAGTTTTTTCTTTATGTAATTTTGTGTTAATAAAATGTATGGTGACTCATATTTTTTTTACTTTCATTTAAGGAGTATTACATTGTCTATTAAATACAATTTATTGCATTAACCTATCATTTTTAGTTTCCGAGATTTTTAACATTCTTTAAGTGACCCGGATTCATTGCTCTCGAGTGTATTACAATAAATATATGTGTGCACCATAAAAAGGAACATAACAAAGAAAAGAAACACAATAAGAAAAGAAGTGGGTATGCCAAATAAAATCAAAAAGTTTTTCCAAAATCACAGCTATTTTAAATTTTTGAATTTAGAATTTTGTGTCTTTTCGAGCCAAAGATGTAGGAAGCTGGAAGAAGACGAAAGGGAAGGTTTTGTGCTTAGCTGCTAGCACCACCAATTAACGTCCTGGAGCGTCTCGGACGATTCCAGAATGGTTTCGCCAGAGATAACCACCTATGCACACACACCAGACTGAGACTACCGCAGAGTAGACCCAGAGATTTGCCACTACGTTGGGAGCCAATTTGTAACACTAAGATGATCAGTGTTACTCACCAACTAGCGCGAGGTAGCTATGCAGAGAACTCTATCCCAGGGCGCCTTATTTCTAAGTTTCCAGTCTGTGTGCAAGGGTAGGCTAGGGCTCTCACGAAAACAGACAATAGGGTGTACACACATATATTTACTAAGTACACAGAGATACACAGAGACACACAGAGAGCTTATTCACTGATAGACACAAATATCACAGGTACACAGAAGTAAAGTCAGGGCTCAGGTATTAATACTACTAGGCTACACATAAGTAGTGGATTTACTGGCCTGCAGAGTGAGCTGAGTGAGAGTGACTGCCTGTTGTTACTGCCAGGTGATGACGGCAGATACCTCTCACATGAGAAGCTCGTGTAGTCCGCACTTCCACGTTGTCGTACCACGTGCAGCCCACTAACTTATAGGTGCGGCACCAAATATCTCATCCGGCAACTAGCCCCGTAGTAAAAAACCCAGTTTTCTGGGTAAAATGTAGCAAGATGCAATGCAGCAACTCAATCACAGCCCGTTAGGCCACGCGAGGTAACAAATAATCGCGCTTGAGCGAAAAACTGATTCGCGGCACAGTCTCAGAGCAAAAGCCAAAGGACCTCCAACTACCCCAAAGCAGGTCTCGGTCAAAAGCCTTGTCTTTCACGAAAAATCTTAACAAAACCCGTTCCTTTAAATGCGAAACGCTTCGTCACCGAACTTATGACATCCTGTCATTCTGACAGCAGAAATGTCACCACTGACAACCGATTAAAAAAAGATAACTCGATAAGGCTGCTTTCACATCCTAAATACTGCATCTATAGAAAATAAATGCTACAAAATGAAATGGTGAAGAAATATTACGAGCTATTACAAGAATTATTTGAAAAATTTATCCCAAAATATAAGCAGACTAAATCTAAGTTCCCTTCCTGGTTCACAAATTCGCTTATTAGAACTTTATCTGAAAAAGAAAAATATAGACAAAAATACCGCAAATACCATAATCCACGAGACAAACTTACTTATGAACTACTGCGCAGTAGATGCCATAAATTAATAAACAAATGCCATGCTGATTATAAACGTAAACTTGAAAATGAAATAACGAAAAACCCTAAATTATTCTGGCGCTATATCAAAGACAAACGTAGGGGCGAGTCTTCCATACCGGCTAAAATGTTCCTAAATGACAAAATTGCTGATAATGGTCGTGACATGGCCAACTTATTTGCAGATCAGTTTGTATCGGTGTTCGGTAATCAATCTTCTACAAATATACAAAATGTACAAAATTTTCTAATGACTAATAATACTATAGGTAATGTTCAATTCACAAAAATGGAAATTTAATAAAAACTGAAGCAAATTAATTCTTCTAAGGGCCCAGGGCCTGATTCAATACCTCCCTCATTCGTTAAGCGCTGCGGCGGTTGCCTTTGTACGCCATTGCAGATCATCTTCAATGCCTCTCTTAGCGAAGGCATCTTTCCTGAAGCCTGGAAAAAAGCCAGGATTACGCCCGTCTACAAGAAAGGAGACCCTGCAGACATTAGGAACTATCGGCCAATATCGATACTGTCATGTTTTTCTAGAATTCTTGAGTCATTGGTTTGTGCGGTCGTTACACATCACTTTGACAAGTTTATCTCCACATCTCAGCATGGTTTTAAGACTGGCCGAAGTGTGGAAACCAATCTAGTGCAATATGTGTCAGATGTATCTTTGGCTCTTGATAATAGATTAGAAGTTGACGCTATATATACAGACTTTAGTAGCGCTTTCGATAAAGTGAATCATTCAATATTGTTGTCAAAGCTGGAATATAACGGAGTGCATGGCTCACTGTTCAAATGGTTCACGTCATATCTATCTCGTAGATCCCAACTCGTTGCCCTGAATGGATATGAATCGTATCCTTATTATGCCATCTCAGGAGTTCCCCAGGGTTCCCATCTTGCACCTGTTCTCTTCTCACTTTTTATCAACGACATAACTAGCCAGATACGTAACTGTAAATACTTGATGTTTGCCGATGATCTAAAAATATACAAAACCGTGAACTCTGACAATGACTCCAAATTAATCCAACAGGACCTTTTGAGGATCGAAGCTTGGTGCACGCTGAACCATATGAAACTAAACGTTGAAAAATGCAGTCATATACGTTTCACGAGAAAAAAACAATCTCAATTAGCATCATATAACATGAATGGCATCCAATTGAGTACTGTTAGCGAGGTGCGAGATCTGGGTGTAATAATGGATAGCGAACTAAATTTCAGAAGTCACATTAGTAGCATTGTGAACAAATCTGCACAAATGTTAGGATTTTTAAAAAGAAGCACTAAAGGTTTTAAAATGGAGCGAACTAAAATAACATTGTACAACTCCCTGGTGCGTAGTAACCTCGAATTCTGTAGCGTAGCCTGGAATCCACATTATGCTGTCCATTCGCAAAGAATCGAAAGCATACAGAGAGCTTTCACCAAACACCTTGCATATACTACAAACAGAGTAACCCCAAGATGTCCGTACCAGGAACGTATAAAAAGTTTTAAAATGAACTCACTACGCGAACGTAGAAGATTCAAAGATCTGATGTTCTTCTATAAATTAGCAAATAGTCTACTTGACTGTAATGAACTTGTTGCGCGTTTAAATATTGATGTGCCTTACAAATTACCGAGACACCCCATAACTAAGTTCTATCATGTAGGGTCCAGCAAAACGAATATCGGAGTAAATTCACCACTGATAAGAATGAGTAGGTGCATGAATACTTTTCTTGGAACTGTACCGGACGCCGACATACACCACGATTCACAGGGCTCCTTTAGATCCAAAATCCTACAGTCCCTAGGTAACTAGACTGATAGGAAGTTTAACTTTGTATCCTTAAGTGTACCTAGTTTTAGTACAATGTAGTAACGAGATGCCTATGTATTTGTTAAGCAGTACCCATGTTGAACGATAAGGAATTATAATCCTACACTTTAAGATTTATGTATCGGATCTGTCTGTATGTATTTGTCCTTGTGTTTATAGAAATTTAATGTTGCGCATGTTAAAAAAATGTTGGTTATCCCGTAATTGGCTAGTGTGTAAGCCTGTTACAAATTGTCTAGTTTAGTTATAAATTATTGTACGCACGAGCTGTGGGAAGACCTTAATAAATAAAAAAAAAAAAAAAAAAAAAAAAAAAACAGGGCAGTTTCAGACGCTGCTTGATGACTCTGATGAAGAAATACCTTTCCTTTCATACACCTTATGTGACGTAAACGAAGTTGCGGGCTCAGCTAGTAAATAAATAAATTGGAATGTAGGAAACAGAAATAATGCCGATATTTTTTTTAAAATTATATCTACACTCAAGTAGTTAGAATATAAGTCTTTGACTATTAAACTTTTAATTAGATCTATTTTGCACAACGCCATCTAGTTTATATTAAACTCTAGACTGCTCATCGCCATCTAAAAATATTTTTAGATAGGTACATTATTTTACAGAAATACAAAAACAGTCTCAAATTTAGACTTGCAAATTAAGCAGTTATATACTTATTTAGAGTTCGTATATCGAAATTCCTTAGAGTTAATGTATACAGCTCTACTCCTTACTTCCCTAAACTTTAGTATTTGCGGTAACTGGCGTTGCAAACAAGTTTTATAATACCTCAAATAAAGAACGCTAAAGCATCTTTATCCGTGGCTCAACCCAGACCATAGGTAATACGTCCGTTTCATTTCACAGACGTGAAGTTTTATCATCAATCTTGGAGAACTTTCTAAGTATTCATTGTTTTAATATCCTCTGGGACGGTAGAGTACTACCGTATACTTTATTTTACATACTCGAGCTATTTACAGCCAGAATTTTAAAAACAACGGATTTTTCTGCGAGAGGGTTTGAAACCTAACTACATGTTTGTTCTATGTATATCTGATTCTTGACTGACTTGGTGGCACATTTGGTAGTGTAACCGCCTACCGCACTGAGGTCCTGGGTCGGTCCACTTATTTGTGTGATCCACTAAAGGCTTGTTTCGGACTTTGGATGATTTCTATGTATGATATGTATGTATTTAGAAATATTTAGGTATGCTTCTTAGGCTGGATTCGACCAAAATCTGTGTAAGGCTATACTAGGGAAAAGCTCGTACTTATACCAAAAAAAAAGTGAAAGTGAAGTCACTATCAACAACACAAGCACAACGTAACTATGGTAACCCATGTCCCATACTGAAGTACTCTATCCTGTAGGGTTACCATAGTTACGTTATATGCTATTAGTTGTTGGTAAAATAGAAAGTCACTTTCCTTTTAGAAGAGGTATAAGTTATTCTGCACTATAGTCTTACTCCGACTTTGGTCGAATCCAGCCTTAGTCGTATAGATCCCATAGGACAAGCTTATAATTATTAGCTTTGAGGATGTTCAACAACCAGAAATTAATCATCTACAAAATGATAAAGCTAGAAAGAGATAGCATCACAATTTCAATAAGAATTGGAGCAAGGGTTCTTATTTAGAATTCTTATTTCAATGGCGGCTGTCTAAATAAATGTTCAGATGTCTTATAATTGAAAGATAATATTTTTTCTCGGTGCAAGCTCGGCCAAGATTGCGGCTGCAGATTGTCTACAATGTCTTTGAAGGAGGCGAGCCACAATGTAGTTTGCGTTTAATCGCTTTTGAGAATAAAAAGATCACAAGCACTTCTTGTTCTTTTGTTGGTGAAATTATTATGGGTATTTGAATACGCTTAAAATAAGAACTTCAGTAGATTGTGATATTGCAGTACCAGTTTTGAGTGTCTATTGATTAATAAGAAAAGGTTTGAGTTTGTTATGGGAACTCATTTTACTACTTAGCTTAGTAATCCTAGCAGTATTAGTAAGTCTTCAAAATGTATTTTAAAATTTGTGTGAACATAATGTTGAATGCCTTATGGGCGACTTGAAAAATTTCAACAGTTGCAGTTTGAGTGGTCTTAACCACCTTCGTCTGGTCGGGTAGCGCGTGTGTGCACTGCACTGGTTTTGCCAAAGTCCATTGCTACGTAGCCACTTTCCATCAGGTGGGCCATAAGCTGGTCTGTCACCTTTTGTATCAGAATGTAATGATAATGAATAAGAAAAGTTAAAAATCTTTAATAAAATTTAAAAACATTATAATATCAAACTAAATTATTAAAAATTACAAAATTCACCGAAAAATGTCCGCGTATAGGCTGCCCTTTGAATTGCGTTTTCAAATTATTGCTGTGGAGTTTATTATCTGTGTGAAAAATAGTCGGATGAGTTCGAGCGCGGTCGGCAAACTTCGCCGTTATCCATCATTATTGAAAGTTTATAAATTGCTACCTTCGAGTTTGTATACTTGCACTATGCGAATTGATAGCTTCTAGGATATTTCATAGATTGTTTGCTTAAAACATATATTCCTATATGTATGATATTTCAGTATGAAAAATTAAGTTCTCAATATGCAGTCCTGTAGTGGACAGAGATAGGTACATACGCTGATTTAATTTAAGAATGGCAGTTAAGATATCGTGCAAGGTAGATAAAAGACCTAAAGCACAGTATCAGCGATCTTTGGGAGAAAAATTGTGCAGCAGTGGACGTCAAATCAATTGAATGATGATAAAGGTGAAATCTGGCCGTATAATTCTGCCTACCCCTTCGGGGATAAAGACGTGGCTATTATGTATGTATGTGTGTATGATGATGAAATTGGTTAACAGTAGCTGTGTGGCGATGCAGCAATGTCCTGAAAAAAAATAATCTAAATAGCCAAAATATACTGAGGTGGATAGATTCCATATTTATATCGGAATCACTTTAAGATTCCGCAATCATCCATTAGGATCATCGATTATGAACCAAAGTTAAAACATCTTTAATATTTTCAATTTATTTATCTCCATCAATTCAGAATCCATCTCACTCGTATGGGTATCTCGGTAATAAAACCTCTACGCAAAGCTTCATCGCGCGCACTTATTTTTATCTTTCCTATATTTTCTGCAATATAAATCACTTTGCAACGTCTGCAAGATATATTGCTCAAAGAAATGTTAAAACATAGAGTATTTATTGTTTTTTAAACTTAAAATATGGATATTTCGCCAACTTCCAGTTTTATGTACGTTTAAATAAAGCCCTCGTTGCTTCGCTTACTCAGAGTTATCTAAGCGTTAAGCGCGTTAAGATCAGCCACGTCAGAGATGGGTAGCCGTGACTTCTTTCAGTGCTCTACCCACTATACGCGAACAAATGGGTAGGGGCATAAGGCAGTGTCTCCTACAAATACGTTAAATTATGCTCTTGTGAGAGATAGTTTATCAATAACTATTATGTTTACTTCTCCTATACAAGATGCTTATTAAATTTGTCACATCACGCCACAATATCAAAGTGTGACGCAGATAACAAGCGAGGACACCTTTTGTAATGGCACCTGGCAAACATGGCGATGACCAAATTAGGATCAATGCGATACGGATCGACCTTCTCAATTCCTTTATCGTACAGAATTTCGGCCCCATTAGTATTTTTCTATAAAAAATCACCCCAATTACTATTTTATATGTAAAGGAATCGTTGTCAATAGTGAAAAGAATTTGCCTAGAATATGAAATTAAATATGACCTTTTGAAAGGTCTTGTCTCTAATTATTTTCTACTCGAGTGAAAATTCTGAATGAAATAAAATAACGGACAGGGAAGGCTCACTAATAGTAATAATCGGTTTTCCTAAACGCCTTACAGTATGGAGTTCTTCAAAAGTGGTCTTAGAGGGTTTTTACATGGTCGGCAGCGCGAGTGTAGCGCCTCTGGTGTTGCAAGTGTCCATAGGCAGCGGTGACCACCGGTACATCTGGTGGAGCCATATGCTTGTTTGCCACTTTAGTGGTAAAAAAAAGAGTCTCGTTTTTACCCTTTGGTTACAGAACCCTAAAAATCATCGACAGTTAGACTCAATGACCATTTTATTTCCAGTTTCTCCAATGATATGGGTACCAAACCAGCTGGTGGGTGCTCCGGCGGGCACGGACGTGACCGTCGACTGCCACACCGAGGCGCACCCGCGGGCCATCTCCTACTGGGTGTACGACAACGTCATGGTGCTGCCCACCAAGAAGTATGCTATTAACACTGAAGAGAATTCGTACAGGTAGGTTGGTCAATACAACAAAATGGCAGAACGTGAGAAGAAATGTCTACAGTATGAGGTTCTTCAAAAAGGGTTTTCGAAGATTTTTGCAGGAGGTCGGGAGCAAGTGCATAGCGCCTCTGGAGTTACTAACGTCAGAAGGTTACAGTGATCACTTTCCATTAGCTGGACCGTATGCTATGTGTGCTACCTTAGTGTTATAAAAAGAGACAATGTTAAAATAGGTAGGTACTAATCTTACTTATCTTACTTTTTTATAAGTTATAACCGTTCATAATCTATGCTGAGAAACATAATTATTACATATCTATATTTACATTATTACTATCTAAACTAAACCTAAATAAGGCCCCCGTGGCATTGTGCCCAAAAGACTAGCAGCATTCCCCCTTTGAATAGCAATGCCTATTCGTTGAGCGAGAAAACTGCCAGCCCTTGGGTCACCAGTTGACTCCACAAGGCGCTTTTTCAAATTCTTGAAAAATTTTTGCGCATTGGGACCCCATGGACCTAGGGTCTCGACACCGACTGGACAAAAACGATACGATGAGTCGAGACCCTTATATTTATTAATTTTAATATTTTCAGCCGCTTCCGCTGCTGCACTGGCTTTTAATTTTGTTTTAGGAAGATGGGACGGGGCTAGAGTGTCAACACAAGTTGCATCCCACACCAGGACCCGACCCATCTCCCACGGTATCAAAGTTATACCATTCGGTCTCTTGCCATCGTCCCTGAAAACGCCGTGTGGCTCTAAGAGCGCAGGCACATTGGCGGTGGCAAGAGCACGGCGGATGATGTCATTCAGCGCAGCGTGGCGTGAGAAGCGGCCTGCGCTCTTTAAACATGAAAGACCATGATGCCCCAAAGTGTCAACGTTAAAACCGCAGGGGCATCGATGTGGAGCGCAAAGCGTGACGCCAAGTCTCAAACCAACTGAAATTCTTAGGATGTCCGGTTCCAAAAAAGTTCCGGTGTTGGCTGTAGGGAAAGCTTTCAACCAATCACCGGATTCCTTTCTACTGAGCGCTAATAATCTGGCCCGATCCGGGCCTAAGCTAGCATTTAAAAAGGAGTCAAAGTTTAATTTTGACATAGCGTCGTCCCAGCTCCGTTGTAAATTTGGATGGGTGGGTAAATTTTGTCCCGGACAAGCCATTAGCCAAGCATTCTTGGCATCTGTAAGGCCAGTCGTCTCATAGTCTGTAAGACAATTCGTCAGAATTTTACCTACGAGACTCGACGTGGCATGTACAGATGACAAAAAGGCTAGCAAAGCCACACTAGAAATTTTGCGGATCCCTAGCCCACTATATTTAATGGGAAGAGATGCCTGGGACCAAGATTGTTCGCTCAGTTGTATATTGAGAATTGATTCCAAAGAAGATTTGAAGATAGCGAATCAATAGAAAATAAATGATTTTGATGTTTCCAAAAAGGACAACAGCGAAGCAAATAAATAGATTTGGGAACAAACATACAAAATTTCAGAATTGTGATGGCGTAATGTGAACTAATAGAATGTAGCCGATCTACATTGGATTCAAATTTTGAAATTTTTTGTGCTATTAACTCGGGAATAGCATCTTCAAATATAGGGGACCCTAGGAGGTAAAGATTCTCTCTGCTAACAATTTTAATATTCGGACATAGGGAATTGAATTTTTCAACGACTTCCGAATTGATGTGATTATTATGAATATATAATTCACACTTATTAAAATTTAATTCCAAACCAATTAAATGAAATTTATTTTTAATTTCTATAAGATCTGACAGAACAGAAACTGCATCACCTCCAAGAGTCCCGTCATCTAAATACCAGACATTAAATTTTGACTTTAAATTTTGAATGACGGGGTTAATGGCTAGGCTGAAAATGGCTGGTCCGAGGGGATCACCCTGCTGGCAACCGACTTCAGAAGAAAGTTCGTTGCATTTATACATTAATTTGGAAGGTTCGTGATAACAGTTAAGTAAATAGTTATAAATTTCAGGAACGTTGCTTCTAATTTCTGACAGCAGGATGTCACGGTTTACCGAATTAAAAGCATTTTTGACATCAATTTTCAGCAAAACCTCACACTCACCTTTATTAAGGTAGGTGCGTAAGGCGTGGACCGCCGCCTCACACCCACCTTTGGTACCAAACCCTAATTGAGTCGGTTCAAATTTTTGTTGTAATTTTGACAAGATGTATCGGACAGAAATTTTGGATGCTAAACGCCTAAAAGTGGACCCAACAGCAATAGGACGGACTCCTCCGTCTTTTTTAGTGAGAGCAATGAGATTAGCTCCATAGATAACAGGAGCGATCTCAGGGTTAATGTTACCAGAGAGCATGAGGTTTACTAATTTTGTTAAACAACCGATGAGGTGCTTACCTGCATCACCCACACAGTGAGAGGTTAGGTCTTTTAGGTGTTGTGAAGAAAGACCGTCAAGACCAGCTGCTGATCCGACTTTAAAAGCATTAATCGCACTCACTGTGTCCTTACTTATAAATAGGTACTAATCTTACTTATCATATTATAATAGGTAATCTAACTTTTCGATCTTTGGTTTATACCAGTAAAATTGAAGACCTAAGACAAGTTCGATTGATTTCGTGAAAAGTATCATCTACTCTACGTAATGAAAAAAGTAAAATACCATACGTTAATGGTAAAAGGTAAGGTAGAAAAAGTAAGGAACGGGCATGAACTAAATAGGAAGTAGGTAGGTACCACGTTATATTAAAACTTTTATAAATAAACTTGAAGGAAAATTAATTTCTAGTGAGCCATGTCTTCTCAGCGAGTTAATTAATAGGGCTAATTAATTCGCAGCGGAAAGTTGTGAGTGTTTCATATAATTGTGTTTCAATTTATCTACTTAGTACTTATATAAACATGTTTTACTTAGAAAATCTTTAAATGGCAAGTTTAGAAAAGCTAAAATCAATGCGATTGAAAAGTTACAGCCTACTGTAATATGAAGCCTACTGAAAGATATTCGGTTTTTGCGAGATCTTGCTTCTAGTTATTTCTAAGGTTTATTTTAATAAAAGTTGTTCTAAGTTTTCAGATACGATTGTTCGAATTAAAAATAAATAAATGGTTTAAAAATCCCTAGAAAAATACGCTTTTAAAATGCACGAAAAAAACAAAAATAAATTATGGATCGTTCAAGTGCCTCTATTTCTAGGCTGAAGTGTAAACTATGTGCTTTTAGTTATAATATTTGATTGTAAAAGCATGGGGCGCTGGAACAAGAAAGACTATTTTGTAAGCAAATTCCTATTAATACTAATCCTTTTATAATAAAAATCCTGGCAAAAGCAGCATGAGGTCGCACAAGAGCATAACGTTTATGCTGCCAAAGGGAACATAAACGTTATGCTCTAATAAAACATTTCATTAACTGTCAAGTTCCAAAATTTTAATTATGAGTTAGAGACAAAATATTAGTAGGTAGTATGAATGTAGGTATTATCGAAGCAAAATCTTACTAATATTATAAATGCGAAAGTTTGTGAGTGTGGATGTTTGTAACTCTTTCACGCTCAAACGGCTGCACGGATTTGGCTGAACCTTGGTACAGGGATACATTATAGTCTGGAATAACACATAGGCCACTTTTATCCCGGAAATAAGTTCCTACGGGAAGCGGGAACGGAAACAAATCTTACGCAGGCAAAGCTGCGATCATCAGCTACTTAAGAATACTAGTAGGTAGGTACTTACGCCAATTATAAAGAAAAAAAAATGTTTCTAAGAGAGTTCATTATCTTATTTCACTTATTTTTTGCTCCAAGAAAACCGAACTCTATGTAACGATAATAAGATCTACCCACTCTTTTTATGACAATAAGGTGGCAGAAAAGATTACAGCCACCTGATAGAAAGTCGCCACCGTAGCTTATGGACATTTACTTGCGCTGCCGAACCTAAACCACAAATTAGTGATAGTACCGATGGAAACCTACATATTAAATTCACCGAGGCTGCGCCCACATAGACACCGCTCACTGAGTTCACAAACACGAGGTTAGGAAATTTTTATAGTCGGTTGCGATACTAATTTGTGCGCAAGTGTGCGTAGCAAAGGGCAGATGTGAAAAAAAAGGAAATACATGAGATTTCCACCTGTACTATCTCTAATTTGTGCCTAAACTCTCTACAAAAGTAAAAATATAAATGTCTGGTAAAATATTCTCTTATAATATTAAAATCTTTGTCTTTGAATAAATGAAACTGCTCAAACAGAGACACAGATTTGCAGACAGGGAGTCTATAGGAGAACCCTGCGGATGGTCTGATAACAATTGCCATTAATGTATTGAATTGAAAGACAAATACTATAATTTCTTGGTATTTGAAGCGCCCCGTCTGAAAACATTGATTCACGATGAAGTTAAACACGCTCGTCAAATAGTTACTTTGGTATTAATTTCTACATCTCTACATACATATATACATACATACATATGGTCATGCCTTTATTCCCGAAGGGGTAGGCAGAGGCATATTTTATGCCCACATTTCACCTTTTTGTATAATTTGTCCCACGTAATAGGTGGTGAGCCGTATTGCCGTGTTAAAATGGACAGGCGCAGGTTGTGACTGCCTGCTGTTGAAATAAAGTCTTCAACTTGTCTTAACGACTGCCATTTTACTGGCAACCGTGACCAACGGCTTAACGTGCCTTCCGAAGCACGGAAACGCTCAAATAAATGTCACAAAGTGATCACATGGATGGTCACCCTTCCATGGACCGGCCATAGTGAAAGTTGCTTACTGCAGTGATCGTTTACAGAACACTGAGTCCGCGGGGCCACGAGCGCTTCAGCTTCTAATTACAATTTAATCATGAGGGGCAAAGTTTTTAAGCCCCTGTGGTAAAAACAAGGGGTTTTTTTTTATAAATTTTACCCATGTGTCTGTGAATCTCTTCGGCTGCCTTTGGTATCATAGGTAGTTCCTGCAGAGAAAATAATTGTAATGCGGAATGTATCGTTTGAAAGCTAATATGTTGTGAGCGCGATGGTTCTTAGCTTAAAATTTTGAAGACCATCGACTCACTTCCTAGGTTATGAAGAGATCTTACTTAAATCGAGACCTACAACTAAACTGAATTATGGTATACCGGTTAGGTACACTAATGATATTCTTACAAGATAACCTTGAACTTGCCACTGTATTAAATATCAGCGGTACACCCAACTCTTCAGAAAACTATAGTTTATTATACCATATTTGGACTTAATATAACAGTCTTAATGTCGGAGGCATTTTACGTTTTTAAATGAATCATTTCTCTTTGAGTAATGAACCGCTTTTGTTGACCAGAGCTCACATGAAGCTGACAGTCCGGAACCTGCAGACTGGTGACTTCGGCAACTACAGGTGCATCTCGAAGAACTCGCTGGGGGAAACTGAAGGCTCTATTAGGTTATATGGTATGTACATTTGCACTGTAATCTGTAACTTACAGAACATCTAATTATAATGCTCTGAAATATGATCAAAAACTCTGATGTACTCGTAATGTATGAAAAGTGTGCACCGAACAATATTTTTCCCTTGAAGAATTATTCATATTTTTCGTGGTCAAATTTCACAAATGCCAAAGTAGGTACCCAATTAATTATAGTAAAAGTGAGAACCTAAACTGACTTACTGTTGGTGCAAATTAATAAATAATGATCCGACGGATTCTCTTTAAATAAATACATAAGTCTGAAATTAAGTAGTTCTTTCTATACTATTTATGTTTTTGTAGTTTGTAGTACAATTAACTTTACAATGTGTTATAAATATTTTTAACCTACCTATTCCTTTCAGTTTTCTTTCCAAAGGTGATAACTAATGATTTTTTGTTTAGAAATCCCGATGCCGTCAACATCGCCGAAGGCTACGGAAATGAAAAGCAACGCTAACAAAGAAAGTAAGTTTAACGTATTACCAACAAACAATTCACATTGAAGTATAGCTCTTTTCCAAAAGGGATAGGCGGAGGTATATACTATGCACTCACATAATTATCCAGGCTGTATTTTGTCTGCGTAATGTGGTGATGTTGTTGAAATGGTAGAACAGGCTTAGGTTTTGCTGTGCTGAACAATGACTTGACGTGGAGACGTTCAGAAGCACGGAAACTCGTAAATGAAATAGCCATAAAGCCACGCATTCCAAGACCGACCATAGCGGAAATGCTTGACACATGCATTGAATTGGTAATTTACTGAAAACACTGAGTTAGTGAGGCTTCAAGCGCTTCTGTAATTTGATTATTAATCATTTATTAAACAGTCGTTTGAAATATTGACATTCAGTCAGAAGTTATATCGATATCTAGGAATCCATGAGTAAAAGTCTAATCGATAATTCAATTATGTTATACGCTGTTTGTCCGCACTGAATTTCTGAACTACTTAACCGATATTAACCAATTTGCACAGCGTGTGCAGTTTGATCCAGAAATAGGATAGGAGTACCGGGTTACCAGGACCTCTCTAGTTTTAGATTTGGTGTGCTTTACTAGAACTAGAATTTTATACTGCATGAATGTTAAATTATAAATTTGAAAAACCTAAATTTACACGCCAGTAAGGTAGACTAAAGAGGACTTAATAATTATGTAACATTCATGTACACTTGTACACCTTTGATCAGCAAATAAATAAATGAAATGACATACTTAATATGAAATGTATAAATATAAAATTCAGATTGAAAGATCATTTTATACGGATTTTAATCTGCATTTAATGATAATTTGTTAGCAATATTATCTGTTATAAATCCATACGCTGACTGCCTTCTTTTATTGTGCGTAGGTAAGCTTAATGAAATTTTTAAAACTATATTATGGTAAATAAGCGCATCTCTGTTTAGGTATAAAGATATATGCAACTTTCTGGTAGAACAGCACTCACCTTCGTATCTTTCCCGCATGATGATGAATTTTCCATCATCATTGATAAGAAGATTTAATCCGGCCAAGTGCGAGTCGTTCTCGTGCACGAAGGGTTCCGCACAAAAAACAATCGAAAATAAATCACATTTGTTGTATTTTGTTGTTATAGCGGCATCAAAAATACATCATAATGTGAAAATTTCAGCTCTCTATCTATCACGGTTCCTGAGATACAGACTCGAGACAGACAGACGGACAGTGAAGCCTCATGAAAAGGGTCCCGTTTTTACCCTTTGGGTACGGAACCCTAAAAAGGGGTTAATGAGAATCCTATGTATCTTGATATGACTACGGATTCGGACGAAACGGAGGTTGTGGGCTAGGCTCCCACTCAGGACATTTTTTTGTGCCATGGTGTCGAGCACATTGATTTATTCAGGCTTTGCGTAATTTGTCTATAATAATTTAAAATATAAGTATGTACGACTTCCTTCTATAACCAAGACAAGAGTGCACGGATTATTGTCACTCTCAATGTATTTATATTTAACGGGACATGTTAGGTCATGTTTATGGGGTAAACTAAAAAGTGGGGCGGAACCAAATATCTAATCTAATGCATTGAATTAATTATTAACCGACTTAAAAAAGGAGGAGGTTCTCAATTCGTCTGTATGTTTTTTTATGTATTTTAAGCGATATTTCGGTCAATTATAGACGGATTTCTAAAAATATATTTTCGTTGAATAGGGTTTGCTTCTAAGGGATCCAGGAGAAAACGAGGTTAACCACCGAAAATTGTAGGGACAACTAGTGCGCTTATAAACTTTTTAATTAAGTGCTTTAAGGGGAGTGGTTGACAAAGTTTGCGAAAAAGAGGTGCAAATAAAGACGTTCTTCTCGGTATTAGTATAATGAAAAATGACAGCCAAAAGTAGATTTGAAATCTACAAGATGTGTTCCAGAAAATGGTTTCATCAGAAATTGTGTATTTATTATAAATAACTAGTAAAACATCACTGAAATAGCCCATATTTTTTTAGAAGAAGTCGTTGTATGACATCTATTTATTAATGAATGATAATAAAATTTATATCAGAGACTAAAGAAAACATAGACCTCTAAAATGGTTTTCTTCAATTTTGAATTAGTATAAGTTTTAACTAATTATAACTAACTAGCTGACCCGCGCAACTTCGTTTGCGCCACATAAGAGAGAGTATTACCTGTTCCCGTGGCATTTACGACGAAGCTCTGAAAAGGAATAACTTTTACCCCGTTTCTGAAACATTTACTACTACTGCTCCGCTCCTATTCGTTGTAGCGTGATGCTATATAGCCTATGACACTCCACAATAACGTAGCTTTCTATTGGTGAAAGAATGTTTAAAATCGGTTCAGTAGATCCCGAGATTACCCCTTACAATTTAACAAACACACAAACTTTACTTCTTTATAATATTAGTATAGATAATGTATTCAAAGAATACATCACGTTGCGCTCGCCCGAAAATCTAGTGCGGGGGGAGGCGTGTTGCTAGACGGACGTGTGTCGCTCTGGTCTGCAAAATATTACAGAGCCAGAGCCCGAGTTACACAATGCATGCTGCATTACATGAGAATATAATGCATTTCAACTTATTTTTCGTATTGTTTTATCAAATTACTTCGAAAGGTAATCATGCTTATATTGTAAGCGGTACTTAATCATTTCAATATAAATAAATGAAGAAATATTTGTGGATATTCGCACACAACTTAAGCTAATATAACCTTGTGCTAAGGGATACTATAATATAAGTATTTTCATCAGGTGTCTACTGATGAAAATACTTATAATATAGTTATTATTAACACACTGCTTTTTTGAGACACTGCTCTCAACCTAAGCTGAAAGAATTGACTCTTTTTAGCTTATTACGTCTTGTGGGTCGCCACAAGTAGGCACCATCTACCGGCAAATTGGTTAAGGTATAAAAGTGAATAAAGTGAGTGCCCGCCGAGTTTCTTGCTAGTCTATATCTATACATAATAATAAAACTGTTGAGGGTCGAGAGTCTGAATATGGAAGCTATTTAAAAAAAAAAGAACGCGGTCTCTAATCGATACCTACTTAAGCAAAAATGAAATTTAAAATTTTCATGTTCGTCTGTATTCCGAATACGTATCACGCCGAAACTACTTATTTGAATGAAAATTGATCCGAGGAAGTTCAGGAGTTAGAGACATCTCAACTTCTCTAAACCTAGAATTCAACCTAGGATTGCTTCACACAAGTTTCAGTGCTGAGGGTTTCGTAGTTCAGGAATTAGAGATATCTCAACTTTCTCAAAACCTATAATTCAAGGGTTCCTTGGAATGTGACGGTAAATCTAAACAGGCGTGTTGACTGAATCATAAAAGAGATTAATGATTAAGGCTGTTGTAAAATAATTCTGTCCGCGCCGAAGTCGGGGACTGAATTGTTTTAGAATAAACTTAATCTTTAAGCTCTTTTATGATAAAGCAAACAGGGCCGTTTCACACGCTGCTTGATGAGTCTGATGAAGTGATGAGTGCCTCTCTTTTTGCAAACCTTATGTGACGTAAACGAAGTTGCGAGGGTCAGCTAGTTTTACAATATGCTTAATCTTTAAATTCGTTTATGATTAAGCAAACAGGGCAGTTTCACCCGCCGGTTGATGAGACTGATGAAGAAATACCTCATGTTTCATACACCTTAAGCGTCGTAAACGAAGTTGTGACAGTCAGCTAGTTACATACATACATATGGTCACACCTTTATCCCCGAAGAGGTAGGCAGAGGCATATTATTATGTCCCCACATTTCACCTTTTTAGAATTTGTCCCACGTAATAGGCGGTGAGCTGTATTGCCGTGTTGAGATAGACAGGCGCAGGTTGTATCTGCCTGCTGTTAAAATTAATCAAGCCGCCAAAACGGCCTTCAACTTCGCTTAACGACTGCCATTTTACGGGCAACCAGGACCAACGGCTTAACGTGCCTTCCGAAACACGGAAACGACGCTCAAATAACTGTCACAAAGTGGTCACATGGATGGTCACCCATCCAAGGACTGGCCATAGTGAATGAGCTTACTACAGTGATCGCTTACAGAACACTAAGTCCGCGGTGCCACGAGCGCTTCTTATTTATACATAACTAGCTGACCCTCGCAACTGCGTTTACGTCTATTTTTGTTTGTTTGTAATAATAAAATGAAATGAAATTTTGTTCCAAAAGTAACAAAAATTTTAAGCGAGTGGAAGACCCCCCTTTCTGGATTTGTAATAATTTAAGTACAAAACAATGAATATATCTTATTATTCTTATATGTCTGTGGAATATAATGAACATTCGTCTTTGTGAATTCGTCACATTTAAGTTTTACGTAATGATCAATCACATTTTTAGGGTTTCGTAGCCAAATGGCAAAAACGGAACCCTTATAGATTCGTCATGTCTGTCTGTCTGTCCGTGTGTCACAGCCACTTTTCTCCGAAACTATAAGGCCAATGCTATTGAAACTTGGTAACTAGATGTATTCTGTGAACCGCACTAAGAATGTTATATGAAACTAGAAAAAAAGCAGTAAATTTTGGGGGCCCCCATACTCAGAACTGAAACTCATAATTTTTTTTTTCATCAAAACCATACATGTGGGGTATCTATAGATAGGTCTTCAAAAATGCTATTGAGGTTTATAACATCATTTTTTTCTAAAGTGAATAGTTTACGCAAGAGGCACTCCCAAAGTGGAAAAATGTGTGTCCCCCCCTCTAACTTCTAAACTAAGAGAATGATAAGTCTAAAAAGAATATATGATGTAGGGTAAACCACCCAATTATTGGCACTTTTAGAATGAATTATTGGCACTTTAGTTAAGAGTATATTTCGAAAAATAAGGGAAACCTAGTTTATTTCAGTTCGGTGTTGCCCATTATGTAGTTGTAGGTATGCATTAAAAAGTAAAATAGCATTCTTTTTCTGTTAGAAATGGGCAAAATTACCTAAAGTGCCAATAATTGGAGGAGTGCCAACAATTGGGTGGTTTACCCTACATTGCCATAAAAACTACCAACGAAAATTGGTCATAAACCACAATTTTCGGTTAGAAAAATCACTACCACTGCGAACGAGTTAAAACATCAATCAAAGTTACAATGAACTATAAGAACTTTTATATTATGTTACTTGCTGCTACGAAACCCTTCATGGGCGAGTCCAACTCGCACTTGGCCGGTTTTTTGCAGTGTATTTTACTACACTTAAAAACAAAGGAAAATTGAAATACAAACGTTCCTTTGTTTTTAATTTACTTTTTACCTCTCCCTATAAAATAGAGTGCAGAGGGGCTTATGGCGAGACTTTGTCGGTAGTCTGTGACTCTGCTGCATTAAACTACGTCAGTAGGTCACGTGGATCATCTGTTCAAAGTTTGAAATAAAACAAAAATGACAACGTCAACCGGATTGAACTGTCACAGTAAACGTTTTAGAGAGGGGCAGTCGGGTGAGACCGTCTCACAGCTTTTTGTTTATTTGGTGAAGCGAGGAACGCATTTCCGCTACTTTGTTTCTTCTTCTTCCGTGGTTCTTTTACTCTGATGTCTCTGTAGTTGCGCTACTCTATGTTAGCGAGTCATATCGCCCATTTGCTCAAGGTCGTTAGCCCTGGGTATGGCCTTGTTCTGCACTATAATGAAAGTCTGGAGTCGATCTGATGATAGAGTCGAAAGACAGTCGAGGGCATTCCTTAACAATTTACAGCAGTTTCCTTGTGTTTGGGCTTCATTGATTTGTATTGATGAGAACTTTACACCTAGATTGATAGATCCGACTTCAAAGAAAAAAGGAATTTCTCAATGTTTTATGTATATGTTCACGGATATTTCCGCCAATTATAGACGAATTTCAAATTTTTTTTTTGTTGGATAGAGTTCACTTCTGAGGTAGTCCTATTTTCACCAGGTCAGGATCTGATGATGGAATCCAGGAGAAATTGAGGGCAACCACAGGAAATTGTATGCCCACATGGTGCTTTTGTTAAGTAATCAAGTCTTACTTAAGTATTCACTTCAGTGTGTCAACATATGATACTGCTGTGCTAATAATGAAGCTGCAGAACTCCTTAACGGTTAGGACTTGGAGACAGTCTGCAATTGGTCTATGGAAAGTACTTAGTAGTATGTAGGGCTAACGTGATGCTTGTGAGGTATGCTTGAAACAACATCTGATGCTCTTGTGCTGATGATGAAGCTATAGAACTCCTTAACGATTAGTAGTCGGGACATAGTACTGCAAACTACTAATAACAGATTTAACTGGAAGGCATATACCTAAAGCAGATGTGTTAAAACGACTGTTAATGCATTGAATTATTATTAACTGAATTCAAAAAAGGAAGGGGTTCTCAATTCGTCTGTATGTTTTTTTATGTATGTTCACCGATATTTCCGTCAATTATAGACGAATTTCAAATTTTTCTTTTGTTGAATAGGGTTTACTTCTGAGGTGGTCCCATTTTAACCAGGTCAGGATCTGATAATGGGATCAGGAGAAATCGAGGGCAACCACCGGAAATTGTAGGGACAACTAGTGCGTTTGTTAACTTTTTAATTCAGTGCTTTAATGTAGCACAATTTAATGAAGGTCTGGAGTCGATCTGATGATGGAACCGAAAGACAGTCGATGGAATTCCTTAACGATTTACAGCAGCTACCTGGTGTTTGGGCTTGATTGATTTGTATTGATAAGAACTTTCACCTAGATAGATAGATATTTTGGTTCACCCGTCACTTAAAATAATGAAAAAAAAAATTAATAAAAAATAAAACCGACATCAAACAAATCCTGAAAAGTAAAATTTATTTAGCACAAAGTAATAGGGGATACATACGTGGGATCAACAGTTCATAATATCAACAATCAATATATCAACGGCATGAGATCAGAAGTTTAAAATGTCAATGGCTTACTACACCAATAAGTTAGTACTACCCGTTCGCTCTAACTTTGCCGCTGGCGTAGAGGCGTATACCCGAATTGTTAATTAGACGAAGTAAATTGACAGTAGCTAATGTCACTTCGTCATAGAAAATACGCAACATTGTATGAAGAAGTAACGTTAGTTGCTGTCAATTTACTTCGTCTTATTAAAAATTCGACTTTAGTATGGAGTCCAGCGGCAAAGTTAGAGCGAACGAGCAGTAGTTCAATTGTTCATTAGATCAACAGTTCGTTTCATCAACAGTTTGTTTCATCAACAGCTGACTACATCAATTCTTCATGAGATCAACATGAAAAAAAAAATAACCACGAAGGCTAAGGCGGGAGCTCCGCTCCGCTTCGCCCCCTTAGTCTTCTGACCTAACCTATCCGAGTCGAGGTGTTAACCATAATAAGTGAATGGTTAACACCCCGACTCAGAGTACCCCTTTTTTTCTAATGTGACGAATTTTAAATCATTTTTCCCTTTAACTACTTTTAAGTAACTTACCAAATAAATGTTGATCTCATGAACAATTGACGTAGTCAGCTGTTGATGAAACGAACTGTTGATCTAATGAACAATTGAACTCATAACTTATTGAACGCATAACTTATTGGTATTTTAAACTGCTGATCTCATGGCGTTGACATATTGATTGTTGATCTTATGAACTGTTGATCCCATTATATATCCCATCCATTATATATTCAATATAATATTGAAGTTGGTGCCATGAATAATACCTACCTAAACCTACGGGTTTACTTGGCGCCAACTTCAATATGATATTGAATAAATCTGATAAATCAAAATACGTAATTACTTTGTGCTAAGTAAATTTTATTTTTAAGGATTTGTTTGAAGTCGGTTTTTTTTTATATTTTAGTGGGCTTTCTTACATACGAAAGAGCCACTTTCTTTCTTGACATTGCTTGCAGCTAAAAGTAGACTTATTTTAACGAGCTTGATGCTTGCTGTATGCAGGAAGAAATTTTTACCTTGGTGTCAAGTGACATATTTTCTGATGACTGTTTCCGCTTGTCACTATTCTAATGTGAACTCAGATTAAGAGTGCGAGATGCAGAGGTGTTAGTGCGTATGAATGTGCTATTCCCGACATAATGATAATATATATTGTCTTCAGCTGGTAAGCAGCTTCTCTGTCACCTCTTTATTTAATTACGACCACAACTGTGTCTTTTAAACAAGCACTGCATATCACTTCTTATCCTTGGATAAGCGACCGCCTTGTACATTGGTGAGCATTTTGGAGTTTCAGAGGGCTCGTTAATCCGTTGTTGGTCCCGGTTGTCGGTTACATGGCAGTCTTTGAGCCAAGTTGAAGCGTTTATACAAAATTTCAACAGCAGGTTATTACAACTTGTATCTGTCCATTTCAACACGTCAATATGTTCACCTTCTATTACGCTGTACAAAACAGTATTAGGTAAATTGTGGGTATATACTATGCTTCTTGCTACCCGTTCAGGGATAAAGCCGTGACTATTATGTATGTATGATAGACTAATACCAGTGGTGTTCCAGGTGTGCGGCGTGTGAATGTTAGCCGGTCGGTGTCCCGCTCCGACAGCGGCGCGGGCGCAGGCACGGAGCGGCCGAGCGTGGTGCGGGCTCAGCTCGACCGCGCGCCCGACCGGGACGCCGCGCACCACGTCTACCAACCGCCGAATACAAGACAGGCCTCAGGTAGCAATTTCTAATACTATTTTAATAAATCAATTAGACTTGTGGCAGCCCACTGCTGGATGTAGGGCTCTCCTTTTATGCTATAACACACGGTCTTCGCAAAACGCATCCAATCCCAATCTGTGACCATTTCCAGGTCGTCCGTCCTTCTAGCGTGGGGTCATCTTACCTTACGTTTGCCGAGTTGGCTGAGGCTAAGGTGCTCCACTTTGCATTGTAAATAGAACCCCAAAAAGCACGTCGAGTTTCTCGCAAGTTCTTCTTATGACATGGGTGTCGCTAACTTTGATGTGGAATTCAACATACCTATCTACCCTCGCAGGCGTGTCGTAAGATCTACTTCAAATAGGCAGGGTACCGAACTCTGAAAATTATTTATTCCTCAAATAACAATGTGAAAATAATTACCACGTTTAAGTTATTACCTAAAGATAATATCCTGTATCAATTTAAGATTGAATGTTCACATCAATTTTTCAACTAACCTCAGTTCATCCTAAGCTCGTCAAAGTAACCCCACTTAGGATGAGATCTAAGTCCGTATACTTCACGTCGTAACGTAAAGTCTGCGGACTACGGCCACGTAGTATTATGAACTTCACATGCAAAGATAAATTATTGAAAGCCTTGATAGTGCGTTTGTACAGGGAAGAATACAAATAGTTTCCAGATTCCAGTACGAAACTACAAATGATGAAAATAGAAAGTTGTACTGAACTTTGTTTCTACTTCATTTCTAGATTTTTATTATTTTAGATATCTTTTGTAATAGACTTTCAGTTATTTAGAAATGTTCTCGTACTTCTTGTCATATTTAGTACACACGTCTAGTTATTATAATGCTAATGACATAGCACCTTTTTATTTTCTTGTCTTATAATTAGAGAGCTAATTACAAAGAAAAAAATAATAAGTCGTATAAAAGAGCATAATTACATTACTTTTTTATTAATTTAACGTTAATAATCGGTTGTATTTTAGAAAACTGTCAAATAGGGCTTATTTTGATATAAAATTATATCCATTAGAGAAGAATCGTGGCCCCACTCGTGTGGAATTTGAATTTCCTATATATGAGTAGGTATTTCCTTTGCAATTAAAAGTTTTGCCAGGATAAAAGTTTGATATAATATTATTATAAGTATTGATTATAATTTATGACATTTTGTTAAATCTCGCTGCGCCCCGCTCTGCTCCGCTAACGAGTGCACCCCCACTTTACGCATTGTTGAGTCTGTAACTTATGTCGCTGCAAACGCGCCCATTTTACGCATCATCGTACACTGTTATGTTTATTTTATCGCAAACACTGAACAGGAAAATAATATTACGTACATAGATTTTAGGATAGGAACCCTTTCTACTTTCTGGCCTCGTATATTTTTATCTAGTCAACCTTTTTTTCTACTTAAATTCGGTTGAAAAGGTAGCGTAAATGAATATCCATCAATGTCTGCCTATTCTGTAGGAAAATTGTAACATAATATATACTACACTTTGGTATATTTTTCCACTTCAGAGTAACTAGGTACCAAAGTATTTTGGTAGTGTCTCTTAAGTGGAAAAATATATCTAAGTGAATCCCTTAGTGGATACCTTTGAGACTACAAGACGAAACCTAAGAGAATTTAAGTATGAAATATCTTTTAAAAATTAAACTGATAGTCTGTTTAAGGTTTACTATCTAAAAGCAAACAAAGAAAACCGCTAAAGAATTCCACTGCGCTATTTGTAGCTATCAACCTCACTCATTCAGTTACAATATTAAACCAACATTAACTCGGCTCTTTGCAATAGGTGCTCAGCATCCACACACTATAAATATCTGTAAGCTTCTAGTTTATATTTTATTTGCACGAGACTGCCTCACCACTTACCTGCCTAAGAATGACGCGGCCATCAAACAACCAAAACTTAATACATAAAGCCTTTAATATAATAGCGTGCACAAAGCGTCTCAAGCTACAGGAGGCTTTATTTACCTCTTTGTATTCTTTGTAACAATATACTGCATTATTAAAAACGTCTCTTTCCCGTCTCGGAGTAAAAAATAAATGTGCTTTGAGAAGTCGTAGGATGTGGAATGGGTTGAGAGGAATATGTTAGAGGCCTTCGCAATTGTTTGAATGGCTCGAAACGCTCTTAGCATTTCAGCTTTTACATGTCGAGGAGGAATTTTGGATTCAGTCGCGGTACGAGCCAGTCTTGTCGATGCACGCTTACATGTGGAGGTGGCATAGTTCCATCTTTGTTTACTTACAACTCTGCTGTTCTTTAAATATTTAGTTATGTTTATAATGAAATATAAAATGTCAATAAAAAGAAACGGACGTAGTTTAATTACTTAACTCGCTGAGTTTAATGAAGCTGCACAAAATGACTCTACACAATTTCTAACAAAATTACGACAGTAATTTTTTCACACAACATTTTTTGTGGACATTCTCACACAACATCATCGAGCCCTTAATGTTATTATAATAGATTGGAATGACATTTGAATACTAACTTCTATTAACTGTACTTTTTTCTGTAATATGCTGCTCGTATATTTTGCGCTAAATCTCAAACTCAAAATTTGTGTGTAGGAGTTTGGTGACACCGAGAAGGATTTAATGTATTTTGGCTATCCCTCTCGGTGTCACCATGAAATGAACTCCTGACTACTGCGGTTGCGATCCGCCCGGCTCGCTTTCTACTACACCCAAATAGAGATTAAACATTCAACGAGTTCGCATACTCACTTAACCCTTATAAATATTCAGCGCAGACCGCGTACAATCAATTCTTGTAGCTCCCACCCTCCAAGGAAAAACTGTTTGAACTGCCGAATAATATGATATCAAATAGAGACGCCTAGCGTTTGAATAAATATTGGGGATATGAAACTTGAATATCTTTATCGTGAATTTGGGTTTATTTTATGCTCGCTTTGTTGTGAGAATACTGACGATTGATTTATCGCCGACCGAAGCCTGGTCTTCATCCAATTGTGAAGGTACAACGTTGCGTCAATATTGTGTTCCAAAGTATTCAGTTCCACAAAAGTTCAACATTGTAAAGCTACTTCTAACTCGTACAAAGAGAACGTTGTTAATATGTATTTGACATTCAATATAAAACCCTATTGTGTTCCTAAGCCTCGTAAGTAGACTGTAAGCTTTTAAAACACATTTATCTTGGTGGAGGAAACAAAAACATTAATGCTCTTACTGATAAAATCCGTGGCTGGCGTGAATAAGTTGACAAGTATAAAATGTCAATTTTAGAGGGCGGCCATTTGAAAGTTTGACCGTTTCTGGTAAATCGGTAAATTAGTTAAATTTAAGAGTATGTATTGTTTTCCATATTATTTTAGGCCAATTTTAAAACTATGATAGTAAATGAGACAAAATCCTTACAGTTTTGGCAATATTAGACTTGTCAAGTTGTTCACCGACGAGTTATCAAGTTAATCACCGAATTATCAACTTGTTCTCAGCAACTATAAAAGTGTTTACAGTAGTTATCAACTTAGGCACCATCAAAATAAGTATTGTTTTCTTGGGCAAGCAATGTTTTTTATAATACATGATACCTAACTGACAAAAACAAGGGAGGTAGGTACTTACTATTTAAACATCATTATCAAAATTAAAAAAAAACGAGGTAACTGGATAAATATTGAAATCAAATGCTATGATTCTATTAGTTTCACATGGTAAAAGGAGTAATCACTGTAGAATAATCAATTGCTTCGTCCAAATCTGGATCAGTGTTAGATGTCAAGGGGTCATTGACTGTTTTAAGTTGCAAATAAAAGTCTTTAAAAGACTCGTCGATTAAATCAAGGACATCCAACAAGTCCTTTTTTTTTCATTACTTATTGGTAAAGTCATTTTTCATCGTACTGGAGCCATTGAATTGGTTGCCAGAGATATTTCTCCCCTGAGTCGTCTAGCTTTTTGATTACAGAAGGTCCCTTTTTTTTTTCTTACTCCGTCTTGGCTGTATGTTGCCAGGGTACCTGGTGCACCCTCGAAAGGAAATCCCAGGAACCCTGACCAGCCCTAGTCGCCATTCACCGGCGACCCCACACATTGCCTCTTCTGTCAAATTGAGGTGCGTGCCAGAATACGTCACGCGTCACCACCCTGGGCCTGTCTGCCGGGGCGACAGCTAGCCCTGAGTGTCGCCCCCAGGCTCACGCTTATGGGGGACGGAGATCGTTCTGAGATCTCCGATTCCCAGCGCGTCTTCTCCTGCGGCTCGGAAGATTGCTGTTCCTCTCCCGTTCCTTCTCCGCCGCCTCTTTTGCAACCATCACCTCCTCACTAAACAAGGCGGCGGAGTTCCATAAACTTTCGCTGCTGACCATAGCCTGAACCATGGCCTGGAGCGTGATATTTATTACTCCTAAGGCCACTGAAAGGCCACATCGTTGATCCGTCCACTCTGGGCAATCTGCCAGAGTGTGGAGCACCGTATCCGGCAAGCAGCCAGAACAGTAGTGGCACTCTGGCGTTGGCTCCCGCCTTATCCGATGCAGGCACACACCGAAGCAACCATGCCCGGTGAGTAGCTGCTGCTGCCTCAGCCGATAGGAAAGGCAGCAATGGCGCCTTTCCAGCCAGTCCTTCATTACACGCCTTATCGCCTCAACTATATCATGCCCGGCTGTTGGTTGTCCAAGTCGCTCCTTCCACTCCTCCACGACTACCTGGCGGAGCTGAGACCTCTGTCCCTCGATTTCCTGTGAAGCAGGTCTCAGATCTCGCTCCCCTGCCTCTTTGCACCACAGGTATAGCGCTGCAAGGGCCCTCGCTTCCAGGTCCCATGGAGGTGTACCGGCTAAAAGAGTTGCCGCTTCAAAAGAGACCGTGCGGTTTCCTCATATAATCCTGACGGCCAGCAGCCGCAGTGGACATCGCAGTATTGCCACGTTACGGGCCGTTAGATTCCCTGCCCATACCGGAGCCCCGTAAAGAGCCATGGATCGCACGAACGCAGCATAGTCGTCTGCAAGAGGTGTCAAACCCCCTTAAGTTAGGCAGTATACGTGATAACGACAACGCCACTCCCTTCAACTTGGGGGCCGCACGATCTCAGGTCTCCTAGCCGGGCCCCCTCCATGGGTCCTGGAAGCGAGGGCCCTTGCAGCACTATACCTGTGGTGCAAAGAGGCAGGGGAGCGAGATCTGAAACCTGCTTCACAGGAAATCGAGGGACAGAGGTCTCAGCTCCGCCAGGTAGTCGTGGAGGAGTGGAAGGAGCGACTTGAGCAACCAAAGGGGGGATTCGCCACAATCGCGGCCATCAGACCGGTCATGGACGAGTGGCTGGAGAGGAGACACGGTGCTCTCTCCTACCGGTTGTCACAGATACTTATCGGGCACGGTAGCTTCGGTAGGTATTTGTGGCGAAGACACCGGGAAACCACTGCCGAGTGTCAGCACTGCGAGGACCGCAGCGATGACACAGCGCTCCACACGCTGGTGGAGTGCATGGCGTGGGCGCAACGGCGCCAGGTCCTCGTAGTGGGTCTGGACGTGGACACTTTCTCGCTCGAGACCATGGTGCGAGCCATGATCTCCAGCGGAAGTAAGTGGGACTGCGCCGCCTCTTTCTGCGAGCAGGTCATGCTCGTGAAGAAGGCGGCGGGGTGGGTACGGGACAGAACTCTCCCACCCGAGATCCGCAGTCGGCGGCTTGGGTGCCGCCGACGTGTCTTCGCCGAAGACTATCAGCCTCCATGACCGGGGGCCTGAGGACGGACTCACGGACGCGGACTCACCGTCCTTATAGAAGCAGGCCCATGACGGCAGCGTGACGTGAGGATGCACGCACGCCCCCCCCCCCCCCCCCCCCTCTAGAAGAACACCCTAAAACCCCTCAAAGACGCGGGATAGCACCCGAACCACCCCCCCTAGGCGAGGCCGTAGGTCTGTTGGGAGTCCTGGGACATCCTTCCGAGGGCTTACCCGGGGCTCCCAACTATAGGCTGTTGAGCGTTACATGAGGTTTTTTAGTCGGTAGGAGTCCGGCATAGCATCCATGAGGATTTTCCGTCACGTTAAAAAAAAGCTCTGTACATTTTTGCTAAATAAACGCTGTTCAACGCCTAAATATTTCTTACCAGTCGACTTTCTACAATGATGGCTCTCATAGCTGGGATATGTGGCCTTTAACAAGCTTTAAATCTTGAATTGATTTTTTATTTTTAGTTTGTTTACCAAATTGCGAGCTAGGAATGTGCGGCCATAACTGGACATCTCGATATGTCACGTATTAAACAGAAATATTCAACCTGTTCATAACTTGACATCATAACTTATCATGACTTAATTTGAGGAAGACGGCTGTCTATAACTTGATATCTCATTATGTCAGAATTCAAACAGAATATTCAGTTCGACATAACTTAATATATCAATTTGTCATTTTTAATCTCTCATTTTTTCAGACCGTCATAAGTGTGTAAGTGGAGATATCCAGAAACCGACATTATCCCGGTAGCTAAGTATATCTTGATATAACCACATATCAATCTTCGTTCACAAAAAATAAATAATCGATAACTAGGCATGTAGATTTATCAAATTAGAGACGATAAAATGCGAGATGTCAACATATTACCAAGCGTGATTACAAAAAAAATTATGTACATATATATTTGTAATTTTTTTATATATAGATTCATACCGTTAGGATCGTATTAAGCTAATAAAAAGAAAATCATACAAGTCGAGATGTCAAGTTGTTCACGCCAGCCACGGAAATGTTGTAAATTGAAAGCAATGTGAGCATTTGTGGGTAGTTGCGGCTGCGCTAGTGTAACTGTTTAATATTATTTAGGATTTTAGGCCACTCGTCGATCGATCGAGAATAATATTTCACACACTTTAATTATCTCATTACAGTGTTCAAAATGTATATTAATATGAAATTAAGGCTATCATAATACCAGAAATATAGAGGAAGTATAATAATGATATTGTTGTATAAAACGATTCCCTTTGTTTGTTTCAGGTTCTCGAACTCTCTACTGTTGGCGACAACCGTTCTTGGTAATCATCGTCCTAGTACAAGTGGACCTTCTAATTTAAATCCAAAACTATAATTTCGTCAAGTGATCTTACCAAGAACTTTCACATTGAAAAACTCATTTATGTAGTCTTCCTGTGAATTTATTTAGTTAAATACTACACGTGAAACATATCATCATAAAATTTTGTACCATATCCCATTTGAAAATGTTAGTGAGATGTTTTTACAAATTCATCTCCTAAAAGTAAGGTGTAGATTATAGCTATCTAATTTTTATGATTTATATGTTAACGTAATCGAGGTTAAGGAGCCTATCACTATTAAATCTTTTAACTTTAAATGCATATCAAAACATGGCAATGGTACTTATCCAAAATCATATTCCATTTGCTAACTGCGATCGCAGATTTGCAAAGCTACCCATGAAGCTATTTATACCCGTAGTAATAGTCGTCACACTATGAAATCTACGTTCATCACCTTGTGAAATACCTACTGACATTAGAGAATCCTCCATCAGTTCAAACTGAATCTTCACAATAGTTGTATGTATATAATTATTCATGAACCTCGTTAATCTTACCGGTACTTCCTTACTTCCATTTCCAATTTAAATTAAACCTCACATAGGTACACGTGTGTTCTCGAGCAGACGTCAGTCTATTGCGATTCTTAGCTTTGCTTCTAAAGATATTATTATAATGTGCCAAATAAATCTATTTCAAGAGTTTTTATAAAAAACTATTATTTTTTTCTTCAAAGTATTAGGTAAATTATTGATTTTTTTGTTACCTGGATATTAAATTATATGATATAGATAAATCTATTATTTGTCTAAGTAAATATACTTATATCCAAGCTTGTCATTCACGCTTGTCGAATTGTAAATATAAAAATTAATGCACAGTAAAATAAATTAAGAAAATTTTTAAGGTAATATTCTTCATAATCTGAATATTATTTATTTATTCGACGTAATAGATTATAATATTATATACATAATGAAAATGATAATGTATGAATGAGTAACGTGCATCTTTTATTGAAAATAAGAGATATATAATGTACGAGTATGTCTATAGGTATTACCATTTATTGTACAGATTGCGTGATTTTTAAAATGTAAATAAATATATTATAATACATTAGTACAACATTATTTCCCCCTTGTGTTATTCAAGCCCTCGTAGCACCGCGGGCCCAGTGTTCTATAAACGGTCACTGCCGTAAGCAACATTTACCTTGGTCTGGTCTTAGATGGGTGACCACCACGTGACCACTTTGTGACATTTTATTTGCGTTGCCTTCTTTAGAAGACATATTACGCCATTGGTCCCGGTTGCCAGTAAAATGGCAGACGTTAAGCCAAGTTGAAGTCTGGGCAGCTTGAAAATTTTCATCAGCCTGCTGGCCGTCATAACCTGCGCCTGTCCATTTCATATAGGGGATATATGCATGACTATTATGTACCTATGTATTTTTTATCAATAATAATAACTATTAGGATCTAACGTACCCTATTATGCCTGTTTTCCCTCATTTCTGATTCAGAATAGGAACAGATTATCAGTTTAATAGACAGATATTCCTCGTTACAGTTTTCCTCTGGAGTATAAAGGCATCATTCAGAACAGATAGATAAATATTTGGCGAAAGATTTGTGATAATAAGGAATGGTCTCTTGCCACCAAAATCATCGAAACAAACTCTTAGCTAAATCATTCAAAAGCCTTCTGACTAAGTTTCATTATTAAGCTTAGCGGGAAGGTTTAAGTAACACCCTCGAAGTCCATTATAACGCGGCTTGTGAAAGTGATAACAGTTTCAAATAATTAAAAGTGTGCAGCGCGAGTCGCCCGCGCTCTTACACACAATCTTATCTCCGCCCTAACTCACTGACAGACGTTATCGGCCGCCGGCAATCGATTGCTCGCTTTAATTGATTCTCCATTTTCAATACCCTACAATCGGCTCTTTGTCTTTTTCTAATCGAAATTCACACGAAGTAGGATATTTTTCTTAAAACGAACTGAATAGAAAGCAGAAAATAAATACTGTTTGTAAAAGTGCCTCGTGGCTGTTGGAAAAATAAGTACCTATCGTTGAAATAACCGTAATGGTTGAAAGGAGCTCGTGCGCTAACGATACAAGCACATTTCTCATGCTGATAGAACTGGGTATATCGAGTAATGATGTTGTTTTAGCAATTTCGCGAATAGAACAACTGAGCTTGTTAAAATGTAAACCGTTTTTCCTCGCAAATATCATTGTATGTTTGGAAATAGGATTCTTCTTAGCATCATCCAAGTAACTTCTAAATTCTACCTAGATTATTGTTAATATGGCAGTTGAAAATCCCCTCCATTATTTGGATTGCTACCTGACGTAAACTTGTTGGGACACCTGCGCGATCCCAGAGCTTCAACTATTGGCCAGTTTGCAGGTGTACCACTCGCAAATAACGTTTATACCCCTGAGGATTATTATAAGTTTAATTATTATGTCTGAGCATCAAAGATGCCTAAAATATGGACAAGATTTCTTTATGAATTTTGTACGAAAGTCGATGTTACTCCTAGCTTACTTTGGGATCAGATAGCGTTGTGTGAGAATGTCCCTGAATATTTGTTAAAAAAAAATGTTAATGTATACTACTAACTAACCTGACATCCCACTGGAAAGCTGTATAAAGCCATCTAGATAATCGACAGTTTAGTGTTTTTAATGTATAAGTTTATAGAACCATATTATTGGTCTGCATTCACCTAAACCTCTTCAATGCTATTTTAAAGACTAAAGCTCTACTATCTATACGTCCGATGTCCCGTTCCTATATTTTATGGTCGGGCTCGAATCCCTGTTAGGATGCAATGGAAAATTTCATGCTCTGTTGGCCATCTTATCTTGTAAGGGTAGGTACCTAATTCTTTAGATATATTGTATAGTTTCTTATGTAGCGTCCTAAACCCTGTATTGTTCTGTAAATGATCTGTGTAGAGCAATTTCCGCCATGACTGATACTACTGACTAAGATGAATGACAACTTTGTGACGTTTCCATTTGAAGACGTTTTTATGCTTCCAATGCATATCATAGCTGTCACTAGGAAAGCAGTTGTTAAGCTAAGTTGAAGACATTATAGAGGGCTTGAAGAATTTCAACAGCAGGGAGTCACAATCTGCGAATGTCAGTTTATTACATCAATACAAAATACTCACCCGTAATTACGTAAGTCAGAAAGTTATGAAAAATATGGGTATATTTTATTTCTTTGTTTACCCCTTCCGAGACACAGGTGTGATCGTAATGTACGTGAGACAAATAGTAATGAATGTCCCCTACTCCTGCAGGATAGTAGTCAATTCACCTGTTAGTCTGGAGCTTTCTTATTTCTGTCTTATTCCACGGAAAGCATAAACTGTTTGCTGTGACTGGCAAAATGTGGGTACTTAAATTGCACGCTGTTTAAAACCAACAAGATACGCCAACAAGTGCACGACCTACCTTACAAAAGTGGCGACCGTAGCCTTAAAAGATGTTTGCAACTCCGCATTATTAACGCTGCTATTTCTAAAACCTTTAAAAAATACCCTGCTGCAGAATTTTTGCAAGCGCTGGTGGAGGTGCCTATCGAACATTATCATATTCGAGCGCTCCAGACGCAGTGTAAGGATGAAACTCTGTTCGCAGTTAGAGGTACCTACCATGATAGAAAATAGGCATGGATAATAGGTAGATACGAGTTTAGTATACATTTATATAGAAGCGAAGATTTCCGATCACATAGGGCGTTGATATCGCTGGCAAGTACTTTCTGATCGGTAATCGTTTTTGTCCAATAGTGAGCGTTGTACCGAGTCAAGCGGATCCAGTTCATATTCAGCTGCAGCTACTTAAAGTTGACAGGCTTTGGATGGGTTCAATGTTCTCATTTGCCCACTTTTTTTTTAAATCAGTTAAATTATAAAATGGAATGAAATTCAGGGTGCATAAAATAAAATAAGAATCGGGGCAATATCAATTCATTGTGCCTACAATAGAGACACATTGCGCTGCGGTCGGCTGGTTCCACACGAGTATAAACGTCACGCACCCAAAACCCTTTTTCTTCATAATACAAGAACACTTTCGGCGTAATATTTCATATTTAAAAGCAATATCATATTTTTTCCCCTTGGGTACACTCCTGTTACTTTTACGAGTGTCTGTTATTTTTTTTAGTTTAAGACCGCTCTCTGACATCGTATTTCAATCTAAAAGATTGATAATATTGACAGAGTACAGGTACTTTACCTATATATAAATCTTGTAGAATGAACAAAGCATACTTTGCTAATGGCATAGCCTAATCTAACACGAATCTTCTAATGAAATTGAATTAGGCAGTGCCATTAAAGACGGCGTCTGGACACAAAAAATACAAACTCTTTAATAAAATAAATGATCACGTGTTTCCTGAAAATCTTACTAATATTATAAATGCGAAAGTTTGTGAGTGTGGATGTTTGTTACTCTTTCACGCTTAAACGGCTGAACGGATCGGGCTGAAATTTGGTACAGATATACATTATAGTCTGGAATAACACATAGGCTACTTTTTATCCCGAAAATATGTGGAATGGGCGAAGCTGCGGGCATCAGCTAGTGTAAAATAAGGGATGATTATTCTCCATGAAAGTATTTGAAAATTGATTAAGGGTGTGAGTTGCCGGAGGTCGAAGTATTAGCACGGGTAAGGTCTGGGGTGGAGCTAGTTTTAATAATTATACCAGAAAAGACAAAAAAACTGGCCCAGTGCGAGACGGACTCGTGCAAGGAGGGTTCCGTATCAAAAAACAACTAAAAATCACGTTTGTTGTAGGTATAGGAGCTCAGGTATCTATTTTATTTTAGTTTAATGATTTAAATGTAGTGAAAATACACAGCTTATCAATATTCTGTAAATAAGATAAGCGTCAAGTTGTTGATTGTATGGGGGCCCATTCATAAGTTTTATTTCATTTTAGTATTTTTAGTTATAGCAGCAACAGAAATACATATACCTAATCTGTGAAAATTTCAGCTCTCTAGCTATCGCCGTTCATGAAATACAGCCTCGTGATGGACAGACAGACAAACGGACGGCGAAGTCTCATGAATAGGGTCCCGTTTTTTACCTTTTGGGTACGGAACCCTCAAATGACCGGCCAATTGCAAATCGAACTCGTGCATGAAACTGCTACACATCCTGGTTGTGGTATGAGAGTGTTTAGTCTGAAAACTGTCTTTAGTGCGAGATCTCTAGCTCAGATTCTTGACAACGACTTCACAGGCAAAAGCCCCGTGTTTCAAGTTATCCCTTATCAATATAAATAATAAAAATATCAAACAGCACTAGTTTTTCTTCGAAATCTAATCTAAAAATATAAAATACTATGCACAACTGTGGGAAACTTTATAGGTACCTACGCGCGAGCTTGCAACACTGCGGCTGTACTTCTGCAACGCCTGCACCTACTGATATTTTTCATCTCCGTTTATCCACTTTATCCAAATGCATAATACACTTTGGTTCATGTTTTTAAATTCTCTCCTCTAAATAGCTATTATAGCTAGACACTAAAACAATTGCAAAATTGCACACATATTTTATAAATCTATCTCTTCCAAGTATAAACAGCGACATCCGTTATTTCCTTAATAAATAAACAAGTAGATTTTTCATTTTACCAGGATTTTTAGGCTTTTGATAGTTGGTTCGGCGATCGTAAGAGAAACAATTTGCTAGTTTGGGGCAAAAATGACTCAATGGTTTTCCTCCATTATTTCCCTTATCATGCCCTCCATTATTCCCTCCATTATTCCCTCCATTATTCCCTCCATTATTTCCACCATTATTGCCTCCATTATCTCCTCCATCATTTCCTCTATTATTTGCTCCATTATTTCCATCTGTATTTTTTGCTCTAGGACTTGGCGCCATGGTAGATGTTGTCAATGTTCCTTGTCTATAATATAATTCTGGATTAGTATTTCTCAAACCTTGTCTCTGTAATGTAGTCCAACGAAGAGCAAGGGATTTAGATGGTCGTCTAACCAAAGCTCTTGGAAAAGCAGTACTTGTGATCTCATCATATTCATCATTTCTTAGAGAATTTTGCCAATTTGGATAATTCCATTGTAGTAGCGTATTTGAATACTTTGTTCTAGTTGGTATCGCTTGCCTGCGAACTGTATTACACTTTGAATATACATCTCTATAATTTTCACAACTTGACCAATGTTGATTATTGTTAGATATCAGAATAATTATTGGATTTAAGGATTTAATGTAGTTTATGATATCTGTTGTGATGTATTGCGTAGGCTGTCCTTCGTCAATATTGACCAGACCGGTTGATGTCATGTAGACGTTAGCAAAAAAGACCATAAATATGATATGGCTCCACATACCGTACTATTTGCAAAACAGACGAATTCTCAAGAGATTAATCAATAAAACTGGCGAATACCTACCGATTAAGTAAACAAAGTACAAGCAATCAGAATGTTATGCTACGCCAAAGATTTTCTACTTATACATTTTCAGCCAAATGACTGGTTCAGTATTATATCTACTCTTACTAGAACTAGAATCTCACTGAAAGTGGATTAGACCTGACCACTTAAGCACACTGGCTGAAAAATAAATAATTTCAGTGTTAATATCAAACTTCCTGGAAGCCAATAAAACGTATTTTTTTCATCTGTCTTTTATTTTAAAATTTGCGGTAATAAGAAAATTTCATTCCGTAAAAATGTTTGGTCGTGTACTTATTGCTACTATTGATATAGTTCGAACCAAAACATTGTTTTAAAAAAGAAATTGGGACATTTTTGATAAAATTTCACTCTGTGCTACTGATTACAACTACATAGTTTAATGAGTTCAGACGTGAGGAAACCTCTGTGAAAATTGACGTGAACGTCGTCCTATAACAGCCACTACTGAAGATCAAACGCAAGGTTGGTAGGCTCATGGTTGAAACTGACAACTGTGTGAATTGTCTGGTGATTCAGACAGGCTTAGGTATTGGTAAGAAAAATACTAATTTTTAGGGCTCCTTACCCAAAGGGTAAAAAACGGGATCCTATTGATAACACTTCGCTGTCCGTCTGTCTGTCTGTCTGTCCGTCACGAGGCTGTTTCTCATGAATTCACTAGGCTAAAATTTTCACAGATTATGTGTTTCTGTAGCCGCTATAATAAAAAGTACTAAAAAACAGAAAACTAAAAATATTTAAGGGGGCTCCCATACAACAAACGTGATTTTTTGCCCTTTTATTTTTTACTACTCGCGGCTTCGTCTGCGTGTAATTTGGTAACCGTTACTGCTTCCCGTGGAAACATATTCCCGGGATGAAAAGTGCCTATGTGTTATTCCAGACTATAAGCTATCTCTGTACCAAATTTCAGTCCGATCCGTTCAGCCTTTAAAGTGTGATTGAGTAACAGACATTCAAATATCTTTACAAACTTTCACATTTATAATATTACTAGCGCCCCGCTCCGGCTTCGCACGGGTATACAGTATTACTCCACTATTTAATGGATGTTATTATACATATAAACCTTCCTCTTGAATTACTCTATCTATTAAAAAAAACCGCATCAAAATCCGTTGCGTAGTTTTAAAGATTTAAGCATACAAAGGGACATAGGGACAGAAAAAGCGACTTTGTTTTATACTATGTAATGAAGTAGGAAGTAGGATATTAATAACGGCGACAAGTAGACCGAGCGATTTTCATTAGATATAAATAATTTTATTGAAATGAAATGGACATTTAAGGGGGGCTTCCATACAACAAACTTATTTTTTTTGGGAAGGTACGGCATCAGCTAGCAACAAATATAAAAGAAGTTTTGAAAACGATTTGTCAATGGAGACAATTGTGTTTTATTTTCCATTTTTTCATTGCCTGCTGTTTCGAAAAATAAAACAAACAAAATAAAATTATAACATACTTTCATCACACTATTAGTAATAGCTTTATTCACGAAGGCATTGCTCACATTTCAATTTTTTGTTCCATAATAAGTGCTCTTACTATAATCACTGTGGTTGTTTTTAGAACATTGAGTCATCGAGTAAAATTACATAACTAGCTTTCAAAATGGTTTCGCTCCTTCTCTCTATACCTCTATTCCTCTTTAAATAAGAGAAAGAGAGATAGAGTATAGGGAGAAAGGTGTATTTATTCTCAAGGAAGCTTATGAAACTGGTATAACAATAATAAAGGAGGTTTGGAATAGGATTATTATCGTTTTGTTACTGGATCTTTACCATAAAACGCCTGATTCCATTGTTTGTCGTCACCTTACAACAAAAGGAGTAGAACTGGCCACTATTTTCGATGCGCATCACAATTTGAACCTAAGTCGTTTGAAGTGTCGTTGTTTGTTAATGGAAGTATGTCACCCGCACTCCTGTAACTCCCGTAAGATCCGGATTAAGAGTAGTGGATAAGAACAGAAAATTTACAATGTCTAGACTTATAAAGAAAGTAACGCTCTTCCCACCTTTGCAAAATGGGAGGTAGGAAAGCAACTTCAAGCTGAGGGAAGTAACACAGTAAACCAAAGATTGTTACTATTAGTACCTATATTACGTCTATTTTTCAGTTGACACTTTGAACTATTTCTCTTCTACATAATTATAAAAACAAATATACCATTCCTTCCACGAAAGAAGATATGATGAGCAGTTTGAATTTAGCTACCAGAAAAGATAAAAAAACAATGATATATTGGTAGCCGGTAATACAGTGTTAAAGTAGCACTATCTCAATAATTATTTTATATATTTAAACAATGTAGAAAGGCGGACTTAATGCCATTGGCATTCTCTACCTACTCTACTCTAGTGATACAGAGATAAATCCTGTATAAAGAGAAGTTCCATAAAATAACACTGAGTACGTACATAATTATATAAAATACTAGCTGACCCGCGCAATTTCGTTTTCGTGATTAACGACGAGACGCTACGGGAGTAAACGCAACGCGACGGAAGTATATGCGACGGGAACAGGTAATACTCTATCTTATGTGGCGCAAACAAAGTTGCGCGGGTCAGCTAGTATATAATAAAATGATAAAAAAGTCAAAACTGAATATTGGAAATATATTAAAAAAAAATACTCGTTGGATGTTCAACATAAGATATCGAAGTCGAAAATATAGTTAGAATTTTCTTTGTCCGTTTGTCTGTTTACTTTGCTTTGTCCGGAAGGATCTTGAAAGTACTCAATAGATTTGATTCAAATTTTGCACTAATTTTAACTAGAGGTAGGGTCATCAAATAGGCTATCTATTATTACGCTAAGCAGAGAGCAATTAAATTGTGATTATAACTAGTATACAATATGTAGAAAGATCAAGGGTTACAAACATAATCCATTAATAAACATGTAACTCCTAAGATTCTGCCAATTCGTTCTGCAATAGTCTGCGGCCACTCTTAAACGAAAAACGGCTAGTGACTCTCATGACTTCGAGTGGCAGTGCCTTCCACATTAATTCAGACTGAAATATGAATGAAGAGTTAACAAAACCGGAGCAAGTTATTTTGAGATCGAAGGTTTCTGTTGGGGTAACTGCATAGGTACTCAAATTGAGAGCAAGATAGGCAGGAATAGGGATCTGAAAGAATGGAAAAGAGTGTGGTAAGTGCACGCAGATCACATCTTTGGCGAATATTAGTTGAATCCGATATTCAGAGACATGGTCAAACTTACGGAGGCTAAATACAAACTTTTCAGTGCACATTTTCTTTCTTCCATAGGAAGTATACTGGACAGCGTCGAATTAAGGGTTAAGAAACGTTCATACTTATTGAGATGTTCAGCATTCAGATCAAAGTAGCGAACATCACTACAATCCAAAATAGGAAACATTAGGGTCTCCATAAGCATTTTTTTCGTATTTGTAGGGAGAAGGCTTCTAAGTCGGGACAAGGCCCTTAAAGTGCTGATTATTCCCTTTCGTTTTTCATTATGTAATGCAAAAATGCAATAAAAAATAATTTTTCAATATTTTTGTCTATCTGTTCTAAACTTTAATTTTAGAAAAAGTAGAGTTGGTAATTAGCCATAAGCAAAGTCGAAGGGCACAGGTAGTGATAAATAAAACAAAATATCTTACAAAAAAATTATGGAGTAGGAATAATGAATGTAGTTTCACTACGGGCCGTGATTATGACAGAGGTGTGTTTTAGTGCTTTTAATTTATTCGCTGGTTCAGGGTCTTGCCAAATGCGGTTCTGGCATTTAGCGATACTACACATTACAACATAAGATTCTGGACTAGTGGCTTCAGTTGTGAGTTCATCTGGAAGAGGTGGATAGGTACTTTTAGTTCTTAAAAATCTCTCAGGCCCAGCTCTTCGCATAAATATGCGTCTCATATTTTCTGTTAAGTTGATTGAGGAACTGGACTGCTGGATGCCGGTTGTTGGAGATTTTTGGACTAGCTCATCTTGAGATTTTGCTTGTATTGAAAGAGTTCCAGATGTATGATCATGAGTTTTGTTAATATTTAAATGTGGTGTCCTAGTGTTGTTCAAAACTGGGTTTGTATTAGGCAACGAGTCTTCACTTACTGAACTATAAGAATAGTTTTGAAACTTCTTGATAAGTTCAGTCTGGGTAGTTGTAGCTCGATTAATTATTGAAGTAAATTTTCCAGGGCGTGAAAGAATTGACACAGTGGTTAAACAATGCGAATCGTCAAACATTAAACTTAAAAAGATTAAGTTCCACATTATAATATTATCTAAAATACGGCACAGTTACACTGAGTTTATGCATTGCGTTCAAAAATCATGACTGTATTCAATCAGCCTATAGCAGGAACTTAATCAGTGTGTTATGTTCTGCCATGGAAATAGTACTAAAACTGAACATTCCTGCATACTGGCACAGCCTGCTGCAACGGTACATGAATATCAGATTGCTGCTACATTGCCTGTTCATCAATTATTTCTTGATAATAAATGTAATAGTTATTTTAATCTGATTTTAGAGTACATCAATGTGTAAAACACCAAATGCCTTCATTTTTGACCCTCAAGAGGTAAGTATGTGAAATATTTTTTGAATGATTTTACCAGATTTAAAATATATTTGTTATTTTTCAAAGTAGAAGTTGAGAGCGAATGGGAATGCTAATCGATGTGTTAATATAATATAAGTATACCTTATTTAGCAGCTCACTTTTCGGATTGATTGGCCAGTAGGCAAAGCATCTCTGATAAGCCCCTATGAGATAATAACGCTGAAAATACTTTTATGTGAATACATTCATGTAAAAATAAACTTTAATATTTCATAAATAATCCGATCTGCCTAACACGTAAACGGTGTCCTTACACTTGACATATTCCCAGTTATAATATAATGTTTATTCTTAGGAATAGACATAAAAACCGTCGGGCATACAGGACGTGCGCGGGAATATGAAGAAAGGGGATTTACCCTTGTCAACTGGGAGACGGGCGCTGTAATAACCGCGAGCAGCCCAGATAAAAGGAACTCAATAACAACCGCTCTTGATACTATGCCGTTAGTGTGAGCCACACACGCACAGCCTTCCACAACCAAGTTGTAGTCCTTAGTACTAGTCATTAAAATATTTCTATATTGGGTGTAACAAAATTGACTCTCCAAATTTCGTCACGTGACGTGGCATCAGTCAAAAAACATTACAAAAATAAAGAAAAAAAATGACATGAATACTTTAACCGTAAATCCGTTTTAAAGGTCCTATAAATTTTCATTATCACCCTTTTTTTCGCTACTGAGCGGCAGTAGAAAGCGACAACGACAGCCAGACGGGTGCTCCGTGTTTGTTTTGCCACGGCGACCATGTTACCTCGAATACCGCGGTAAAAATGAATACATAAAGTGCGACAAAAAAAATTAAAAAAATTTAAAAAGTAACCCCCTTTTTTTTAAATATTTGTATTTGATTTCCGATGCCAAGTCATCTCATGAAATTTGGAGAGTCAATTTTGTTACACCCAGTATATAAAGAATAACTTTTAGTTTCATACCCCCTATGTCCTACCTCCTATAATAAGAACGATCTTAACGAGGCCAATGACAGTATGGCAACGTTTTATGCTCAAACTATCTGAGAAGTCAAAAAAAATCGTGAATCATTGACATGGTATAAGAAGAAGGTACACATTTTGCAAGACTGCTTTTGAATTTCGAGTATTATAGTATAACTTCGAAGACAATACAATATAATGGTATCTTGGACCTGATCTGAAGGTGGAACTTGAAGGTCACTATTCTAACTTCTCAATGAAATAACATAACCTCTTAGTGTTTGGGCTCTTTTAATAGGTCTTGCGTACATTGGAAAAATATAAATCTAAAACTAAAAAAAAAAATGAAAATAGAAATAGAAAATAAAAAATAATAAAATATTATTGAGAGAAATAAAAATAAGTGGGTACTAAAATGTAATTTACCCATATAGTTATCGTATTAAGATTTTTCAGGACAGGAACACGCTTTATGTGAATATTTGTATTTATAACCGACTTCAAAAAAAGGAGGAGGTTCTCAATTCGTCCGTATGTTTTTTTTATGTATGTAAGCGATATTTCCGTCAATTATAGACGGATTTCAAAAAAAAAATTTATTGAATAGGGTTTACTTCTGAGGTGTTACTCCCATTTTCACCAGGTCAGGATCTGATGATGGGATCCAGGAAAACACGAGGGCAACCACCGAAAATTGTAGGGACAACTAGTGCGCTTGTTAACTTTTTCATTAAGTGCAAGTTTAATGTTCTACACTTTAATGAAGGTCTGGAGTCGATCTGATGATAGAGTCGAAAGACAGTCGAGGGCATTCCTTAACAATTTACAGCAGTTACCTTGTGTTTGGGCTTGATTGATGAGAACTTTACACCTAGATAGATAGATCCGACTTCAAAAAAAAGGAAGTTCTCAATTTTTAGGGTTCCGTGCCCAAAGGGTAAAGAACGGCAGGCTTATTACGTATGTTACAATAGGCAAGCGATAGCGATAATCTCGCGGAAATCGCGCGATAATCGCTGTTTGTTGACTGTTTCGTATTACGTATCAACGATCGTTTTGCCATAGCCAACCAGCGACGGTGCTGCCTCTGTAGGACAATCAGTAAATTAAAAAGTGCATTTGTGCTATACAGCGGCAGCGATCTGGCGATAATTTCGTATTACGTATCGTTTTTGACAACCTCCAGGCAGCGATTTCGATATTTTATTAGTGTATGTGTGTACTGAGAGAACACTTTCATTTTTTTGCGGATTTTTGCAGTTTAACTAACAATAGTGCTGCGAGCACGTGTTCGGAAGCGCTTTCTAACCGATCACTAAGCTTTACAAATATTTTCGGAAATTTTACTATGCACTATTGTTAGTTAAACTGCAAAAATCCGAAAAAATAAAAGTGGTCTCTCAGCACACACATACACTAATGAAATGCCCAACAGATGTGACAGTTCCCAGTTTTCAGTGATCGCCACGTAATTGTTTATGGCGCTAGTTTCGTAGTGATAAGTGCGACGTAGCGATTAGCGAACGATTCGCTATAGAATTTCCGCCACCAGCGATAAATCGTGCGATGATTGCGCAATGATTGCGCGATTATCGCTGATCGCTGTTTTATACGTAATCAGCCTGCGGGACCCTATTCTTGAGACTTCGCTGTCCGTCTGTCTGTCTGTCTGTCCGTCAGGAGGCTGTATCTCATGAACGGTGATAGCTAGAGAGTTGAAATTTTCACAGATTATGTGTTTTTGTTGCCGCTATAACAACAAATACAGAAAACAAAAACATAATAATATTTAAGGGGGGCTTCCATACACCAAACGTGTTTTTTAGCAATTTTGTCTTATATATTCGGTAATAAGGTATCCTTCTCAATTTAAATACGTTAGTCAATTTAAACATTTCATCAAGATCATTCATTCCCTTTAAACCATGCAAATTAAATGAATACTTTACGAGGTATAGCACAATCAAATGTTGCTCAATGAAATTAATTTCGTGTCGCCGTGATTGAACATTATACGGGTCACATACTAACTTATTATTCGACTTTCATCGTAAATATTTTTTCTTTAAAAAGTGAACAACGCTTTCAGCAGATTACTTTAGGTAGGTGTAATATTTCAAAGATAGCTATTTCATAGGAAATAGTAAACAAATAGTCCATATTTTAGATTTTTCTCCAGTATGAACAATTTACGTACAAACACACAATTTATGTTGTAGACGTAGATATCGTGTTTATAATGTCATCATTCAAATGTCATCATTATTCTGAAAAAGAAATTAAACATAGAGTTTCGTCCGACTCGAGTCCGACTCGCACTTGGCCGGTTATTTATGTATGTTTACCGAAATTTCCGTCAATTATAGACGAATTTTAAACTTTTTCTTTTGTTGAATAGGGTTTACTTCTGAGGTGGTCCCATTTTCACCAGGTCAGAATCTGATGATGGGATCCAGGAAAAATCGAGGACAACCACCGAAAATTTTAGGGACAAATAGTACGTTTGTGAACTTTTTGATTAAGTGCTTAATAATAATATACTACAATTTAATGAAGGTCTGGGGACGATCTGATGATAGAACCGAAAGACAGTCGAGGGAATTCCACAACGATTAACAGCAGTTACCTTGTGTTTGGGCCTGATTGATTTGTATTGATGATAACTTTACACCTAGATAGATATATTTATCGGTCTACCCGTCACCTTAAATATTGAAAAAAAAAATTATAAAAAATAAAACCGACTTCAAACAAATCCTGAAAAATAAAATTTACTTAGCACAAAGTAATATGTATTTTGATTTATCAGATTTTATTCAATATTATATTGAAGTTGGTGCCATTAATAATACCTACCTAAACCTATGGGTTTACTTGGCGCCGACTTCAATATGGTTTTGAGTAAAATCTGATAAATCAAAATACATATTACTGTGTGTTAAGTAAATTTTATTTTTCAGGTTTGTTTGAAGTCAGTTTTATTTTTAATTATTTTTTTTTACTCTAAGTGTTTACTCCTTACTTATATCTCCTTATTTATTCTGTGCTTTTTAGTACCTACTTGTCCTAATTATTTTTATTTTTCTTAATAAATATTTTTTTATTTGTTTTATTTTCAACGTAATCTAAGTCGAAGGCAACACAAGTACCTAGTCTGATATCGATTGAAATGAATATTAAAATAGAATCAATAAATTATATCAGATATTCAGTCCCATCCTGCGACTTTATGATAATAATATGATTTTCTTCGTCAGAGTTCATATTATACAGCACGCATGGGTTAAAAAAATTAGCAGCTACCCGGCGCAAGTGTCCACCATAGGTCACAAGTGACTGTCACGCAGTTTAGATACTTCTCTAAACGGCGATTATGGCTCATCTATGTACGATGACCCTAAAGTTAAATGGTACCTAATTACTGTTTTATTGACTTCTTGACCACTAACTACCCCGTCCTTATCACATTTCAGGCGCGCCGACTTCAATATGACATTTAATAATATCTGATAAATTAAAATACATATTACTGTGTGTTAAGTAAATTTTATTTTTCAGGTTTGTTTGAAGTCAGTTTTATTTTTAATTATTTTTTTTTACTCTAAGTGTTTACTCCTTACTTATATCTCCTTATTTATTCTGTGCTTTTTAGTACCTACTTGTCCTAATTATTTTTATTTTTCTTAATAAATATTTTTTTATCTGTTTTATTTTCAACGTAATCTAAGTCGAAGGCAACACAAGTACCTAGTCTGATATCGATTGAAATGAATATTAAAATAGAATCAATAAATTATATCAGATATTCAGTCCCATCCTGCGACTTTATGATAATAATATGATTTTCTTCGTCAGAGTTCATATTATACAGCACGCATGGGTTAAAAAAAATTAGCAGCTACCCGGCGCAAGTGTCCACCATAGGTCACAAGTGACTGTCACGCAGTTTAGATACTTCTCTAAACGGCGATTATGGCTCATTTATGTACGATGACCCTAAAGTTAAATGGTACCTAATTACTGTTTTATTGACTTCTTTTACCACTAACTACCCCGTCCTTATCACATTTCAGGCGCGCCGACTTCAATATGACATTTAATAATATCTGATAAATTAAAATACATATTACTTTGTGCAAACTGTAATAGAATTATATGGCATTCATGGTTTAAAATTATGTAATATTTTAATATTGACATAAAACGTTCTATATTTGACATAATATAATATTTGATAATGTAACATGCCACGCGCCGCCCGTCCGGCAAAACATGCTCTAACTGTAGACGACAAGAAGCAGGTACATGTAGTCAGGTAGCCTCTGATCGATGAGGTCAGGAGTATTTTGGTTGCTTGGGTATGCCTGCGCAGATACTCAGTGTTGGCAAGCATAGAATAACCGGAGATGATTAAATTTTGACTCATGGATTCCCCGGATTGGCGACACAAGCGACAGATGTCCGCTGTACCATCTCCTCAGGATGCAATTTTTTATGTCTTCTAATCCTATGAATGTAACTTCCTATTATTAAAAGTAGTAATATAAAAAAAAAGTTATCTAAAGATGCACACATCAAACACTCGTAGTTTATCTTTAGTGTATTATAAACTAAGGTAAGGTTTCTAGGATTAAAATAATATTAAAGTTTGTTGCAAACCAACTGCTCTACCTCTTGCTTAGTAATTTCAAATGTATTTCCGCAACTTCTTTAAAAAATGCATTTGTGATAATGGAAATTCATAGTTCGAGGTAGAACTAGTAGCCTCTAAATTAAGCGGTCTTATTCTATTATTGTTCCGTAAGACGCTTGGTGGTGATATGCTTGGTATTGATGAGATGCTTGGTAGATTTGTACTCCGCGTAGGTTTCGAGCCTGCAGTTAAAACTCTCTGTATCTCAGGAACAGTTTGCAAATGTAAAGGAGGCGAAGAATCATTGACCCATAAAATTGCTGTGGTAAAGTTAATGAATCGTGCATGGGCTGTATGTAATTCAGTATATAATACAGTATCGCAGTTGGCAAATTTACAATGATCAATTAATATATCTAAGTGTTCATCGACTATATGACTAGTACTTGGTGTTGTTGTAATTTTAATAGTTGGCGTACTTTTGATGACAACCTTTTTTAGTAATTCAGCACCAGTGTTCATAATTTTTTCTATATTTTCCAACTCTTCAAGACTGGGATCATCTGGAATTGTAAATTGTTTTGTAGTTGTTTCTTCTTTATTACTTACTGTTGTACTTTCTTTTTTATCACTTTTATCAATTTCCTCATCGACACAATCATTTCTATATTGATTCTCAAGAAAATCATATCCACATAACAGTACCATACCCTGTCTTCTACTCATTTTTCTTGTTGAGTGTCTTTCGATGTTTTTGTTTAGATTTGGGGTTTGAATATTAAACATGGTATTGATTGTATAGTTTGCTATTGTTACTGCAAGATTATCACTCGAATATGTAATTATAATAAATACAGAATAAATAGCGCTATAGTATGTACTTTTGTTTGAATACAAGTTCATCTCGTTTTATATCCTGATAAAACTTTGTATAAACTATGTTGCAACAATAACAAATAAGTATTTCTTATCTTAAAACATAAAATATAGCATATAAAATGTTTAATGTTTATAACAACAACTTTTTATCGTTACTTTGACAAACACGTTTACAAATCAAACTAGCTGTGCATTGAATGTTGTGTGTCTAGGCACCCATCACAATATGAATGGTTCCAGCGTCTTTCAGCCAATGAACCACCAAAAGGTCCGAAGCACCACTACTAATTGATCTGTACAATATTGGTCGTATCAAGTACCAGAATCGGCCAACCAATTGGGAGCTACGCGTGTAAAAAAGGTAACCACGCACGGAATTCAAGACGCCCAAAGAATGGGGGATCATTCAAAATATTCTAAACTAATAAATAATGATGGTGAGGTGATGGTGATGGTGAGTCCAACCGCGACCACGGGCGCTTCAACGTGCTCGAAACGTCGGTTTAAAAATGTAAGTAAATGTATTTCGCGTGAAGTCCCGAGTTCTATAAGTATGAATGATGGTGAGTCCGTTAACGATGTCATGATCCACTACGCTTAGAAATTCATGTTTTAATGTTAGGAATCACTAGAAGAAATTTCTGTAGTTACTTGAGCGCGCCAGATAATGGAAGGAATAAAAGGGTGCCTTAAATTATCAGCTGCGAGCTAGTGTTATTTCTAAATAGTCAGAGTCAGAAATTGGAGCAGCTGTTGAGTAAACAATATTTCTATTTTTTTTACCCCTCCCGACTAAAATCTAACGCACTCAAAAAGAATTTTAGTTTCATTGTCTTAACTGCAAAAAGCAATACGTGACCCTATTCATGAGACTTTACTGTCCGTCTTAATGAGACCCACTGTATCTCAGGAACCGCGATGGCTAGAGAGCAGACATTTTCAAAACTGATGAATTTCAGTTGCCGCTCTTTTTTGCTTTTCATGTGTGACAAATTCATCATGGATGCTATGCCGGACTCTTACCGACTAAAAACCAACACGTTCCTTACGGCCTACGGTAGGGAGCGTGACGTGCGTGAAACGTCACGTTTCCAAATTTCTCCACCCCTCGCCCCTCGGCGACTCCTTCACGAGCATGACCTGTTCAAAAAAACCGCTGAAAATTATGGCTCACCATGGTCTCCTGCAAAAGAATGTCTACGTCCAGACCTGCCACAAGGACCTAGCACTCTTGCGCCCACGTCGTGCACTCTACCAATGTGTAGCAATGCATGCCAAGGACTAGAATTACAGAACTAGTGCGCTAGTGCACTTAGTACTACTAATATCCAGGACTAAAGAGACCAGGTCAACCAGTCCACCTGCAGATATCGGGCACAATAGATTTCTTCGACAAAAATACTAAACTACAAATATTCAGACATCGCTTAGTTCATTTCCTTTCTTGCGACGACTGCGCCACGACTGCCTCTGTGGCGCAGTCGGTAGTGATACCGCCTGCGGCGCTGGAGGTCGTGGGTTCGATTCCCACCGGAGACGAATATTTGTTTAACCCATAAATTTTTGTCTCAAGGGTCTGGGTGTTTCTATGTATAATATGTATGTATTAAAAAAATATATAAGTATTATCCGTAGTCTCATACCCATAACACAAGCAGGTTATTCCTAGCTTACTTTGGGATCAGATAGCGTTGTGTGAAATGTCCGTGAATATATATTTATTTCTTCTTACGATGCTTTTGTCGTGTTTTTTTATGTTGTTTTCCAAGTTTGTGTACCCGTAAACAAGGTGCGATGCAGACAATACTAGCTGTGGCATAGCTCGGTGAACGCATCCTCGAGCGTACATCGCCCCACTCGAACACTGTTGCAACTTTTATTGGAAAACTTCACCGGAATTTACATGTCCCGCACATTATTAAAAACGCTTGTAAAACTTTAAAACACTCTTTACAGAACCTTTATCTACCTTATGACTATATGCATACAGGTCAGTTTTGCTTGGAAGACAACCAAATAACGCTGTCAAAGGATTTGTTACGAAGCCAAGAGTTGGAATTTTAAGAGTTGGCTTGGCCCCGGCGTTACCTGCACTGTGACGGTAAAATTGTTGTTTCTAAATACTTCAACCTATTCATTTATTAGTACCTATTATTTGCACTATTTGTGTACTAATGATATAGGTTCTAACGCTAGATTGGTGTTATAATATACAGGGCGTCCCACGGCTATGTCACATGGAGGGAAAGTACCTTGAATATTGTAGATGGTACATTTTACTGAAGGAGGGCATTTTTTTTAATTTAAAAAAACCAATTTATACTGCAATCATAGATTTTTAAATAATTACATGGTTGAGCCGGGAATCGAAACCGCTACACAAAAAAAAGAAATACCCTGTAGCTTTATCACACCGATCAAAAGACTTCAATATAAGGATTATTTTGTGCTAAATAACATAGTCCGTCTACAATTATTGTAGGCATAGACAGAAATATTCAAGGTACTTTTACTCCATGTGGCATAGCCGTGGGATGTCCTGTATTGTCACTAGCCATGGTAAACCGCCTGATACAATTCCGTCACCTTGAAAAATTAAGGCTGGCCACGATAGGAGAGGGACGGGAAAACCGCGAAAAGTAGATATACATGGTTTATGAGGGTGCAGTCTAATTATCGTTTTCCTTCGATAGTTTAAGCGCTTGTCGTGCCCCAGTAAGAAATGGGTCCAGATATGTGATAGGTTGCTGCATACGGAAAATGAAAATAATGATTAATGAATAACGACGTCACCTGGTATTTTTTTTGCAGATCACAAATAGCCATAGTTACGAACACAGTGACTCTAAAAACACATCAAGCGAATGTGATGGGAATTTGAAGTACCAAAAATCCACTAGTTATTTGTTAAATTCTTATTAGTTAACTTCTGGGACTGATTCTATACCAAAAAGTGTTTTTTAACGTATGCCTTTAGTTGGTGCTTGTTATTCATTGTGGCATCAGTGACATAACTAATTTGTGTATGAATTGGGCGCTTTGCTCGCCTCCTATATTTACCCAATTAGAGAGGTGTGCCTCGCGACTGGAAAGTTCCCGCTCAACTTGGGGCTGCACACAGCGCTTTTGAGTTCACGGGCTCGTTCCCTTCCCGCCAAGTTACTCACTGGTAGCGGTTTGAGGTAGCGTAGACTTCATTACTTTATTTTATATTTTTGGTAATATAACGAGTGGAACCTCTCCACTGGGCACATTGACTAAGATATATTACTTTTTATTGGGATAATCTGATGATTAAAAATGTAATGGTAAATGCCATTATGATGTTACCAAAATTATAGACTTCTAGCTGGCAGCTCAAGTTTTATTTCAGACTATTATCAAATTTCAGTCAGATTTCTTTAGCCATTTAAGCGTGAAATAGTAACGAACATCCACACTTACAGTCACACTAAATTTTTACAGCTTAGTGTAAAAATCCTGATAAAAAGTGATGGCGACACTGATGCATTTCACAGGTCTGTTGGTTTTTTACGCTCCGCTTGAAGAACCCAAAGTTTAATAGGAGGAAATCACAAGTGCTGGCAGAGAGATCCAAGTGTCTATGATTGACTATGATAGTGATGTAATTTTCTAAACTATTCACAATATCGCGTAACGCTTGTCATTTGTTCCATTGGTACACAGTCTTGCATCCCTAGCGGCAAGTTTTATTGCAAGCTGCAAGCAAGCAAGTCAACTGCGCCTTGCACATAGTGTAACGCATACGTTGCGACGCCGAACACCGCGCCGCCCGGGGTCTCGTGCACTGCTACCGGGCCCTCTCTCGGTTAGTCTCATTAATATACTGACATCCTGAATGGCGTACGTAAAGTACGCCATTCAGGATGTGCTTTGATGTGTTTAATAGTAAAGTTTTAAGTGGCGAGTAAACGTGTAGGTAGTTAATTTGTAAACATTTGTTAGGTATTCTTGGTTTATAAGTAAAGTAGGATGCTTCTGCAAATCTATATTATATGTATGCATGGAGTATATCGTGTTATTATTGGCACCTTCAGTCCTCGAGTAAGTCTAATAAGACTCTGGATATTAAAGACGATCCTAGTACCTACGCTAAGGGGTGAGCGGTTCTTATCAAGACCTGCCATCAACAATGACTTCAAATGAGTAGTTACAGCCGTCACTAAACATTTGACATAAAAATTTCAATGAAAATTAAAAGCAATTCAGTACTTATAAATTGATATTCGTAGTAATCTTAGACAGTTAAGGGAACTATTTTAATATGTAATTATTTTTCAATTATTGCACAAAAGGTTATTAGTTTATCACATAGGTGCTACACGACAAAAATATAAATTAGCTAAGTGCTCCTACAATCCTCTTAAAGTGGATCTACCTCTAACTTGTTCACCAAAAAGTCACCTGTCTTACAAAATTTTAATACACAAAGAACAGACAAGGCCGCATGTTCATTTCACTGTCGGCTTCACGTTCTACCGTTAATCTGTCCGTTCTGTCCGTCTGTCCGTCCACCCTAACATGGGTTCCTGTAAACCCACACTGATATGTATTTTTTGCTGCGACAGTATTTCTTTGCGAGTTCTTTATTTAGTCGCGTTGATGTTATTTTATTCATAAATGTATCTATTAAAACTGTTTTTTTTATAAGCTAATATCTTAAGGGACGGCCTTTAAATTATAAAAAAGCAGTTTTCAAAATCACATTTCAAAAAAACAAACGTAACGTAATCAAATATAACATATTTTGACGTGAAAAGTAAATATTTTAACACAATAAACAAACTTTATCATTATATAGTAAATGTAACCTTCCTTTCAAATTTAAATGGTAACAGTCAATAAGTTTCTGTACTTCCGATTTGATTATAATTAATATCCAAACGAATGGTTAATCAGCAGGCAAAAAGAAAAACATTCGACAGAACATAATTTGAACGACTATAAATATTGAAAATGTTTAAAAATACAATATAACCGACGCGCGTTGATGAATTTCAGATTGTCACTTTCAGCATAAAAAATCTGAAACGCAAAATTTAACAATTTCACTTCGTATTTTTGGCTTCACATTTCTGCACTTACATTACAGTAGGTATATAGTACATAATACATCTCTGAACTAAAGACGTTATAGTACGAAACTAACACGAAACACACACACAACCCAGTCGTCGACGTTACACGTTACTAATTCCTAGACACCCCCACCCCAGCTGTGGCCAGAGCGAAACTTCGACCATTCTCAATTGCTATAATCTCTTCGCGATTGCCATTCATTTATTGTCTTTGCTTAGGTGTTGGATTCAGTCATGGGAGGTAGCGACTATAAATGAGGGGACAAGCAATTCAGTAGTAAATAATTTTAGAATAGTTGAACGTTACTGAATCACTTGAGGACATCTTCAAGACACTGGACTAAGAAAAGTGAGGCGTGAACATAAACGGCGCGCAAATCTCGCACCTTCGCTTCGGTTTGCCGACGATATCGTAAAATTGTGGCGGAGACGCTGGAACAAAAACGCGGAATGCTGCATAGCCTGAACGGAGCGTCTCGACGTGTTGGTCTCGGCATGAACTTGGAAAAAACCAAGGTCATGTTTAATGACCACGTCACGCCGGGGCCAATATACGTCGAGAGATCGAGGCTAAAGGTTGTCCTGGAGTATACTTACCTTGGGCAGGTTATTACACTGGGGAAAGGGAACCTGGACAAGGAAATCGCCAGAAGGATACGGTTGGGCCGGGCAGCATTTCGCAAACTGGGTAGAGTTTTCAATTCGCCTATATCGCAATGCCTGAAGACAAAAGTCTACAACCAGTGCGTTCTACCGGTTATGACATGCGGTGCCGAGACGTGGACTGTTGGTCAATGCTCTAAAAGTTGCGCAGCGGGCTATGGAAAGGGCTATGCTTGGGGTATCTCTGAGGGATAGATTCCGAAATGAGACTATCCGGCTGAGAACTAAAGTGGTCGACATAGCTCGCAGAATAAGCGCATTGAAGTGGCAGTGGGCCGGCCCTATCTGCAGAAGATCCGACGGAAGATGGAGCAAACGGATTCTAGAGTGGAGACCGCGTCTCGGCAAACGTGGGGTAGAACTTCCACCCGCTAGATGGACCGATGACCTGATAAAGGTCGCAGGCTGGGACTGGATGCGGAAGACGCAAGACCGTGTATTGTGGCGTAAATTGGGAGCGGCCTACGTCCAGCAGTGGACTGCGATAGGCTGTTTTGATTGAATCAGCCACGAGAAAAGAGAATGATTTTAAAGTATATTTTACACAAATACTTACGAGTAGTTTAGGTCTAGATGATCAGTTACCTAGCTAGGGCCTCCTATTTTACATTTGTCAACTATCGCTATCCACTTTTAAACTTTTCTACTTTACCTAACTAGTTATCTACTAGTTATTACTCTGCCTAATCGGCTATTGTTTCATTATTATAAATTAGGTCAATACCAAATTTACCAGATACTTATAAAGTGTAGTAAGTGAAAGTACCATTTTGTGAAATACCTTTCCTCTAGAGGGGTCTTTAAAATTTTTCGCAGGGTTAGTAGCACAAGGTGTTGCAAGCATCCCCAGTATAACAGCCTAGTGCCGGTAGGATGTCTCAGGGACTCAGGGCAAATAAATAACATAAAATGAAATTTCGGAGCTAATATATAACACAATGAAACGTTTTCGCTTCAGCTCATGAATGTAGTATCTCCTTAAAACTCCTTACATGGGAATAGTTGTGTATCGCAGTTTGGAAGTGCCAGCGCCGCCGGGCCCACATTTGATGAGCGAGTGCGTAACCCCGACAAGCGATTGAGTGCGAACTACCGTTTGTGCCATTAACGGTACATTGTTACACTTTGTTGTTCAAACTGCTTAGAAAGGTAAGTTAATGTTTTACAGAAATTGTCTTTTCGCAATTTGTTTTGTATAATTTGTCTCGTATAAATTGGCATTTATCAGATTTGATTTCTGTAGTATTTTAAATCGAATAATTTAAAAATTTGTGTTATCTTTAAACTATCGCGGTGTTTGAAACTCATACTTATAGAATTCGAGACTTAACTCAAAATACTTTTTACTTACGAACGATTTTAAACGAAGGAACTCTAGCATTGACAACAAAGTAGCAGAACCAGAATTATTCAAGCCTTAGATGTATTGTTCCTCGTGCAGGAGTACATACAAAGATCTTTATATTTTGCGACCTTAAGCCTTTAAAGCACCCAGACTATACCAAACAAAACGATGATTTCACAAGCTAAAGCATACCCAATAACAATAATACCTGCGAAAATCCAACCGACCTGTTTGCCGAAATGAACTTATGTAGAAGACGCAAGCCACGTTCATTACGTGGCTTTGTTCTCGGATGACACACATTCGCATATCCCACTTGATTAATCATCTAACTAAGACGGTTTGTTCAAACTTCGTATTGCGGTTTAATAAAATAACTAAGTGCAAGCACTCGGCGGAACGAGGAGATTGGATTGGCAAACTTGAACAACTTGGATAAATGTTATTGTTTTATGTAGATACCTACGTAACGTGTGTTACGTAATAAAAATTATAATAAGCGTTACAGGAACTTAATTATGTGTAAAGAAGATTATTTGTATTAAAAGAAATACTTTTTGTAAGTTTTTTGTCCTCCTTTCACATCGTAAGAACAATGAATTAGCGCCATTTCTAAATAGCGAAACATTCTAACTTGTGTTGTTCCAACGAAAAACACATTTGTGATTATATTCAAAACACACGCGGGCGGAACCGCGAGCTACCGAGTATTGTAATAAAAATTACATAAATTATTTATATAAAAAAAATATTACGGTGCTCTTCCTTAAAAATACTAAAATCTAATTTTGAATGAGATACTTCCATGTCGTCGCAGTATTTCAGCGCACTGCTTTTCCTTATTTACCAGGTAACAAAATAAATGTAAGTCTCGTCAAGATGCACAGTTACTCTGTAACCTTGTTAGTGTCGCGAGTAACCTATTTTATCTGCCTTTTCCTGAGAATTTTATTCATGCAAATATACATTTTATCTCCATTTTAATGCTCTCTCCTTGGCGCATGTGACAAAAAAACAACAATAGAGAACTCCCTGGGGACTTAAGCAGCCTTATCACCAGTCTGGCAACCACCTGATGCCACCTACATCCTGTTTCTTAGGACCAATTTTTTTGGGCAGGCTAGGACAGCCTGCCCAAAAAAATTGGTCCTAAGACCAGGTTCATAGCGGACGCAAATCGTTCTAGAATCAAACACCTAGTTGGTACGATTTCTGTAGGCTCGGGTATGTAGGTACTTATGTGAGTTAGGAATTTCCCTAAACGGAAAATCCGTCTTTGGGGCGTTTTTCGGGTGTCATCCGGCTTCTTAGGTGGGGCGTGCGTGAATCCCTCACGGCACGCTGTAGTCTAGGGCCTGCTTCTGTAAGGACGATGAGCAGCCCCCTCACTGTCCTCAGGCCCCCGAATCCTCAGGCCCTCAGGTGTAATGCTCTTGAAGCTGCATCCATCCTATTCTACTTATATTTTTATTTCTATTTTCATACTTGCACTTGACAACATCAACGCCAAAACAGTACTTTTAGCGTTGATTTTGTTAAGAACAATTGCTTTTTGTGTGTTAAATATTTTACGTAAAAAAAGTAATTAAAATCTGACCTAAGTACCTACGTACATTCATGAAAATAATAATGAACATATCGTGCATAACGGTAGGCATTGTGGACTTCAGAGCGTGTCAAAAGGGTTGGCAAAAGCCACCCGGAACAATATACCAGCGAGCGGTATTGCATTGAAGTTCTTGTATGTGATTTTCATAGCTTTCAGTCATCAATGCATTGCAATGAATGCAAAAAATCGTATTTGAATATACTTGTAATAAGTAATACAATTTGATGCAGACTGTGCGGATAACAAACGTATTGAAAATGACACTTGTACTGTTCCACAATATCAATATCAATACATATAAATTAAAACCGTAACAGGTCGCTGTCTGTACATGGAAGATAAATAAGAAAAAAATATTACAGGGGGCTTTAGGAACGCAATAGAACCCAAAATCCTGATGTTTAGAATTTTTGTCTGTTTGTCTGCATGTCTGTATGTGTACGGGGAAATGGTAACCGTACAGGAATTTTGGTAGCATTAAAATATAAGTTAAGGATTAAAATGGTATATTATCTCAACTTATACTAAAATGGTAGATGGTTGTGAGTACACCGAACCGGATGGTAGTTGTCAATGCACTAGTGTCCGACCGAAACTGGTTTTCCAGCCGAAACCGAAACCGAACTTTCGGCCCCAGGGTCAGTTTCGGCCGAAACCGAAACCAAAACCGAAACTCACGTGTTCATATTGAAAAAAAAAACCAGCCAAGTGCGAGTTGGATTCCCGCACAGAGGGTTCCGTAACAAAAAATTCGTTTGTGTGGATGCTTTTTTTCTGATTTTAGTAGGTATTTTTTGTTTTAGCGGCAACAGAACAGGGTGTGGTGGTGGTGGTGGCAGTGTCTCTTCGCCAACGCTTTCAACACCTTGCCTTGGAATGCCTCCATGCCTCTGTCGAATTGTCGGGGTCTATCTTTCCGCGAGGGGCTATAACTTACCCGAGCTGGCTAGGGCAGGATCGTCGAGATGTGTCGTTCGGTGTTCCATAGGGATCGGTCCTAGGACCGCTTCTGTGGAACATCGGTTACGATTGGGTGCTGCGTGGTCCGTTGCTCAGAGGTATCGGCGTAACGTGTTAAGTGCGTAACTTGTTACGACGACACCCTAATAACAGCGCGAGGAGCAACGCACTGAGACGCAGCCCTAAAGGCCACCTGATCAGTCTGCGGCGACGCCATGAGCAGCTCACCGTCCTTACAGAAGCAAGTCTTAGACGAAAGCATGACGTAAGAGATTCATGCACACCCCTCTTAAGAAGCGGGATAACAACTGAACAACCCACCAAAGACGCGGCCGCAGTATGCATCATTCCAAGGGCATACTCGGGGCTCCCAACCATAGGCTGTTAGGTAGGATACGCGTAGTTTTTAGTCGGTAGAACTACTGTACTGGCACGGTTCCAGCTATACAACCTCGTGACTAATAGACAGACGGACGGCTAAGCCTCATGTCTCGTTTATAGAGTCCCGCTTAAACCTCTCCGCGCGAGAGTTCAACTCGCACTTGGTCGGTTATTTTTTCAATAAGTGCAGCAAGTACCATCATGTGCCATCAATCAACAGTATAAATCTTCTCAAATGTTCATTTTAGAAATATCTCCACCTAAAGATGATTTTCTTTCTTTTACGTGTGGAATAATTAGATACTAATAGATGCTATTGAGAACTCCTACCGACTAAAACCACACGGTGCCCTGCTACTAACTCTTGACTGGTTTTGGCTACATTCTGGAAGTCTATGAATATAGCAATAAGTTGTGTTAGGGTGATGGATATTATGGTACCAATAGATGTAACTTTAGGTATATGATGAGTAAAATGTGATATGAGTGATTACATAATCGCACACAACACAACAAACTTCCGTGCAGTTTGGCGAATATATTTAGATACGTATACCTATGTAGTAATATTGTTTGGTTAATAATAAAAAAGAATAACTAAAACTGAACAACAGTGAGTCGGACTAGCGTACGTAGAGTTCAGTATAAGAAAAGTGGCAAATAATCACTTATGTTGTATGGGAGGCCCCCTTTAAATTTTTGCTGTAGGTACTTAGCGGCAACAGAAATACATCATCTGTAAAAATTTTAATGGTCTATCACGGTGCACGAGTTACAGCCTGCTGACAGACAGACAGACGTCTAACGAAGTCAACGAAACCGACAACAGGATCACCTTTTTAGGATTCCGTAAAAATAGTATCTATTATTATAACTATTGATTGGTAATCCTTTGTAAATCTTCGGTTAGTAACATATTAACTGGTTGGGCTGATCTCAAACACGTCACAAGCAGAGCCAGGCTCTCAAAATTCATGAACACGTGAGTTTCGGACCGGCCGAAAGTTTCGGCCCATTTTGGCCGAAACCGAAACTGTGGCCGAAACTCGATTTTTTGGCCGAAACTGGCCGAAACCGAAACCGAAACCGAAACTTCGGTCGGTCACTACAATGATCAAAATCAAATCAAAAATATATTTATTTCACATAGGCATTATACAGATGCGCTTGCAAAACGTCCAGAATACAAAACAAAAACGCTACCACCAGTTCACAACGCGACCCACCTGAGAAGAACTGGCAAGAAACTCAGCGGGTTGTTCTTTTTTTGCTCTATTTACAATTTTAAAGAATCTAAAAACTAGGCATTTTAACAATTTTTTTGAGAATCCAGCAGAGCAGGTCATTTCCAGGCTTCCTTATCCAACAAATAATCATTGATTGTATAGTAGCCCCTGCAGTTCAATTTACTTTTAACAGATCTTTTAAACTTATTAAGGGACATACTTTTAATTTCGTCTGGAAGCCTGTTGTAAAAGCGTATACAGTTACCCATGAAAGAATTGCTGGTTTTGTGCAATCTGCTATGAAAAACAGCAAGGTTATTTTTATTTCTAGTGTTGACATTGTGTCTATCACTTAACTTAGCGAAACTATGTAGATTTCTTTGTACATACATAAGGTTTTCAAAAATATATTGTGATGCTACAGTAAGAATATTAACCTCTTTGAATTTTTCGCGCAGAGAGACCCTTGGACCTAGTCTATATATAGCTTTTATGGCCCGCTTTTGTAAAATAAAAATTTTATTTATATCTGCAGCATTGCCCCACAGTAGAATACCATAAGACATTATACTGTGAAAGTAACTGAAATAAACTATTCTAGCCGCATCTACATCAGTCAAGTGCCTTATTTTTTGTACAGCAAATGCTGCTGAACTTAATCTACTAGCTAGTTTTACAATATGTGGACCCCATTGTAAACCAGCATCGACCGTTAACCCTAGGAATGTGGTTTGTTCCACAAGTTCCAACTCTCGACCATTAAGTTAATGCACTGATTCGATATACATAATGTATTGGCGTTGATCGGCGTAATCTGCTGACTACGCGCAACGTGATGTACGATGTTAGCCGCTGTACGAGGCTCGTACATGCTCCCACCTGGCGAAATGGGCGATGTAAAAATAAAATAAAATAAAATTTATTCCCTTTGAAATTTTTAAAAAATTATTTAGGTTTGTCAAAATTTTTGTGACTCTACCGGGGGTTCGGAAATGCTACAGACTGAGAAGAACACCCCAAGAAACTCAGTCCGGTCCCTCTTATTCATCTTAGTATCTAATACAGTTTTGTTTTTTAAATGTAGAAAGGAGCAATTCGTGTCACTGCCAGGCAGTCTTGTCTTCTAGAAAGTCTTTAATGCTATAATAAGCTTTCTGGTACAATTTAAGTTTTACTAGTTTTTTAAATTTATTAACTGACAAACCTGTTATGGCTGTCGGCAATGTATTGTACATTCGAATACAATTGCCCGCAAAAGAATTGCTTATTTTATTAAGCCTAAATCTAGGTACAGCCAATTTATTCTTATTTCTTAAGTTTAGGTTATGGATATCACTATTTTTAATAAATTTACTGTTATTTTTATGAGTATATAATAAGTTTTCATATATGTACTGTGAATACACAGTAAGGATGTTGATATCCTTAAACTTTTCTCTTAATGACTCCCGAAACCCCATACCATAGATAGCCCGGACAGCCCTTTTCTGCAACACAAAGATACATTCGATGTCGGCAGCGTTACCCCATAATAGTATGCCATAGGTCATGACACTGTGGAAGTAGCTAAAGTAGACAAGACGCGCTGTTCTAATGTCTGTCAGTTGTCGGATCTTTTTAACGGCATAGGCTGCAGAGCTCAGTCTGCCCGAGACTCTCCCGATATGAGGCCCCCACTGCAAGTTGGAGTCTAACTTTATGCCCAGAAAGACAGTTTCATCGACCAATTCTACTTGATCATCCCTAATCTTAATACTGGTGTTAACGAGCCTAACATTTGGCAAGGTGAATCTAATACATTTTGTTTTAGTTTCGTTTAACAATAAATTATTAGCGTTAAACCAGTGGACTACCCTAGAGAGGGCATTGTTTACTTCGTCAAGATCGCGTTGTCCACGTTCAACTTTAAATATTAAAGATGTGTCATCAGCAAACAAAACTACCTCGTGATCGTCTCTTATAAGGTGAGGGAGATCATTTATGTACACTAAAAATAGAAAAGGTCCCAGAATTGAACCCTGAGGCACCCCCATTGTTACAGCAGAACCATTTGACTGTTTACCATTTATAACTACTCTCTGTACTCTATCTCTAAGGTAAGAACTAATTAAATCCAAGGCCGTCCCCCGGATTCCATAATGATCAAGTTTTTGAATTAAAGTCTGATGCTGGACGCAATCGAAGGCCTTAGATAAGTCGCAGAATACACCATAAGCATCATACGACTCCTCCCAGGCCTCATATATACACTCTAACAATTTGATTCCAGCATCCGTGGTAGACCGACCGCGCGTGAAACCGAATTGTTTAGTATGGAATAGTTTATTTGTATTAAAATGATTTTGCATTTGATTAAGCATTGCCTTTTCAAAGATTTTACTGAACGTGGGTAGTACAGAAATAGGACGAAAATTGGACGGATCTGAGGTGCTACCCGATTTAAACAGAGGAGTTATTTTACTAAACTTCATTAAGTCAGGAAACACACCACTATCAACACAATTATTAAATATTATTGATAATTCAGGGGCAACCATTTCAATTAACGAATTAACTAAATGTACAGAAATTCCCCAGAGGTCAGCAGTTTTCTTAATATTTAAAGATTTAAAAGTTTTTATGACAGTGTGTATACTAATTTTACTGAATTTGAATATTTCATTACAGCAAGGAACATTTGCTTTTAACAAGGATTCTGCTATTGGGGTAGAAGAACCTAGGGCTCTGGTCAAATCTACTGGAATTCGAGAAAAAAATTGTTCAAATTCGTTAGCGACTTCGGCATCTGTTGTAATTATGTTACCATTTACTTTAAGTTTAAAATTATTATCATTCGATTTTGCTTGGCCTCTTTCTGCGTTAATTATTTTCCAAGTAGATTTAACTTTGTCTACACTATTGAGAATTTTATTACTTATATACTTTCTTTTGGCTGCTAAGCAGTCTGCTTTAAACTTTTTTGAATAAGTTTTAACATAATTTAGAAATTCATCTGTTCTATTAAGCTGTCTTTCTGAGTATAGTTCATACAGTTTTTGTCTACTTTTATGTATATCCTCAGTGGCCCATTCACTGAAGGCTGGCCTATCACCGATTGTGACTTCCTTAGACTTGAATACAGAGTTGAACTCATTGTAAAAGGAATCAAAAAATAACTTATACATTACATTTGGATCTAAGCCAGTGTCTAAAAATGGAAGTTTATTGCAAAGTCCAACTCGCATACGTTCCAAGCGGTCACTAGTTACTGGTCTACATAATATTTTACGTCTTTTAACTTTTTCTCTTGTGATCTTGAAAGATGCTATTTGCCCAGTATGATCTGATTTTATCTTATTTATAATACTCTTACTTTCTGGCAACATATCACTGTATATATTGTCCAGACAAGTAGCTGTTGTATCACAATATCTAGTAGGCTCTAAAAATAAGTTAGTGAGATTGTGTGATTTAAATAAATTTAAGATATCATTGGTCTGACGCGTATTTATAAGTATATTAACATTAAAATCACCGCACACTATTAGGTGTTTATTAGTTTTTCCAAGTTTAAATAGCACTTTATCCATTACTTCCTCAAACTCACAAAAGGGTGAGACTCCAGGTTTATATACGCATACTACTATGAATTGCTCCAATTCTACGCACGATATTTCAACTGTACACTCTACAGAGAGGGACACAACATCTTTCCGTTCCTTATATTTTAATTTCTTATTTAATAAAATCAACGAACCCCCCCGTGTTGTGTTGACCCTGCAGAACGCACTACCAACCCGGTGACTACTGAAACTGAACATGAGCTCATACTCCTTACGCATATGTTCTGTAAGACAAACAATTTCAATATTTTCTGAGCTCATGAACAGCTCCAATTCAAACTCTTTGACCTGTGTTTGATGGTGATGGTTTGATGGTAGTGAATGAGATGCGACAAGATGATAAACAATTAGTATAGAAAAGTGAAATAACAAGGTGATTAATAACATTGTTTAACCCTTTACTGCATGATATATTAAATAACGGGGAAAAAAATAGTTTTTTCAGGTTAATGGTTTTATTAGAGCTTTAAATATAATTATAATTTTCTTCTTCATCAAGAAGTTCCCCCCTTTTAATTTTTTTTTACAGAACCATATATGGGTTCGTATGCATCAGAACCTCAAACCCCTTGGACACATATGGGTTCGTATGCATCAAAACAAACAAATGTAATAAATTACATCCATACCTTATTATCTATTTATATATACTTATAAAATAGAAAGTTATACAAAATTATTGATGAAACTTAATCAACCAATCCCTTGTCATTATAACATAAATAAACCTTACATTTGGGACACTTTGTGTAGGTTTTCATAGAGCATACTTGACAAATTTGACGATTTTTCGGGTTATAAGGAGGCAAATATTTTGTTGACCAGTTCATTCTAACGGTAGATTCTTCGACGATTGCTTTTCTTGGTCTTTGACGTTGAGGGTAAATCTGCTTCAGGAACGTCGTCTTCATCTGAAAAGTCATCGTCCGTCTCAGGTACAATAACAGGACGTCTAAATGGTATGGAGGATGTAGACATGTCAGTATCGGAATCGGAAGCCAAGTCATCATCGCTAAGCCCCTGCTCGGGGATTGCGTTAGTATGCTTATTATGCCCATAAAAACGTCCAGGGTCCATTCTACCACCAAGAAAGAAAAAATAGTTTAGCGTAAAGAAAACGTAAAGGAAATTGAAGCGAAAACATATCCTCGTGCAAAATTAATAACAATGCATGAGCGCATACGAAACCATATATGTATATGCGAAAAAAGCAAAGAATGCATACGAACCCATATATGGTTCCGAAACAATTAGTGTTGAAAATGGGTGAAATCGAATAGGTACTGAAAATCTATTACAGTGCATATAAACTAGAGGCTATGACACACAACAAAACATTTTTATTAGCTCAGAAAACTCACCTTTTCATTTTTATTTCTTTTTACGAAGTTGAGAGTCGTACACGCATGTAAACATTCACTGACAATGTCTGGAAAAGTGAGGTTATATCCAAGTGGCATGGGACCATTGACAATATAGTTGCGTTTTTTTATTGTTAATTATATGACAAACAAACCTCATTAAAGTTTTAACGCAGTTTTTTAATATTTTTAGAATAAATAAGCTGTAAACATGCCAAACCATATGTGGTTTCGTATGCGGTAAAGGGTTAAAATAAATTTAGAGTCCCTATGGTTTGCCGTTGGTTAGATCACTAAACACTGGTCTAGGGATAATGGGTGAAGTTTACCCATCAACACGGACACTAGGGGTTGGATTCACGGCACCTTGGTTTATATTTTCACTTACACTAACACTTTGGTCACTAACATTAAAATGAAAAGCAGCGTTGCTTAGGCCGCGTTGGGAAGATTGTTCTGGTGTTACGGTTATTGCCACGGCTTGAGTCGCGGCTGGTAGGGCTGCGGTAGGCGCCAGGCGGCGCGCCCGCCACTGCCGCACTCCGTAGGCGGTTGCTGTCACTAGACATACTGCCACCAGCGAGTATATGGCGGCATACTGGTGTATGTCGTGCTGGGATACCTGGGTCACCAAGCCAGTCTCCGACTTAAGATGTTTAATTTTGGATCCTATTTCCTTCAATTCTTTTTCATGACCACTGAGAATAGGCTCTGGTTCTAAAAGAGGGATTGTCCAATTCTGGTGAAGTACATAATTTAGAGGTGGGATTTCAATCTTTATTACCTCAGCCTGTACAGTCATATCACTCGTCTGCTGTTTCTGCGAAATTATTGTAATATCGGTTCCCTTAACTATGCAGTTGTTACCTTGTTTTAGAATACCACTATTAGTGAGAATCTCCGAGGTTATATCCGTCCCGCACATGATTCTGACAGAACGGGAATCGCAGCAAAAGAACAGGTAGGTGTTGGTAGTACTTAACTGCACCCACGAATCTCGACACGTCTCGGATTTGGTTTCACACTGTTGTGTTTCATGGTTCTTGAAACACAATTTTTCGTCAGTTCTCATATGGTAAATAGGTCTCTGCAATGGACATAATTGTGTCGTCAAATCAAAATGTACACACTCGTTTATGTCATTGTCTGATAACGGTATATACAAATCCTTTTGTAAGTTAATAGCCACGTAATTAGAGACGAGTAATAGGGTGACCATATTGGTTTTAACTTTCTTTGGGACAGTGAATATTTCATATAATTCGTAAGTGTCTCGACCGACGAGAGGAATTTTTATTTCAAAAATGAAATAATCTTTGGTCATTCTCGCTCGTACCTTCAATAAATGATAAATTTTTGGTAGTTCGGAAGGAATGTTTTCTATGGGTAAACTCAGTTCCCTGGATAATTTTCCAGAAATGGTACTTAATTCGTCTAATAGTTGTTCAGGTTTCAATAAATTTACATTAAACTTGCCATAATTGACCTCTGATACAGTATCTAGGAGTACATCTTGAATACTTTTTAAATTCACCAACAAACTGTTTGCAGCGATGGAAGACATTAGGAACTCATTTGTGATTTCAATGTTTTGAACTTGGTTCCTTATTGAATTAGTTACATTTTGTAACTGGTTTATGTGTTGGTTGAACATTTTGTGTTGCTTATCAATAGAAGAGCCCATCCTTTGCAAGACATTGTATTCGGCTTTTACTACTGAAGTCTGGTTCTTGTATAGAGCCAATAAATGCTTTTGGTTAACTCTAATTAAATCAATGTCCTGTTTATATTGTTCAGCGAATTGGTCATCAAGTACACCGAACAAGCTGTGTGCAATATTACCCACGGCGTTAATAAGACCTCGGCGCCTACGTCGCGCGTGCCCGCCTGGGAACTTCTGACTCGACAAAATATTGTTGTATCGCTCCAGTTCGTTGTAGCTGTGACGTAATTGTAATAATACGGATGCACAGTGAATTTTTGCAGTTGATTGATGACATATATTTTCTATATGGTCGATGTATTTCAACAGCAATGTGGTACCTTGCCAATACGGATCTACATTGTAGTAAACTATCAGTTTCTATTCATCTCTTACAATGTGTACAGTGGACAATTTATCAAAATATAATCCCTGGCTGTCGTTTAAGTTTACTACGCTATGAGCACATGTAATTGGTGATATGAAAAACGAAAAGAATGCAAGGACAATGGTTATAAAATGGTATATGCCCCGTTTTGTCTGTCTTTTCGATCTGGTTTTTAGCGATATATCTTTCTTTTGGTTTCCCTCCTGGACCTGGATTTCTTGTCCTGTGTCTGGTAAACTTGACAGTTGACCGCTGGTGGTATTTTCTGCAGCTGGTAATAAGGATGATAGCCTTACAATCGGTCGGCGGTCTGTTCCAGTGGAAGTCTTCACGGTAACCACCCTGACTAAAGAATCCTTCCCGGGATGGAGTTCCACCACCTTACCTAACGACCATTTTCCTGGAGGGAGTTGAGCATCATGAAGGATGACAATATCTCCAATCTTCGTATTTGGTTGTGCCCGCTGCCATTTGGACCGAGCGTTGAGTTGGGTTAGATATTCTGATTGCCATCTCTTCCAGACATCTTGAAAGATCTTTTGAGTTAACTGCCATCTGGTTCTCAAGTCCTTTTCTGTCTCCACTATGGTTAATGTGGGCCCCCCTGAGAGGAAATGTGCTGGTGTAATAATATCTAAATCCTCGGGGTTTTCTGTGAGTGGGCATAGAGGTCTTGAATTGAGACAGCCTTCTAATTGGGCTAGTAGGGTAGAAAATTCTTCATACGTCAACCTTTGCTCCCCTACTACTCGTTTTAAATGGTATTTAAAACTCTTAACACCTGCCTCTGCCAGTCCAGAAGCGTTGGGCCACAGGGGTGCATTGAAATGCCACTGGATCTGCATTTCTGTTATATGGTGGTTATTGGGTAAAATAGCAGGATGCTTCATATTTTCCTGTATTCGCGCCGCAGTTATTCGTCCCCCGACTCTTAAAATCTCTTGGTTAACGGGTTCAGTTTTAATAACTGGCTTTTCTGGTTACAGTGGGAGTATTTTTTAATAAACTCAATGTCTTCAGAAAACTCCTCCTGTACATATTTAACTAAAATATTTTTCGCTTTTCTCAGCTCTGGTATAGTTAAATAAGTTGGTTTAATTGGTAATCGTGAAAATATACGCAAAATCCAAGCAAGTACTCGGGTTGCACGAGTCATATTACTGTGTCGGTTCAGTATAGTGCTAACGACCTCGGTATCTTGTTTCACTTGTGCGACATTTATTGAAATTATTTTCTTCAAATCTTCAGTAGTTTGGTATGAAATATTTTTTGTAGCTGTTTCGTCGAAGGACTCTAGCCAGGATGGTCCATGCCACCAAATAGGATGATTGATTAATTGTGCCGTACTAATACCTCTACTTGCACAATCAGCTGGGTTTTGTTTAGATTGTACGTAACGCCAGCATGTAGGTAAAATGGTTTCTGTTACAGTTTGTACTCTGTTAGCGACAAATGGTTTTCAACGGCTCGGGTCACCGTTTAACCATCCTTGCACGGCTGTAGAGTCTGACCAGCCGAACGTTTTAATTCTAAAGTTTTGCAAGCATTGCTGAGTGGTTTTCATCAACTTTGCGAGTAGAACTGCCGCACATAGCTCCAATCTAGGCAGCGAAACTGTTTTTCTTGATGGAACCAGTCGTGATTTAGCTGCAACGATGACCGTAGATGTTTGTTTGTGTTTAATATTATTCACTTTGCAGTAAATTACACAAGCATAGGCCCTCTCCGATGCGTCACAAAATCCATGGAGCTCTATGGTGTCCCCTTCATCACATTGGAGCCAGCGTGGAACTTGGATACCGTTGATATTGGTTATATCTTCTTTCATGGTATTCCACCTTGAGATAATGTCGTCTGGTAAGACATCATCCCATTGTACATTCAGGGACCAGAGCTCCTGGAATAGTAACTTGAACTTGGTAGTCACTGGATTTAACCAGCCTAAAGGATCGAATATCTTGGATATGGTGGAGAGCAAGGTCCTTTTGGTAAGTTTGGATGGCTGCTCTATTTTAAATTGAAACGAAAATCTATCCTCTACGGGCTGCCACTGTTATCCGAGTGCTTTGGTAGATTCCTGGTGTTTAAAGCTGTAAGGCTGATAACTGGTATCGTCCGAATTTAACTCATCCAATAATTCTATTTTATTGGACGCCCACTTGCGAAGGTTAAAGCCTTCGCTGCTTAGAAGAGCGGTGAGGTCTGACTTCAGATTCTTGGCTGCTTTTATATTGAAGTGACCTTGGAGAAGATCATCCATATAGAAACTGGTTTCGACAACCTTTGCCGCCTCTGGATACCGATGAGCTTCATCTTGCGCGAGCTGTCGAAGTGTTATCATAGCTAAAAAAGGAGCAGCTTTCATTCCAAAGCTCACGGTGGTTAGCTGATATTCTCGCAGTGGTTCGTGTGGACTGTTACGCCAGATCAGTTTCTGTAGAGCCTGATCATCTTCATGTACAAAAATCTGCCGAAACATTTTCTCTATATCAGCGATAAATGCTATTGGATATTGCCTCCAACTAATGATAAGAGATAACAGCTCGTTTGAAGATTTGGTCCACTGTACATAAGGTCATTCGATGTTTTAGCTGATGCATTAAAAACAATACGCATAGCGGTGGTTTTAGACTCTGATAGTACACAATGGTGAGGTAAATATGACTCCGGTGTCTGGTTGCCGGCGCATTCAATCATATGGTTTAAATGTAAATAATCATGAATGCCTTGTTTATAATTCATATGAATTATTTTATTTTTGGCAAATTTTCTCTCTAATTGCCTAAATTGTGCGATGGCCTTGGTTTTAGACTCTCCTAATTTGTCCATCGCATCTGGTTTAAGTGGTAATCTTACGACATAACGCCCGTCTGGTCGGCGCTTCGTTTGAAGCTGGTATTGTTTCAAGCATTGTGAGTCATCTCTAGACACGGCTGGTGTATCTTGAGACAGATCCTCTATCTCCCAGAATCTCCGAATGTCATTTAAGTCAACCGTTACGACATTACAATAGCTCTGCGGTTGAATTGTTCCACTTAATATCCAACCTAATTCTGTTTGCTGTGCAATAGGAAAAGCAACACCCTTGTTGATAACGCCTGGTAATATTATCAACTCGTATACCTCTACGCTTAATATTAAGTCTACGGGGCGACTTCTGTAGAACTCGGGATCCGCTAGGGGTATATATTTAAGGTGTGACCACGCTGGTTTGGTGAATGTCTGGTTTGGTAGGTGGCTGACTATATGCTTCATGACGTAAGCTTCTGTGTCAATGGTAAAATTGTTATGGAGAGAGGATATGACAAGCTTGACGAGCCCCTTACTGGTGTTAGCCTTGGCCCCTACCCCAACAACTACACAGTTTCATTTTATACGGGGTAGACCCAACCATTGAGCTGCCTTTTCTGTGATTAGCGATGACTCAGCACAAGGATCAATGAGGGCTTTCTCTGGCCCAGATTTAAAGAAAGAGCGCCAGCTGGTGGCAGTATGTCTAGTGACTTGGTTATGTTTTCGGATGGGCTCCTAGCAACAGAAACATTTGCTTGGTGTGGCTCTTTTTCCGTCGATGGTTTTGGTGTCACGTAAGCCTTGTGCAACATCGTGTTATGGGCCTCGAAGCACACACGGCATCTTTTTTCCGACTTGCATATTTTATCAACATGGTAAATTAAGCAATTTTAACACAAGTCGTTGGTTTCAATGATTTGTCGACGTTTCTCTGGCCCAGATTTAAAGAAAGATTTGCATTTGTATAATGCATGGTTATTATTGCAAATCAAACAATTCTGCAGCGTTTTTGTCGTCGTATGATTAATTGCTGTTTTATGTTGAAATGGTTTATTTGCTGATTTGTATGAATGTCTTTCACCGATTGCGAAATTCGATGTTGTTGGTTTGGTTGCCTCGTTTTTACGCCGTGCCGATTCTAAGGACGTAAATTTGGTTTCGAGGAAATCTAGAAATTCGGTTATGGTTGGCAAATTTCTAGGGTTCCGCAACGATTCAATATAGTCGTGGTGGGTGTCCGTATCCAATTTCTGGGTCAAAATATACACGATGAGTGGATCCCAGTGGTCTGTGCTCACCCCCATAGCTTTGATAGCGTTAAGACATTCATTGGTAGTATCATGTAACTTTTTAATCAGCGCAGCGGATTGTTGCTGTAAGTTAGGTAGCGCTAAAAGTACTTGAATGTGGGAATTGAATATAAGTCTCATATTGTTGTATCGGTGGTTCAGTATATCCCAGCAAATTTGGTAATTGTCTGAAGATATTCGTAGGTGTTGAATCAGTTTGTCAGCTTCTCCCCTGAGTTTACCTTTGAGATACTGCATTTTTTGAGCATTTGGTAAGGATTTGTTCGTATGAATGGCTTCACAAAAGAGGTCTTTAAAAGAAATCCATTGCTGGTAATTGCCACTAAATGCTGGTATTTCCATTTTTGGTGTAGACTTCTCCCTATACGAAGTCGACCACATTTTGTTGTTTATGGCTTTTTTCATGGTATTATACTTTTCTTCATACTCGTCAAATACTAACTGGTATCTCTCGTTGTTCCCGATACTTTCATTTTCTATATCCCAATGCATAGTATCAATTGCGGACCACTTACTTTGAATGGTTCTCAGGATATCCTCGAATTCCCATCGCTCGGAAAGACTTTCTAGACCGATGGCTTCGATGGTACGTGAGAATGCTTTAAAATTGGTTTTCTGCTTACGCAGCATCTCCTCAACTTTGCTTGGATTACCCTGAGTGGTTGTATTAAATGGTAAACGAGTGTCCGTGTCGGTAGGATTTGAAGAAACATCCTGCCAATCGGACGGTTGCGATAATGGTGTCGCTGGTCTTAAGAGGGGTTTAGAAATATCAGTGGTCATGAATTTCTTAACTAGCGTCTTAATTTCAGTACAGAAATTAAGAGCCCTTTGGTAGTAGTTTTCCCTGAAGTATTGCTGATCGGCGTCTTCGAATTCAGCACGCAATTTTGTATGGTTTGTCTGAAATTCGTTCCAATACGCAACTAGGGTGGTTAAACGTTTTTCAAGATAGGTGAATTTCTTAACTTGCCTTAGTCTTGCTCCTTGCATCCTTCTTGGAATTAACGCGAAGGGTGTCCATCGCAGACATGATCTGTTCTTGCGTTGCCAAAAGTCCCTCCATTATGGTTTGGTGTAGCTTGCTCAAAAGTGGTAAAAAAAGGAAAGATCTTACTTGTAGGACTGGTACTTGTTAACCTGGTTTGTCCCGGCGCTCGATCTAGTTGAAATGCTCTTGAGCTCTTGAGTCACATTCACAATGGTCAATGGTTCAATGGTAAGGTATGGTTAAAATGGTTCGCTACACTTTGGTTAAGAGTTTGGTTCACTCCGACGACGTGCACAAACACTCGCGAATGGTTCTATGAATAACTCTAGAAGGACTGCGTAACTGTGCCTATGGTAACTGGACAGTCGGGTCACTTCTCACTGGTTAATGGTAAAGCTAATGGTAGTAAATGGTTACTGGTTACGCGACGTAAACCGGACTATTATAACGTATACTTTCGCACGCGTCTAGGTCCCGTTTTACGGCACAAAACTCGAAGGACCACAATGTACGGGGAAATGGTAACCGTACAGGAATTTTGGTAGCATTAAAATATAAGTTAAGGATTAAAATGGTATATTATCTCAACTTATACTAAAATGGTAGATGGTTGTGAGTACACCGAACCGGATGGTAGTTGTCAATGCACTGATTCGATATACATAATGTATTAGCGTTGATCGGTGTAATCTGCTGACTACGCGCAACGTGATGTACGATGTTAGCCGCTGTACGAGGCTCGTACAGTATGTCTGTATATCTGTTTGTCTGTACGTTTGTGCACGCTAATCTCAGTAAGCACTTACCCGATTGCAATGCGGTTTTTTTCATTGAAATTTGCTCCACTTAACATTTAGTGTTTATTTCATGTCAATCGGTTTATAAATAAAAAGGTTCTAACACTTTTAAGAATCTATTACATAGAAAATTTTAGTTTTAGGGGTTTCTTTGAATGTGAGGGTAAATCTAAACTGGCGTGTTTACTTAATCATAAAAAAGCTTAATGATTAAGGCTATTTTAAAACATTTTGTAGAATAGACCTAATCTTTAAGCTCTTTTATGATTAAGCAAACAGAGCAGTTTCACATGCTGGTTATACCTCTCCTTTCATACATCTTATGTGACGTAAACGAAGTTGCCGGGGTCAGCTAATTTATTAATATAAACCTGACTGGTTTCGCCTCACGGTATTTTTAAAGATCGAGATCGTACTGACATTTCATCTAGACTCTAGATGAAATGACAAGGTTGTACCCTTATATTAATAAACATTGTGGAACAGTACAAGCCTCTTTTTCAATATGTGCAGGAAGATCCACCAAGTGCCATCAATCAACAGTATAAATTATCTGGAAAGAAACCTATATAGTATAGTAATATGATTACGTGCATTAAAACGCAGATTCTGCTTACAGGAACAGAGCGTTGCACTCAGCGCGCAATGTATGCAAAGCGACCGATTTATCCCACCGCCCATGTATGCGTAATGCCGCTTGAATACGAACGCGCTGCGAAAAGGCCGCGCTCACACGGTCATGTCGCAGCAATAAAGACTGAATCATTAATTTCACTGGTGTCGTTTTCGAGGATTGTTAGTTTACTATGTCATATAATATGAGCACGTTTTACTGGTTTAGATTTTTGGACCAGTATAAATAAATTATTCAAAAATCTATTCTAATAAAATAAGCAGTGACTCACTCACGCTTCGATCAACCCACAACCGAAACCCTTACACCTACAGACTAAAATTTTGGGGTATGTTACTCGGAAAAGTTAGGAAAAGGTTTTTTCTTCTTTTTTTTTATACCTCTAACGTGGCAGACACGCACGCGGCCTACCAGAAGGACCGGGGTCACCGCAATCTATGAACGTTTGCAACACCAGAGACGCCACTCTCGCGCTGCTGACCCTGTAAAAAACTTCTAAGGCCCCTTTTGAGCGTGAGAAGGGGAAGCGTGCGTGAATTGCTCACGTCACGCTGCCATCATTGACCTGCTTCTGTAAGGACGGTGAGCGAGTCTCTCACCGTCCTCAGACCCCCGGTCATAGAGGCCCCGCCGCCTCCTTCACGAGCACGATCTGCTCGCAGAAAGAGGCGGCGCAGTCCCACTTACTCCCGCTGGAGATCATGGCTCGCACCATGATCTCAAGCGAGAGAGTGTCCACCTCCAGACCCACTACGAGGACTTGGCGCTGTTGCCCCCACGCTGTGCACTCCCCTAGCGTATGGAGCGCTGTGTCATCGCTGCGGTCCTCGCAGTGCTTACACTCAGCCGTGGTTTCGCGGAGTATCTGATGCTCCCCTTAGTTTATATTCGTAACTTTAAAACGAATTAATGGGTTTGCTTTAGAAGTATGCAATTTAATAGAAAATCTGTTCGTATGTTCAGATTATGTTTGACCACGAATAGATCTGAAGTCATGTTTGTGTCTTCTGGATGTTATGTCGGACGCCTACCAGCTAAAACCACGCGGTGTCCCACCATAGAGATCAATGGTACGCGTCGGTGTAGTTGCTGTCAGCGCATCAAGTGTATTCAGCGAACTAATTACGTCGGGTGCTCCGTTTGTCAATCATGCACCGCGGCTCCTGCGAGCTTCGCTTTTGATAATAATTTAACTTCGTTGCTAGTTTACTGCCACTTATTACCTCAATGCTATTAGTTGATTGCAACTTCCTGGAACAATACCAAAATGAAATCTGGAAAAAAAATGTCTGAATCCGTTGAGCATTCAACGGATTCAGACGAAGATATAAGTTTTCAACTATGAAATATTAGACACACTACTTGAATTAAGACTCCTTGTAGCAAGACTTATGGATAAAAATATTATGCAAAAGGTTTACTTCAATATCACAGTAGTAGGTATAATATTGGCTACCGTTACTTCGAATCCTATACTGAAAATATTTCTTGTGGCTTTTAGAACAAATTAAAAAGTTCTCAAATCAAAGGAGATCATTCAGATTGGGCTAATTTTTATTAAGCCGGCCACGAAAAAAAAGTGCTTGATTTTGATAGAACACAGCCTGCATTGTAAGCATTTTTTATTACTACACCAAAGTTCTAAATCGATTCCTTGAGATTTTATATAGGGTTAAATAATTAGTGTAAAAAGTGACTAGCGTAGACGTAAAACGGCCTTGTTTTTATTTAAACTATCATATTATAACTACTATTGCTACAGTTATGGCAATCTGATTAGGTTTTAAGGCCTTTACGCCGTTTTTTAGATGCCGCCAAGCAGGCTTTAGGGCACAGGCGGTGCGCAGCGGCCTCTCCCGCCGCCGCACTAATGGGGCAGTGCGGATTTGCGTTTCACCCGGCCGCTTTGTGACCAGCAACGAAAACACGGGGTGCTGCGGTCGACTCCCACACGTCCTGGGCTCCAATAACACCGCACGGACGCGCGTCCAGCCAATTGTAAGCGGGTGGCCATCAGTGATGAGCATGGCCGCCGGGACCGGGCACTTGACCCGCACCATGCCTTACTTTCCTGCCTGGCGAGCAATCTCGCCAACGGTGACACTGGTGGCGGCGCAACCCCCAACTTCCGCCACCACCCGCGTCACGACCTTTTTCTTTGCAGCGTCGCCGAGACCGGAGATGTGCCACTCCGCGCACTTCTCCGACCTTGTGACACGGACGTCGTCGCCAAGGGATTCTCGAAGCTTGGCCGCCAATGCGTCCGCTTTGGCGCCTCTCTCTGCACCCGCCATCTACAAAACACATCCTCCGGTGGCCGCCCGCCATGCGGAAACGTAGGCCGTCGATGCCGAGGTTTTTGAGGTCGATTGACCTCTCATCCTCGGCAAGTTTTTGTGCGTAAGTCACGCCCCGCCCCTCCGCCTCAGCGTGATAACTACTGCTGCAGTTCGCTGCGCGCGCTGATTTGGATCGCCCTTCTTTCGGACAGGCCTCGCGGGCGCACTGGCGGGCTTTGGTTTCGTCTTCGGACGCTTTGTGACATTGTTCCACGCCTCGGGCTTACCATCGGGCATTATTTTTTAATGTTACAGCCCAATGTCTCAGCCCTTTTTTTTTTTAACGTGAGGGAAAATCCTCATGGATGTTATGCCGGACTCCTACCGACTAATAAACCTCACGTCACGCCCAACAGCCTGTTGTTGGGAGCCCCGGGGAAGCCCTTGGAAGGATGTCCCAGAACTCCCAACAGACCGACGGCCGCCACTGCGGCCTCGCCCAGGGGGTGGTTCGGGTACTATCCCGCGTCTTTGGGGGGTTGCGGGTGTGATCCCGCTTCTAAGGGGGGGCGTGCGTGAATTGCTCACGTCACGCTGCCGTCATGGGCCTGCTTCTGTAAGGACGGTGGGCCGCCCTCTCACCGTCCTCAGACCCCCGGTCATGGTGGCCGATAGTCCTCGCCAAAGACAGGTCGGCGGTGCCCAGGCCGCCGACTGCGAAACTCGGGTGGGAGAATTCTCTCCCGTACCCGTCCCGCCGCCTCCTTCACGAGCATGACCTGCTCGCAGAAGGAGGCGGCGCAGTCCCACTTACTCCCGCTGGAGAGCATGGCTCGCACCATGGTCTCGAGCGAGAGAGTGTCCACGGCCAGAGCTACTACGAGGACCTGGCGCTGTTGCGCTGCGCGGCCCAGTGCTGACACTCGGCCGTGGTTTCCCGGTGTTTTTGCCACAGATACCTACCGAAGAATGTCTCACCCCTTAGGCTGAGACTACTGAGGTTGAGGCAGCCTGGCGCTCACTGCGCGTTGCCTCGACCTCACGCGCCGCAGCGCTCCTCTTGTTAATCTTGTTCTTCTTCTTACCCTGAGTTGGGGGAGAAAAAGAAGAAGCCGACGGAGCGGCCACGAGCGGTTCCATCATCTCCGACACAGACGAGAAGGGGACGTGAGACAAAGGCTCGGCGGCAGAGGCACCAGCAGCCTTGCGCTTAGAGCGCGTGGTTGCAGAAGCGCCGACAAAGGGCCCGTTGAATTGCCGACAGATATATCGTCGTATGCTAGAGCACCGGTCATGCGGGCAGCATTTCGCGCGTCTGCCGCAAGGGGAGGACGCAGCCGAGGCGCCGGGAGCAGCCAATCCTCTATACCGGCGTTGCGCGCGTCGATGAGAAATAGCACCTCTTCGCGCGACAACCCCGGTGACTTCGATGGAGCGGTGCTCAACCAGCGCCTCATTTCTTCCATTTCAGCCGGCACGGCCGTGAGTTCGCCCTTCAGGCGGAGAACCTTATCATTACACGTGGAGGAGGCCATCTCCCTCGTGTGCTCCATTATGGACGCACTGGCTCTTCAGGCGGGATGATTTAAAGGTGATCGTGTTGATCGCCTCCACCGCCTCCTAAACCGCATTCGATAGCTGCTCGGACCTGAGCACCGGAGCAGCTGCCGACATCGACGCCCTGATCAGCGTTGGGGATTCGTGGAGGAAGCAGAGTCGCCTGTCTTACCGCCGCCGACACTCCTCCTCTTTGGCTTGAAATGCGGCCCGCTCGAGCTCTTTTCCGCCTGGAGTTCGAGCTCGCGCTCCTTAGCCGCAATGTAACTGGCTCTGGCTTAGGCTAGGCCAACATACTGCCCTGTAGTTGGAGGGTACACTGTAACTGAGACCTTTTTTTACATTCTGACTCGCAATTACGACAGAATATTGCAATTATTAGGATTTTTAAAAAACTTTTGATGTTGAATATTATCTCTCAGAGTTGACTTAGGACTTTGGTCCAATAATAAAAAATGTTTGTTTTATTATACTCTATTAGAATATTAAGTTTATTTTTGTTGGCCGGCACTTTCAAAATTAGCCCAGAAATGTATGGAGAGTGAATGTTCTCCTTTGACAAATACTTAAAATTTTATGGCATTTGATCTAAACACATATTTAAAAGCTAAAGGTATGCCGTCATCCACTTCTAAACAAGTAAGTTCATCGCATACCACTACCCTTGTACATGATACGCTTACTGAAGATGCGTTAAAACTTGTAATGACGTGCGAAGCACTGATAGGCTCCCAACTACACTAACGTACCTCAACTTTGAAAACAAACTCTCCGTAAATACACACTTTAAGCGAAAATTAGCTTTGGAAGGAGATAATAGCTGTGAACATTGTGAAGGCATCGCATTAATATGTTCAAAAGTTTAAAAGCTGTATTTTCTATATTCAATGCATATTTATTATTTCATCCGATAAGAGTTCCTTATTACCAGTGAACAGCAAGGCTAGGTTTCTAAATAAACCAATTGTTGCTAATTTACTATCTCACCATCATCATCCAACTCTTTTTCTAACCCAATTGGGGTCGGTTTTCCAGTCTAGCTGTGATGCAGCTAAATTTCGATATTTTCCGTTAAACCGTTTACATCTGACTGACCTCCACAACCAATTAGTGTCTCCGAAATTCTGTAGTGAGACAATGGTTCTTTACTTTTAAGTAAACATTATTATTGCTCGAAAGCCGTCATCGAAAACTGATGGCAAGAAATAAAACATTACGAAGACAGATTTTATCGACGTATTTGTTGTGTATTAAGTCTATTTATGTCATCTCTGAGGAATAGAGATTTGTTTTCTTACGAAACTCAAAACTGAATTACAGATCATTTGGGAGGATAAAAGGGCGGCTGTCACTTTGTTTCGGGTGAGGGCGCGGTAATCCCGATGGGTGGGATCACTCCGAATCGGAGAAATATAATTTGTCGTTCACGTTGTCATGTTGACATAATTATTGTAATGTGGCGTGGCAGTTTGTATTGTATTACCCGATTCTTAAGTATATTGTGGATGGATGTTTTATTTACAGCGATTTTTGGCTTAAAAGCTGGTTTAATATATTTTAGAATTTTTCAATACGTCAAATGTATCAAAGGTACAGGCTACACCTGAAACCATCTCCTTTATGCCAAAATGAACAGGTATACAAATCTACCTTTAAATACACAATATACGTTGATTGTACGCTATAGAGGAAGGTTGCTTTTCACAAAAGCTTTGTGAAAAGCAACCTTCCTCGATTGATGACGATTTCTGCAAAAATGTCTACCACTTAGTTTCAATTTGCATGATTACAAACGTCCCGATTATATAAAATTATTTTTTCAAATCAACCTCACCATTCCAAAATCGTTAGCTGAAGACTTAAAATTTAAATTCTACGAACACGGAACGTCTGAATATTATAATTAAATATTCATATCGCGTTACCAAATTATGTACCACCTTTATAAGTTTAAACTGATTCTGCGCACATCTCGTGCAAAATGTACTTTGTCTTAATTATTTCCAATGTCTAGTCAAATTGTGAAGTTTGTTAAGCAGTCTCTGGAGCATCCCTTTACTTTTCTAATATCTTAGGTTCCAAAGAAAACTCTTGGGAAATTAAAACTTCTGCAGAATTAACCAACCATATGTGTATTTGAGAATAAATGGTAAAGACTTTAATGCACTGTGATACCAAAGTAATTTCTATTGAGAATATTGGTATTAAAAACAAAATTAAATTTGTATTGTCATACCTATAATGTTATAGAATTTTTATTTTAATATTATCTGATGACTGACTAACGATATTATTTGTTTGTCACATTACAGAGCTACTTTGATGATGCACAAGGCAATTTGTTATTTTTTCTTAATATATCTACTAATAAATTGACAGAATTATTATTTTATTTTATTTTATTTAAAAATTACAGAAAACTTACAGCTAGTCTTAAATATAACATGCGTTGTTAGTAGGTGATGGCCAGTTACAAGTTTTCACAGATAACATATGAAATTAATGAACATAAGATACGAACAGCAGATAAATTTCAAAAATAAAGACAATGAGATATAACTAAAACTTTAACTCTAAACATTCAGGTCTCACAATATCGTGATATTCAATTCTCCTAAAACTATAAAAGGATTTATCTTCCTTATATAGGGACAACCTAATTACGAAATATCATTTGACTGAAGGTGATACTCAGAACACTATAGTGGTCGTTTTCAGAGCTGATATTAATTTCCCAGAGGACGTATAAATTTGTCGTGAGATCGAGACGCTACACCGCGATACGGGCTCAAGTTTTCACACCTTTTGTTTAAGGCCGGTTGCCGACGTTTGATTTATTTAATCGATGATAACATTGTAACTCAATAATGGTACCTATTGTTTCAGAATCCTGGGTCATCTTTCTGAGGGGGTAGAGCACTTGCGGTTTTAGTCTGCAAGTATCCGGCATAGCATTCATTATAGATTTTCATTTCAACACGTAAAAGAACCTATTTTTGCAGAAACGAGTCGCACTGACTTACAAAGAATGATGAATATGTTCGACTTTAATGGAAATAGCACATTTTTGCACTAGTGTGGTACAATCCTTTAAATGAATATGTTTTAGGATTAGAAGAACCGTCGAGTGATTTGTAAAATATAATTTTAAGTCAACTTATTCTTGAATAGTAATTTCTATAGTGGACTTGAGACAATTACTATCATTTCGATAATTCTCATTCATACTGAAGTTCATTATATTTGAAAAGATTTTTTTTTAAATTGGCGAACAGTTTTTGGAGAGAGTGGTGTAGGTTGAATATGAAAGACGTAGAACAGTGTTGGAATTTGAGATCTATTGGATGGTCTCCGTCAAGCTGTGGATTTCGTTCGACTTGATTGATTGATAGGTGTGGGATGTGCTAAGACTAATATGATTTTAGCAGCTGATTTTAAGACCCATTTCAGAGGATGAGTAATGATAGGAACTTACTTTATCTTCTGTAATCTGTCTTTGTCTTTGTAACCAGGTTCTCCTTGTCTTTCATCAATTCCATCCAAACAATATTTGATATATAGCGGCAACAGAAATACGTCATTTGTGAAAATTTCATCTCTCTAGACATCACGGTTTCTGGGATAAAGTCTCGTGACAGACAGACAAACAAAGAGCGAAGTCTCGTTAATAGGATAACTTTGGCTAAAAGCACCGAAGATACGCATTTTTACACAAATGTATGCAATTCCAAGTGTTGATGGTCTCGAGACAGTTCCACAATTCACTAACATAATCCATTTCAAATGTACCTATATACAAATACTGTAACTTTATTACTCCCTTAAGGCTACTAGGTACCAACTTTATATTACTACCCGTTCGCTCTAAGTTTGCCGCTGGCGTAGAGGCGTATACCCGAATTTTGGAACGAAGTTCCTTATCGCTCGTTGTGAAAGGGGGCTAGACGGAAAAAATTCTCACGAAAAGGTGTAAAGACACTTTTTTGGAACGAAGTTCCTCATAGCTATAGTATGGAGGGTAGAGGTACCGACCGAGAGGGATGGTGGGGGGGATGAGGAGGGGGAGGGGGGGAAGGGGGAGGGGGGAGGGTGTAATAAAATGGGGTTTAATAATAAAAAAATATTATTATTAATTAAAAAAAATAAAATTTTATTACAATTCCTTCACTAATTAATCGAAAGGAACTTCGTTCCATCCGGGTGTCCCCTGACACCTCTCAAGTTTTTTTAATTAGACGAAGTAAATTGACAGTAGCTAATGACACTTCGTCATAGAAAATAAGCAACATTGTATGAAGAAGTGACATTAGTTGCTGTCAATTTACTTCGTCTAATTAAAAATTCGACTTTAGTATGGAGCCGAGCAGAGCGGACGAGCAGTACAATTGCTTTTTAACTTTAGACCATTTTTTGTCTACACTTCCAGTAACTATGCTTTTGCGAGTTGACGATACAACTGACGGACGGACAAATTTATTTTTTCAGCTTTCGTATTGTCGATATTCTTACCAAGTTCATATACTACCCAGACATTAAGTACTATCAAAGATAATTGTACCTATACTAGTATTACATAATACTATGTTAGAAATGAAACTGACATTTCTGATTCTCTATAGTTTAGTTCTGATACATTCTGATACAAAATACTGCAACGACATTGTAGCTGTGAACGTACATCTTCAATTATAATTACATATTACTTTGACCGCAGAAAAAAAAAACGCTTAAATCGACACTTTTCCTAATATAGAATACTGGCAACCCCTCATTATAAGTTAAGAGGGTTAACACCCAAATACATGATTTCACGCGTTTGAAACGTTTGTTTCTGAAGAAACTACCAATGTTTAGTAAATATGATTAATGTGTAAGAGTAAAATATTTCCTTGTCTAAAAATTGTTCTAATCAAAATAAACGTGGCATAACTAGGTTTTTATTAAAAACAGTGTTTACACACCTCGTTTGAAGAAATTCACGAAACAAGGCATCTTTGCCAATCGGGTGGTATAAAATTAATTGATGTACACAGAAATTAAAGCTGCTATAAGTATCTTCGTATTGTCTTCTTTAAATCCGCCTAAGAAAATTATACCGAAATATATTTCTTATCACCAAAACATGACAAATAAAGTTTCCAAAAAACGTCGTACTTTGATGAACTTCATCACGATTTTTGGTACACTTCTAGTTTACAAAATGGTGATCTTTTTACATTTACAGACTGATCATGATATCACCAATTGAATACATCAGTAATATTCTAGAAACCTCTTTAAACATATCTATAATAACGTAATAAAAAGAGTCCTCAAACTCGATGCACGGGCCGCGAGAAATTAGTACCGGCCGAGGCCTTCCAGGGGGAGGAGGTATCACTTTATTTCCCGCGTTCCCAGTCAGGTATTATCGTAATCTTCGAATACTTTGAGTGTGCTCAACGCCACTTGATACTTTTTCAATTTTGTCCGCGCTGGGTGATAAACCCTCTTAACACCGTTACACCTGCTCTATAGATTCTTATTGTGTAGTCTCAAGAACTTACTGCCATAACACATTGAGCCAGTAAAACTTCACAATTAGACTTTATTGCCAAAAGTTTTTACAGGATCAAAAATGTGATGAAAAAATTTGATAACTTTTTTATTGACTGTTCTGTAATATTAACCTAAAAGAATTATTTAGATAGACTGAATTCTAAGGCCTGCCAATACTTATTACTGGGAATAATACGAGGTGGATTTTGTATCTATACTAATATTATAAAGAAGTAAAGTTTGTGTGTTTGTTAAATTGTAAGGGGTAATCTCGGGATCTACTGAACCGATTTTAAAAATTCTTTTACCAATAGTAAGCTACATTATTGTGGCGTGTCATAGGCTATATAGCATCACGCTACAACGAATAGGAGCGGAGCAGTAACAGTAAATGTTTCAAAAACGGGAGAAAAGTTATTTCTTTTGAGAGCTTCGTTGCGTGTGCTGCTTAAATTTTTATAGTTATGTAAAAAATATGTACTACAAGATTGTTTCTCTTAAAAAAGTTCTAAAAAAATTGCGCGATAGCATGTGTCTATCTTTGGGTTGGTGCACAATAACCATTTTAATGGCAATCAATTTTTTTCTACAATAATGCCAGGGGATACCTCTTTCATAAACGAAATTGTTCTTAAAAATAATGCGACGGGAATACACGCGACGAGAAACCTTTCTCTCTCTCCCTCTCTCACGTAGTATTGAATATTAACGACGAGACGCTACGGGAGTAAACGCAACGCGACGGGAGTAAAGGCGACGGGAACAGGACGGTAATACTCTCTCTTATGTGGCGCAAACGAAGTTGCGCGGGTTAGCTAGTTATATTATAAGAGGGAGCGGTAGCTACGCGGGTAAAACCGCGTGACGTAGACGTCGCACGGTTAACCCGCGTAGCTACCGTTCCCGTGAGAACAAAGGAATTAAATTTACCCGGGTATAGTATAACTTCCTAACAGTGAAAGAATTTTTGAAATCGGTTCAGTAGTTTCGGAGCCTTTTCGATGCAAACCAACAATCTAATCTTTCCTCTTTATAATATTAGTATAGTTTTCACTTTATACCTATAATAACACAATTAGTGCTATCCTGCATACTCAGTATTTGGTGAATAATCACATAGCGGTAAGAATATTTTGCTACGGGGATAGTAGATGGGTGACCACTTTGTGATATCTCTATAGACAAGCGTTTCGGTGCTTCGGAAGGCACATTAAGATGTTGGATATGGCTATCAGTAGCATGACAGTCGTTAAGCCTAGTTGAAGGTCTTATTATAATCAATCAATCTAATTAGCCTTTGGCAGTCCACTGCTGGACGTAGACCTCTCCCAATTTTCGTCACAATACACGATCCAGTCAGTCCCTGCGACCTTTTCAGGTCGTCGGTCCATCTAGCCGCTAGATGGACCGACGAGGCTAGATTCTAGCGGGAGGTCGTCTTATTATAATGTGACCGGATTTTTTTTCACAACTAATAATACAGGCTCCAGCATGGAATGAAAAAAAAATCGTTACTTATGTGAATAGATTCCAGAAACATAAAAGCAGTAAAGAATATTCAACTTTGAATACAGATGGACGAACAGCTTTGAAATCCGAATGTATGTCGTCGACCTAAAGTGGCTGCGATAAAGGAAGTCCATTTTTATCAAAGGCAGTGCATTTGAGTTGCATCCTTAATACTTCACTTTACGAGAGCTGTCTACAATACGAGTACGTCCAACAGTCTTCAGTGAATGAAATTTGCTCCACTTTGGAGTCGTAAAATTGCACGTGAGTGAATCTAAAGTTTATTTTTAACATAAATAAACCAGCATCTGAATCGCTGTATGGGATTTCAACAAGTTCTACCTGACGTCTTAAGAGAACATTACGTCACAACGTGGTCACGTGGTGGTCAAGGACCAGTAGTGCTATTCTCTAAAAAACAGCCTTGCGTACAGCGCTGCCCACAGCGGCGAGTTATTCGGTTATATATTACAATACCAGAAGTCAGAATGCCTTTACTTGAAATGCATTAGCCTAAAATACCCGAAATCGAAATACCAATATTCAAAAGGCCAAGTATGTACTCTTTTGAATATTAGTATTTCGATTTCGGGTATTTTGGGCTAATGCATTTTAAGTATAGGCATTCTGACTTCTGGTATTGTAATATATAACCGAATAACTCGCCGCTGTGGGCAGCGCTGTACGCAAGGCTGTTTTTTTTAGAGAATAGCACTGCTGGCCATAGTGAAAGTTGCTTACAGCATTGATCGTTTAAAGCACACTGAGACCGCGGGCCACGAGCGCTTCAAAGATTTTCAAATACAATCACACTTTAATATTGACACTTAACTAGGTACTTAACTACACTTAAGTGTGTAGGTCAATCAATCATAGAAAACTCTGAAAGCTACTACGGTCGAATGACGTGTTAACTAGATAACGATAAAATGAACACCAAACAGGTTGCAGAACTCGCTACCTCTGCATCACCATTAAGGCTTCAAAACACACCTTGAAACATTAAACATACTTTGTTAGTGTAAATACAAATGTGTAGTATATTGTGTGTGTCTTTATTCTGTGCCTGAACTACCTAGGTACCAAGAGTCATAAAGAGTTGACTCGTGAGTAAGACTACTCTCCCTAACAAGAAATAAAACCGACCTCGCTTTAATTTTGCTCGCTCTTCGTGTTTATAATAAAGTATCAGAATAAGATTTTAATAAAGTGCTACAAGTAGGTACCTATGTACATCGACGGCTTAAAACAGATCGTTTCACTTTATTAACGCTGAGTTAGGAGAAGAGGAGCTTTATTTTTTATATCTGTCGCTTCTCAAAAGGTAAATTAAAATTGTTACACCATTTTGTTGTTGTGTCTACCTATTACAGCCTTATACCAGGTGCCCTTTTTTTACGTGTGAAAATCCTACATGGATGCTATGCCGGACTCCTACCGACTAAAACCACACTTACAAATGTCTAAGGCTGGAAGCCCCGGGTAAGCCCGTGGAAAGATGTCCCAGGGCTCTCGGCAGACTTCGGCGAACACTTGAGCCTCCCCTATGGGGTTCGGGTGCTATCCCGCGTTTGGGAAGTTGGTTCGGTAGTTAACCCGCTACTTGGTGAAGGGGGGGGGGGGGGAGATTGTACCAGGTATCTTCTTATATTGCAAATGTAGGTAGAAAGTCGAATTAATGGGTATCAGTCAGAGACTATGACCAAACTAAGCAACAATGTGCCACCAACCTTAGCATCAAAGTCGTCATTATTTTATTACCGTCCACTGTATTAACCCTGTAACTCTTAATAAAAACACATTAACTTCCTAATTAGAAGGTAATGGAGCGACATGGGGCACATTATTAGCTGAAACCATAAAAAGTTAAGATATTTTTCTCGAAACCAAACAAGGGAAACCCGTTGTAATTTGCACAAGATTTGTTAACTTTTAAGCCTATGTTTGCTTGCTGCTAACAAAATCTCAAGAAGAACAATTTCTTTTAATAATTTCTCTGTAATGGCCTAAGTAAGTCAGTTAACAAGACACTCTTGGACTCAGTCTGACAGAAATGAATACAATTTTAAGTTTTATTGAATTATTCAGAGTTGGTTCTCCACAGGCAGCGCGACGAGACGACGACTCATCGCTGGCTTTTATACCTACGAGCTACTTGTGATAAGTGTTTTGTCCTATTTATAATTTGTGAGAGTTAAACAGGAATTTTGAGTTTACAACTTGTAAATTATTCGTAACTTTTGCTGCTGATAAAGAACAACCTTGAAAGGATTAACGATAAAATTTACATTTTTTTATTGAAGATAAGGAAGGCTTTTAATTCTGCAGTTTTCACTTGCTGCTAATTATTTTAACTTCTGAAAATATACTCGTATATAATAAAATAAATTCTGCCTTTTATAATCTGCAAGTACGGTAGGAGATTTCAAATGTATAAGTGTGGTAAAACATTATGTGTTTACACATGATATTAAATCACATTTCTATCAAACAACATTCTATCATTCAACTATTCAAGAATAAAGCTTCAATGTTCAATGTCCTTCTCAACATGACCTATAGGAGGGACTCGATTATACCACACCAGGGAGCATGTGGATTTAGATATTATGTAGGCATGCATTTAAATTATTTTCTTGCAGAACGTGAATTCTACAACAAGACAATTTTATACTACCTAGTACATAGAGGTAATATCACTAGGGAGAGTAAAGTACAATGTATACGCTAGTTGAATCCAATTAAAACGGAATTATAAATCTCTATTGTACTCCTCGGAATTCGTAAAAGGCCGTGGATAGCGCGGGTCCCAGGCGAAATTAATGCCATCGTAATTTTCCAGTTAAATCTGAAATGCTACTTTTAAATTGCATGCTAGAGTTATAAAAAATCTAATTACAATTGTAGCTGATAATAATGTTTGAAGTAGGAATATCAGAAAATAATTATAATCCTTGTGAGGCTTATGACGCTTATGATGCTAGGTGTAAAGTCTTTTCGTGATTGAAGAGATGCCGCTTATAAAATAGTATGTGCTGTAAGGAAATGATTGATATGATTATATTTTCCCCCTTATATTTTCTATCATCTTACTGCAACCGCGCCGCCACAGACTGGATGTTCAGCCTCACACTTTGCTTCCGTAGCTCTCGTACATGGTACGGTCTCACAAGGACTTTCATCCGTGCACGCTAAGGTTGTAAAATGAACTCTTCACCTCAGATTTATTGAAAGTCTACAGCTTCAGAAGGGATCTTAGAAGGTTTGTGCAGGGTCGACAGCGAGAGTGTAACACCTCTGCTTTTGCAGACGTTCATAGGCAACGGTGACCACTATCGAACAGGTGACTTGTATACTTCTTGTCTGCTACCGTATAAAAACAAGAACAACTTTTCAATAAAAATACAAAAGTTTTACAACCAGTTAGCTTCGCGTTACCTACCAAGGATTAAATGTTGTCGGGTTAAATATTCATACGAAACCGTAATTGAGCCAATTTGTATAATCGCAACTGTTTGCGCAAAATGTATTCTATAATATCATCGGGTTGGCTGTTTGCATAATGTACACTCCTGGTATTACAATGAACATATTTTCTGAGCCTTTGTAGGCACACATCAAGGGGAAAAGTATTTTGTATTACCTACCTGTTCGTTTGTGTTTGAATTGCTTTATTTTATTGAGTAAAAGCAAAGTACGTATTAACCATTCGTTTATTATGATTATTTAAAATTTCTGAGCAATACCTGCTAGTTTCCATCGTTGGTATTTATAACCGAAGTTCGTTGATGCCTGGCCTCAAATAACATCTTATCGAAGACAATATACGTACATCCATTTCAATAATCTCTGTATATCTCAATATTCCGCAAGGAACTTAAATGATTCTCAATCCACTTTCACAGGACTAATCATCAATCAATATCAATACATATAATAAAATTGTAACAGGTCGCTGTCTGTACATGGAAGATAAATAAGAAAAAATATTATAGGGGGGCTTTATGAACGCAATAGAACCCAAAACAATGATTTTTAGAATTTTTGTCTGTTTGTCTGTATGTCTGTATGTCTGTATGTCTGTATATCTGTTTGTCTGTACGGTTGTGCACGCTAATCTCAGTAACCGCTCAACCGATTGCAATGCGGTTTTTTTTATTGTGTTGAGGTTAGCTCCGGTTAACATTTAACGGTTGTTTTATGTAAATCGGTTTAGAAATAAAAGAGTTATAACACTTTTAAGAATCAGATATTTTGAAAATTTTAATGTAGGGGTTTCTTTGAATGTGAGTGAACCTAAACTGGCGTGTTGGCTTAATCATAAAAGAGCTTAATGATTAAGTCTATTTTAAAACAATTCAGTCCACGCCTTCGGCGCGGACTGAATTGCAAACAGGGCAGTTTCAGACGCTGCTTGATGACTCTGATGAAGAAATACCTTTCCTTTCATACACCTTATGTGACGTAAACGAAGTTGCGGGCTCAGCTAGTTGACAATAATATTGTCTAATTTTAACATGGTATAATTATAGACCTTCAATCCAGCCCTCTTTTAAAGGCTTATTATTCTAACTCCTTTAATATAAACGCGACCAAACTTTGGAACATCTTTTTAGTTACATACACAATAGTTAAAACATTCTCCACATTCCAAATAATAAAAATACTCACCACATTGAGAATAATATCAGAGATGAAGTTATAATAGGTGGGTATAAATTATTGCCGTAACATTGTGCTTTTCACTGTCATGCGAAAAATAAACTTAACCAATACCATATTAATTACTTTTTAACCGACTTCAAAAAAGGAGGAGGTTCTCAATTCGTCTGTATGTATTTTTTATGTATGTCAAGCGATATTTCCGTCAATTATAGACGGATTTCAAAATTTCTTATTTTGTTGAATAGAGTTTACTTCTGCGGTGGTCCCATTTTCACCAGGTCAGGATCTGATGATGGGATCCAGGAGAAAACGAGGGCGACCACCGAATATTGTAGGGACAACTAGTGCGCTTGTTAACTTTTTAATTAAGCGCTTTAATGTTCTACACTTTAATGAAGGTCTGGAGTCGACCTGATGATAGAGTCAAAAGACAGTCGAGGGCATTCCTTAACAATCTACAGCACTTACCTCGTGTTTGGGCTTGATTGATTTGTATTGATGAGAACTTTACACCTAGATTGATAGGATCGGCTTAAAAAAAAGGAAGTTCTCAATGTTTATTTATTTATTTATTTATTTATGTATTTATGCACACACTAGTATATAATAATTATAGGTATAGCAGGAAACTTAGGTACAATGGTACTGCTTATTTCTAGAAGAAATATCTACCAGCAGACCGGCGAGAGGAGAACATGAAGTAGGAAAAGAACAATTAAAAGTGTGTAATTGAAAAGAACAGGAGAGAATTGATATAACACACATACAAAAGAACAGAGGCAGTTTTAACTATATAAATATAATAATAAATATTTAAATAAATACTTTATAAACAAATACATAAATAGATATAGGTATATAATTACATAAATAAATAGATACATAAGTTACAAAGTTGATAAATAGTATTCACGGACTTTCCTTTTAAAAGTAGAAACAGTTTTGCTATCTCTGATGACAGGTGGGAGTGAGTTCCACAGTCTGACCGCATGCACTGTGAAGGAATTAGAGTAGAAATCAGTTTTATGCTTAGGAAATCTAAGATTCGAGCGTAGGTGTGTTCTGCAGGGAGCATCAGGAGAGCGAAAAAATGAGAACCGCTCCCTCAGATAGGAAGGAGAAGAAGGGTTGTGGAGGATATTGAAAAGAAGGCAGAGGATTCGAGTGTTTCGGCGAAGGCGGATTGGGAGCCACTTGAGTTCTTTGCGAAGGTGGGAAACATGATCAAACTTTCTAAGATTGAATATGAAGCGTATACATAAATTTTGCAATCTCTCAAGTTTATCTAAAAGCTCCTCTGTAGCGTCCAAATAACAAGAATCAGCGTAGTCAATAATGGGTTGAATAATAGTTTGGGCAAGACTAATTTTCGTCCTCAAGGGTAGGAGAGTTTGGAGGCACCTCAAAGAGTGGAAGGAAAAATGCACCTTGCTGACATCATTTATGTGGGCGCTCCAAGATAGAGTGGTATCCATTATCACTCCTAGGTTCTTCACGGAGTCTGCGTAAGGTATTTGAATACCGGCTAAAAGAACAGGAGAAGGTTGAGACTACGAGAGAATGTCGCAGTAGTATTTACTACCAATGATAATGGCTTGCGACTTCGAAGGGTTAATACGCAATCCGACCGAATTAGCCCAGTCATACAGTGTATCCAAATCCTGGTTTATGGATGATATCGCGGGGAGGGGATCGGTAGCCGAAAAATGACGGTACAGCTGCAAGTCATCAGCATAGAGATGGAAGTTATTGGTAATAAGACTAGTAGCAGAATTAATGAAGACAGAAAATAAAAGAGGAGATAGCACGCCACCCTGAGGAACACCCGCAGATAGCTCGCACCAGTCAGACGATGTCTGACCAATTCGAACGCACTGAGAGCGCCCTCGAAGGTATGAATCAAACCAAGAGATAGCAGAAGAAGAGACATTTATAGACCTTAATGTACCTAGCAGTACATCAAAATCCACAGAGTTGAAAGCACTGCTAAAGTCAAGTAGAACTAGTAGGGTTAACTGTTTCCGCTCCATAGCCCAGCGAATGTCATCCGTCACTTTTACAAGTGCAGTGACAGTGCTGTGCCCAGCGCGAAATCCCGACTGAAAAGGGCTGAGGGAGTTAGAAGAGGATAAGAAGTGGGAGAACTGCCGATGAACAATATGCTCAAGAACTTTAGAGAGAAAAGGAAGAATGGAAATTGGTCGGTAATCAGTCAGCAAACAGGGGTTCGTTTTTTTAGGCAGAGGCACAACAAATGCTGACTTCCAGACCTCAGGGAAGGAGCAAGAAAATAATGAATAATTGAAGATGTGAGTGATGACAGGAAGTATAATAGGGAGAATAGGGAGGATCATCCTTGAGCATATACCATCGTTTCCCGAAGCAGTTGAAGAAATGGACAGTAGGGATCTCCTAACGTCGGACTCGGAGACCGAGTGAAACTGAAAAGAAGAGGTCTGAGGCACAGGTTCTCCCAGTAGTCGTAGTAAAGTGGCACCTTTCACATTTACATCTAAGGAGACAGGTGGCAGTGAAAAATGCTTGTTTAGCGCATTGATATCAATGTCCCTTGTGTCAGAGACTGGAGATTTACCTATGCCAACAGACCTCAGGAACCTCCAGGTATCAGCAGAATTCCGACTGTTAAGAGAATCATAGAAATGGCGTCTCCTTGCATCTCTACACATCCGACTGCAACGATTCCGCAGTGACTTAAACGCTACCAAGTTTTGCTCCGAGGGGCTATTTCTAAGTCGCCTTTTCGCTTTGTCTCTACGAGCCATAAGATTTTTAATAGTTTCGTTCAACCATGGAGCTGGGTAATGCTTGATGCGTACTCGTTTGACAGGGGCATGTCGGTCGAACAACGTCATAACAGTGGAATTGAAGAAGCTAACCATATCATTGACATCAGAAGAGTTGAAGACCAGCGACCAGTCAGCAGAAGCCGCATCAATCTGTAGTGCCTCCAAATCCATACCCCTGAAATTGCGAAGAAAGCAGATTTGTGGCTTACGTTTGGGGGGACGAACATGTAAAGAAACGTAAAGTAAGTCGTGACAGGAGAAAGGAGCGGTCAACTGACCATGAGTGCACACATCATTGGGTGAAGAAACAATGACCAGGTCAAGTAATGAGGGATTGCGATTAGGCACATGGTGAGTTGAAGAGAGAGGCAGAACATGTAGGTTATAGGCTGACAACAAAGATAATAGTTTGGAAGAGCGGGAATCATTTTTTAACAAACAAGTGTTGAAGTCACCCATTATGACTACGTGGTTGTAGGATGGAGTGAGGTCATGTAATAGATCATCAAAAGAGCTGAAATAGTCTATCGTCAAGTCAGGGCTGTAATAAACTCCGAGTAGAAGTTTAGTATTCAGAAGAGATATTTCCAGGAAAAGATGTTCGGCAGATTCCGTGTAGGCGGAAGGAGATGCGCTGACAACCTTATGCGGGATGTCAGCACGCAGGTATATTCCTACACCGCCACAACGTATACCTGTTCTATCATTACGTATCAGTACGTAACCTGGAAGTGAGTACTGAGTTGAAGGAAGAGAAGGCTTTAAAAAGGTTTCAGAGATGAGGATAGCGTCAAGAGAGGAGTTGCTAAAGGACGCCAGAAGATCGGAATAATGGCCCTTAACACTCTGTGCATTAATATGTGCTAGATTGAAATTTTTAGGATAGTTTGAAGAAAAAGAGGAGAGGTGGTTGTGCAGGGTCAGAGCAGCAGCTAGTGATGATGCAGCAGGTGATGGTGCAACTGATGATGTAACTTCATCATCATCTGCACTATGGAAACTGTCAGAGGCAGAAGAGCATGAGAAAAAACTACTATTTAAGTCACAAAGGTCATCCGTATTTTGCATGTAGGGGAGTAAATAAATATAATTTTATAAATATCAATACATATATTAAAATCGTAACAGGTCGCTGTCTGTACATGGAAGATAAATAAGAAAAAATATTATAGGGGGGGCTTTATGAACGCAATAGAACCCAAAACAATGATTTTTAGAATTTTTGTCTGTTTGTCTGTATGTCTATATGTCTGTATGTCTGTATATCTGTTTGTCTGTACGGTTGTGCACGCTAATCTCAGTAACCGCTCAACCGATTGCAATGCGGTTTTTTTTATTGTGTTGAGGTTTGCTCCTGTTAACATTTAGCGTTTGTTTTATGTAAATCGGTTTAGAAATAAAAGAGTTATAACACTTTTAAGAATCAGATATTTTTAAATTTTAATTGTAGGGGTTTCTTTGAATGTGAGTGAACCTAAACTGGCGTGTTGGCTTAATCATAAAAGAGCTTAATGATTAAGACTATTTTTAAACAATTCAGTCCGCGCCGAAGGCGTGGACTGAATTGTTTTAAAATAGACTTAATCATTAAGCTCTTTTATGATTAAGCAAACAGGGCAGTTTCAGACGCTGCTTGATGACTCTGATGAAGAAATACCTTTCCTTTCATACACCTTATGTGACGTAAACGAAGTTGCGGGCTCAGCTAGTAATATAAATATAACTAAGTTAATATCACAAAAATTTCAAGAACAAAATGTCTTGAATTTCACCAACTCGCTGGTATAGTGGTAGAAATTTTGACAAGACATTGTCACCGAAAGAAAGGAATGAATACAAAAAAAAAAACGATTACCAATTTTACAGAGAAATTACACAGGGACAGTGCTGAAAAAAAAAAAAAAAAAACTTAACGTACAATTTTTAAAACCCTCAAGTTACGAAAAGAAAAAGCTAAAATTAAAAAGTTCGTGATTGCTGCTGCTGTTTCGCCCGAGCAGGTAAATATTTTAAAACAATGTTAATCAAGATGTTAAATAAACATAGGTGCAATAATGAGCATGCGAAAGTGTGAAGACGGCACTAGCTTGAAATAAAGCAAAGATTCAATGTCATGTCAATGCCATCGACGCACGTTAATTGTCAAACTCAATTACATACTTCCAGTGTTGACATTTCATTTTGTGTGCGTGCCTTACATACTCATCATAACCAAGATTACATTTTAATGACGTATGTACTTCCGTAAATTCAATAGTGATAATAGTGAGTAAACAAAAGACTTAAGACCCGGATACACACTAAAGGCTTAGTGACGCAAACAATGCAGCAGCGAGGGGCTAAGCGTGACTATGCCATGAGAGCCGTGGCCGTATTTTACACATGCGACGGCAACCGGCAGTGGAGATTTGCTGGCCTCTATCACGGGGTTGGGATGTTGGCTAATTAAGTTGTCGAGTTCAGCCTGTGTCTCGATTTTCCGGCGGACCTTCCCTGGAGTGATGATGTTAATCCTGCCTTCAACAGACCAACAGTTCCTCACGCCAAAGTGTTGCCTCGCAGCCGCGAACACACGGTGCCGCGCTTTGGTCAAGAACTCCGACACAGTAACATGCGTACCTTTTAGTGATGCTTTGCCATCCCACACAGTGTGTCACTGCTGCACTCCGTGAAACCGTACGAGGATAGGGCGGATCTTCCCACGAGCACCACCCAGTCTGTGGCAAACATTAAGATGTTGTGGACCCACCTCAGAGAGCTTCATATCGGCAGTTATGACATGAAGAATGACCTCATGAAGATTTTCACCAGTGCTCTCTGGGATACCATGGAACAGCAGCACTTTTCTTCTCGTCATGGTTTCGTGTCGGTCCAATCCCAAGGTGAGCAGTTCAATCTGGGACTTGAAGCTGGATAGTGTCTGCCATACAAACTGTTTAAAGTTGATGAAATCGAGTGCTAGTTTCTCAGCATCCGGTGTTGTGGCAGCATCGGTGGATGAGACCTTCTTCAATTTTTCGTCATACTCAGCCATTTTGGACGTAAACAGTTTCTCCAACTCCTCAAGACCGTTGGCTAGTTTGAGGTCCATTCTTGTTTGGTTGTTATTGACGGCTTGGATCACTTTTTCGAATTGATTGTCACTGGACAGCAAGTATAGGTGAGTACTAAATACAATTAGCACATATAAATGCACTAAACACTATTTAATTTAATTAAAATTAATAATAATGCAAGAGCTTAAAATTTTGCGTGTTTTACTTGCGACTACCCACTCTTTTTTCCTTTCCAATGTTTTATGTATGTTTACCGATATTTCGTCAATTATAGACGAATTTCAAATCTATTTTTTGTTGGATAGAGTTCACTTTTGAGGTGGTTCCATTTTAACCAGATCAGGATCTGATGATGGGATCCAGAAGAAATCGAGAGCAATCACCGAAAATTGTAGGGACAACTAGTGCGTTTGTTAACTTTTTAATTCATTGTTTTAATGTTCTACAATTAAATGAATGTCTGGAGTCGATCTGATGATGGAACCGAAAGACAGTCGAGGGAATTCCTTAACGATTTACAGCAGCTACCTTGTGTTTGTGCTTGATTGATTTGTATTGATGACAACTTTCACCTAGATAGATATATTTTTCGGATTACCCGTCACTTAAAATAATGAAAAAAAAAATTTTCAATAAAAAATAAAACCGACTTCAAGCAAATCCTGAAAAATAAAATTTACTTAGCATAAAGTAATGTATTTTTATTTATCAGATTTTATTCAATATAATATTGAAGTTGGTGCCATGAATTTTTTTATTATTACCTCCTCGACCGATTTCGGCCACGGCGACCTCTTCAACTCCTTTCAAGTTGCCGTTGATGTGCTCGTATATGGCTAACATAGCCGATCTTATTAACAAAGGTACGCGCACAATGCGGACACGTAAGCACGTCATTGCAGTAGTTATAGTTTATAGCACAAGGCGGACGTGCTTTTAGTTCCTCGCGTCGAGCATCTAGTTCAGAGCAGCGATTGTCCTCAAAGGTTTTGCATCTGGTTTTCACCAGGAACCTCCATTCCGGTCGACACGCAGTCGCTCGCTCCCACTCTGAAGGTTCAATGTCGCATTTCTTCATGTGGCGCTTAAGCGTATCCTTATACCTGAGGAGTTGACCGCCATGCTTACGCTTGCCCTCCTCAAGCTCAGAATAAAAGATGCATTTTGCTATGCGCTTTTCCGACATTCGAACCACGTGTCCACACCAATGAAGTTGTCGCCGCATGATATAAAACTCAATTCCCCCCATATCGGCTCTCCGTAGCACTTCCGTATTCCGCATGCGATCACTCCAACGAATATTGAGTATTTTCCGCAGGCACTTTATGTGAAAGCGGTCCAGCGCCTTTACATGGCGGCGGTAGATGGTCCATGACTCTGAAGAGTACAATATGTTCGGTAATACCACCGCTTTATATATGTCAATTTTGGTAGCCAGTTTCAAGTCGTGCGAGCTGAAAACCTTGCGATCCAGTTTGCCGAAAACTGCAGCTGCAGCACCGATCCGTCCGTTGATTTCAGCATCAAGGTCGCACTTCGATGATACAGCACTGCCCAAATAGCGGAATGTATTGACCTGCTGAAGTATGTCATCACCGAGTCTGATGTTACATGTCTCTTGGCCCTGGATATCTAAAGACATCACTTTTGTCTTTTTGACACTTATCTTGAGACCAAATCTACTGCAAGATTCCTGAAAAGTGGTCATAAGTTTCTGCAGGCCCCCCAAGGAGTCGGTCACAAAACATAGATCATCTGCATAGACGATCTCAGCAATCATTGCGTAGTTCACTTTCGTACGAGCCTTTAGTCTAGCCAAGTTAAAAAGACCACCACTACTGCGGAAACGGATACGTATACCTTCAGGGGTTGTTTGTAAGACTTCCTGGACTACGACTGCAAAGTATAGCGCGAACAGGGTGGGTGCAAGGACACACCCTTGTTTTACCCCACAGGTAACGGGGAAGAACCGTGACTGATCAGCGTTGACAGCGACACAGCTCTGCATTTCATCATGCAGGAGTCTCAAGAGTCTAACAAACTTCTCCGTGCACCCAAGTTTCAGCAGCACCATCCAGAGGGCTTCTCTCGGCACACTGTCGAATGCTTTCTCAAGATCAACAAAACAGATATACATATTACGACCCTGTTCTCTGCTTTTTTCTTGCAATTGACGCAATGAGAATATAGCTTCACAGGTACCACGGTTAGGTCGGAAACCGAACTGGGATTCTGGCAGAATCCTCTCAGATAGATCTCTGAGGCGGTTCAAGAGGATCCTGGCGAAGACTTTTCCAGGCACTGAGAGCAGAGAAATACCGCGGTAAGAACTGCAATCCGCTCGGTCACCTTTGCCTTTATATAGGGCCCGAATGAGAGATACTTTAAAAGTATTCGGGACTTGTTCTTGTTCCCACATAGTAACAAAGACTTCCCACATCGCCGAGTCCTCACCGCCGTACTTCAATATCTCTCCTGGTATAGAGTCCGGATTTGCTTGAAGTCGGTTTTATTTTTTATTGAAATTTTTTTTTTATTTCTTCTGTAGCCGCAGCATAATGGTCGCAATGCAGCAATGCACGCATTCTACCGAAAGAAAGATCTCCTTTTTTTCTGAAACGCTGAAATGGTTGTTTGGAGATCTGTTTAATCAGTTGGTGGTACGGGATTCGAACCTACGGATTTCTAGTTGAAACGTACACCGAACAACCATACCTTATGAATCAACGACAAGACGAAGAGAATGGATTGATGTTCGATGATTTGATATACTCGTAACCACTAAGATATTAAGTATGCATTACGAGATTGTTCAAAACTGAAAAAAAAATCATGACACACGTAGTAGCTTACATTACAAGTTTTACCAGAAAATTTGCTTTTGCTATCAGTCACCTTAAATAACATTGTGAAAAAAAAATTCTAAATCTACAATAACTAGGTATACGACATTTTTCATATTTTTATCGAAAAAGTCTGTGAAAATGTTTGAAATGGCATCATTTATTTGAGAGCCGGCTGAAAAAATGTACCCATTGAACGGGCGGTGAGTAAAAACGGCTCAATATGGTTAATGCTATAATCTCAATACTACCACGCCCGACCACAACCTATAAACGTACAAAAAATGCAGTAGGGGGATAAAGATTGACGGCGGGGTCATAAAAGTGGAGAATTGTCAGTAGTTCTGTTACAAATAATGCGTAACAAAAAAAAAGAAATAATGTCTGTACTGATGTTATAAGATTTGATTGTTTGTTTGTTTGTTTCTACGAATAGGCTCCAAAACTGCTGAACTAATTTAATAAATTCTTTCACTGTTGGGAAGCTACACTATGGCTGGGTTACAAAGGCAATATCTATTTATAAAATTATTTATAGGTATATAGAATTTATCATAAACAACTAAATGAGGCAATATCAAAATAAAATGCACATGAGATGTTCATGTTTAACCGCAATCAACCAAACTCAATAGTAGCTGTAGCACCACTCTGTGATGCTATTTTATGTGGTGTACAACTATGTTAATCTTCGAGTGATGAGCAAATAATATTGAATGGTATAATTTTAAAAAAATGTGAATAAGAGGTAAGGAATTACTAAATGAAAAAATAAAATATGAAATTGACAACCCTAATAAAAAGGAGGGTAACAATTTTCCTTGTGTACCTATACTCTATTATTCCTTATTTCATGACTACATTAAACAATTCCAATGTCATCTACGTCGTACACTTATATTTTTTCGCCTTCAGTATTATATTGTAAACTACTGAATATTATAGGTGTGTCTTTATATTTTAACCTCGCAGCAAAACATTTATATCGAACATTCCTCCAACACAGTATTACGAACAATTCCCTAGAGGCTTCATGCCCTCGCTAAATAAAACGCGTTGTTCTTCTGAGTTCCATTACACAGTGGCTTGAGTAATGGACGTTGTCGCGAGACTATCTAAATCGCACATTATTAATGGTGAGATCACTTCTTGTTTACACCCTGAAGAGCCTGATTCAATTTTCACTGCAGTTAGCCGCTTGCGAGTACTTACTTAAACATCATTCTAAAAGAAGATGAATACCTATTTTAACACACATATATAGTCACGCTTTGTCCCGGAAGTGGTAAGCAGAAGCATACTTAACCATGTCACTATTTGCATTTTGTTCCACGTTACTAAATAGTAAGGCCCCGTGTGGCGACGGGGGTCCAGTGTTACGACGGGTAAGAATACAAAATGTCGCCACCCCAATACATCCCGAGGGTGTCGTAAGAACCGACTAAGGGAACACTTTTGCAAAAAATTCCATTGCGTAGAGAAGGAAAACTCGAAATGAAACCCGGTTGTCAGTAAATGGCAATCGTTAAGCCAAGTTGAAGGTCTTATGCGGGTCGCGGCAACCTGCGCCTGTCCATTTCAACACGGCAATAGGCTCACCACCACACATAAATAGGGACATAAAATTGTGAGGCGAAATGTGGGCGTATACTATGCCTGTGCCTATCCCTTCGGGGATAAAGGCGTCATCATATGTATGTACACTCGAGAGCAATGAATCCGGGTCACTTAAAGAATCCTAAAAATCTCGGAAACTAAAAATGCTAGGTTAATGCAATAAATTGTATTTAATAGACAATGTAATACTCCTTAAATGAAGGTATTAAAACTTCTTAGTTATTGTAAAGTTATATCATAAAAAAATCAAATTTGAAAAAGGGCCACTTTCGAAGATGGAACTACGAAATTACAGCATTTGGTGTTGCTTTTGTTTGTAATCTGTCATTTATGTGGGTACATAAACCATGTTGATAGTGCTCTATATTCATTAATCAAGCTGAAATTATGTCGCTTACGCCTGAAGAATGCACCAGAATACTTACAATGCTGGAAACCGGCCGGAGTCAGCGCGATACAGCCAGGACTGTCGGTGTGGCGCTGTCAACAGTACAAAGAGTTCTCCGACGTTACGAAGAAACTGGTTCTAACCTACGCAGACCAGGAACGGGCAGAACCAGGTGTACCACAGCACGAGAAGACCGATACTTGGTGAACACCATGCTTCGAAATCGCTTTCTCACAGGAACTGAACTCACCAATCAGTTTCGACGCCTCGGAGGAAGTAACCCAAGTGCATGGACAGTAAGACGTCGGCTTGCTGAATCTAACTTAAAATCCCTTAGACCTGCAAACGGCCCTAAACTGGAGCGTGGGCATCGTATTTCGAGACTAAGGTATGCCCAGAGCCACGTAAATTGGAGTATTGAAGATTGGTCAAAAGTTATGTTCTCCGACGAATCAAAATTTATGCTCTACAAGCACGATGGAAGACACAGAGTGTATCGAAGACCAGGGGAAAGATTCAAGCAAGCATGCATCGAAGAAAAAGTAGCCTACGGTGGTGGGTCTGTACTTGTGTGGGCCGGAATTTCTTCTGAAAGTCGCACAGAGCTGGTGATCATAGAAAACGGCTCTTTAACTAGCGTAAGATATGTGGAAGAAATCCTCAATGATCACGTTGGTCCATTTATGGTCAATTTAGGTGAGGATGCTATATTTATGCATGACAATGCCCGACCTCATACAGGTAGGATTGTGAATGACTACCTTCAAGAGATGAACATTACTCGTATGGAGTGGCCAGCGCGCAGCCCGGATATCAACCCGATCGAGCATGCTTGGGACGAGCTAGGCAGATGCGTAAAACAACGAAACCCTCCCCCAATCACGCTTCGTGAGCTCAAAATTGCTCTCACAGAGGAATGGGAGAATATTCCCCAAAATCGTATAAGGAACTTGGTGTACAGCATGCCAAACCGCGTAAACGCAGTAATGGAAGCACGAGGAGGCAATACGAAGTATTAAAATTTAAGAAAATCGTAATAAAGTTCAAAAATTTCATGTTTCCTATTTTTGTTTTAAGGAGAGATCAGCAGTTTTTTCTTTATGTAATTTTGTGTTAATAAAATGTATGGTGACTCATATTTTTTTTACTTTCATTTAAGGAGTATTACATTGTCTATTAAATACAATTTATTGCATTAACCTATCATTTTTAGTTTCCGAGATTTTTAACATTCTTTAAGTGACCCGGATTCATTGCTCTCGAGTGTATGTATGTTACTAAATAGTGGTCCTTTTAAAATCGTGTTTTTTACATGTTTAAATCTTATTTATGTAGTCCTTATAGCGCATAAAGAAAGTCATAGCCATGTGAGTGCCCAATAAATCGTTTTAAATATCAATTACCAGTGATGTGCATTTTATAACTCGAAGATAAAAAGTTATAGAGCTCATAAACCGGTAGTCCATATTGGACAATGTCCGTTCGGGCCAGCTGAGTATCGGCCCGGTTGTACCATTTGTTGCAACGTAGACGATAGATTTTTGCGCGATAGAGTTTGCAGCGCACAAAGATACAGCTTGGCGACCGTTAGCCACCGTAAAATTTTCACAGGCTGTTATTTCACGAATAGTCAGTCGTCTACGGTAAATCTGCGAGTTATGATTGCATTTTTATGTATGGAATAAAAGAAGTAACTTGATTAATGTTTTTAAGTTGTCAAATATAGGAAATACTAGCTGACCCTCGCAACTTCGTTTACGTCACATAAGGTGTACGAATGGAGGGGTACTTCTTAATGAGACTCATCAAGCAGCGTGTGAAACGGCCCTGTTTGCTTAATCATAAAAGAGCTTAAAGATTAAGTCGATTCTAAAACAATCCAACACGCCCGTTTAGACTCACTTTCAAAAGAAACGTTGAATTCTAGATTTACCGAAAGTTGAGATGCCCCTAATTTCTCAACTATATAACCCTCAATATTGAAAATTGTATGGAATAATGCTTAAAGTACTCCCTTTCAGACACCAAACAAATATTTGAAATCGAACCATGCAGTGAGAAATTATAGCTAAAAACCTATTTTGCCTTTCATCCCCTCTCCTGAAGGAACCGCGCAAAATATCGGGATCAAAAGTATCTAAGAACCTTCCTCGGACTATAAGCTTACATCGTACAAAGTATCATTCAAATCGGTTCAGTAGTTTCGGCGTGATACTTAGTCAGGATACAGACAGACAGACAGACAGACATGAAAATTTTAAATTACATTTTCGGCTTCAGTATCGATTAGAGAACGCCCTACACTTAAAATTTTCAAAATATCTTCCATGTACAGACTCCCGACCCTCTACAGTTTTATTATAAGTATAGATAATGCTTAAAGTACTCCCTTTCAGACACCAAACAAATATTTGAAATCGAACCATGCAGTGAGAAATTATAGCTAAAAACCTATTTTGCCTTTCATCCCCTCTCCTGAAGGAACCGCGCAAAATATCGGGATCAAAAGTATCTAAGAACCTTCCTCGGACTATAAGCTTACATCGTACAAAGTATCATTCAAATCGGTTCAGTAGTTTCGGCGTGATACTTAGTCGGGATACAGACAGACAGACAGACAGACAGACAGACAGACATGAAAATTTTAAATTACATTTTCGGCTTCAGTATCGATTAGAGAACGCCCTACACTTAAAATTTTCAAAATATCTTCCATGTACAGACTCCCGACCCTCTACAGTTTTATTATAAGTATAGATTTAAATTACATTTTAGGCTTCAGTATCGATTAGAGAACGCCCTACACTTAAAATTTTCAAAATATCTTCCATGTACAGACTCCCGACCCTCTACAGTTTTATTATAAGTATAGATAATGCTTAAAGTACTCCCTTTCAGACACCAAACAAATATTTGAAATCGAACCATGCAGTGAGAAATTATAGCTAAAAACCTATTTTGCCTTTCATCCCCTCTCCTGAAGGAACCGCGCAAAATATCGGGATCAAAAGTATCTAAGAACCTTCCTCGGACTATAAGCTTACATCGTACAAAGTATCATTCAAATCGGTTCAGTAGTTTCGGCGTGATACTTAGTCGGGATACAGACAGACAGACAGACAGACATGAAAATTTTAAATTACATTTTCGGCTTCAGTATCGATTAGAGAACGCCCTACACTTAAAATTTTCAAAATATCTTCCATGTACAGACTCCCGACCCTCTACAGTTTTATTATAAGTATAGATAATGCTTAAAGTACTCCCTTTCAGACACCAAACAAATATTTGAAATCGAACCATGCAGTGAGAAATTATAGCTAAAAACCTATTTTGCCTTTCATCCCCTCTCCTGAAGGAACCGCGCAAAATATCGGGATCAAAAGTATCTAAGAACCTTCCTCGGACTATAAGCTTACATCGTACAAAGTATCATTCAAATCGGTTCAGTAGTTTCGGCGTGATACTTAGTCGGGATACAGACAGACAGACAGACAGACAGACATGAAAATTTTAAATTACATTTTCGGCTTCAGTATCGATTAGAGAACGCCCTACACTTAAAATTTTCAAAATATCTTCCATGTACAGACTCCCGACCCTCTACAGTTTTATTATAAGTATAGATTTAAATTACATTTTAGGCTTCAGTATCGATTAGAGAACGCCCTACACTTAAAATTTTCAAAATATCTTCCATGTACAGACTCCCGACCCTCTACAGTTTTATTATAAGTATAGATAATGCTTAAAGTACTCCCTTTCAGACACCAAACAAATATTTGAAATCGAACCATGCAGTGAGAAATTATAGCTAAAAACCTATTTTGCCTTTCATCCCCTCTCCTGAAGGAACCGCGCAAAATATCGGGATCAAAAGTATCTAAGAACCTTCCTCGGACTATAAGCTTACATCGTACAAAGTATCATTCAAATCGGTTCAGTAGTTTCGGCGTGATACTTAGTCGGGATACAGACAGACAGACAGACAGACAGACAGACAGACAGACAGACATGAAAATTTTAAATTACATTTTCGGCTTCAGTATCGATTAGAGAAAGCCCTACACTTAAAATTTTCAAAATATCTTCCATGTACAGACTCCCGACCCTCTACAGTTTTATTATAAGTATAGATTGCAGTGATTCTTGATATTCAGGGTTTTGAAATTTATTATGTCCATAATCTTTACGTAAAAACCAGTTTCTTACAAACCCTACCTTCCAGATTTGAACCCTGATGTCTGCTTATGTCTGCTGGGAGCGGCTATGGCTCCACCGATTAACCTTCTGACCTCGCACCCCTCAAACACAACAAACCTGCAGATGCACCGCTAGTAAGTGACGTCACTTGGGCCCGGAAATTTGTTATTTAAAGCTAAATAAAAATGCTACCTACTGTTAAACATTTTTATTGATCAAAAGAACCTATTTTAATTAATATTTCTGACATTCAATACCTATTTTAAGTTCTGTGTTTTCCTGAAGTTTGGCACACATAATTTGACGTATGAACTGTGATCATTTTCCAATTAATATTATATCAATATCGGGCTCAGTGCGAGTTCAAATATCTGTGTCGACGCTAATTCTATCGCTGACGGAGCCCGGAGCTCCCAATTATCTATCTACACTAAATGAAAGACTCCGCGATTGAACACTGAAGCTCATTACATGAAGATTACTTTGAATGTAAAATTTTGTGAGACAACATTTCGTCTCTATGATATTTATAACTTAAGTATATTACTGTAAAATTGTGAATACCTACCGTTCGATTACGTTTTGTAAACTGTCGAGAAATTGAAAGCCGCAACATAAAGATAAGGTTAGGCTGAGACAGTGGTCATTGACGCGTCGAGCGTCAGATGCCCTTAGTACAAAGTTATTTTGTAGTAGACTAAGTTTCACAATCTCTGAACAATCTCACGTGGTTTACAAAGTTATGGTCACATTGGTATTACCTATTGAAGAAAATTATTTTATTAAATTCAGGGTGCTGCAATTAATTCACTACCATATCAAAGAACCATTATTTACATAAGTTTAATTCAAATAATTATATGTGGGTGAAAAGAAGGTTATTACACTGGGGAAAGGGAACCTGGACAAGGAAATCGCCAACAGGATACGGTTGGGCTGGGCAGCATTTCGCAAACTGCGTCGAGTCTTCAATTCGCCTACACCGCAATGCCTGAAGAACAAAGTCTACAACCGGTGCGTTCTACCCGTTATATTATACGGTGCCCAGACATGGACACTTACAGAGAGGTTGGTTAATGCTCTAAAGGTTGCTCAGCGGGCTATGGAAAGGGCTATGCTTGGGGTGTCTCTGAGGGATAGTCTCCGAAATGAGACTATCCGGCAGAGAACTAGAGTGGTTGACGTAGCTCGCAGAATAAGTACATTGAAGTGGCAGTGGGTCGGCCATATCTGCAGAAGCAAGCCGATGGAGCAAACGAGTTCAAGAGTGGAGACCGCGTCTCGGCAAACGTGGGGTAGGACGTCCACCCGCTAGATGGACCAACGACCTGGTAAAGGTCGCAGTCTGGATGCGTAAGGCGCAGGACCGTGTATTGTGGCGTAAATTAGGAGAGGCCTACGTCCAGCAGTGGACTGCGATAGGCTCATTTGATTGATTTATTGAAAAGAAGCGCTCATGTCCTCATGGATTCAGTGTTCTGTTCCGGTCTTTAGTTATAGGCTAGCACTGTATTGCCTTAGCCTTCCTATATAAATATAAAGTATATTTAAGCAAATAAAGACGTGACTATAATTAGGTATGTATTACTTGTGAGAATTGCAGTTACGTAAACCGATATAACGGTTGCAATAATGCTCACAACTGCTGACGGTCGTTTTTTGAAATTAGCTTTCGCAACAAACTTTACGGGCATTTTTCCCGCGCATTTCACATTTGAAGTGTTACGAGCAACGAGCTACAAAAAGTAACTCCGAACCACACAGTGAAGCATAGGTATCACTTGCGTTCAAAAGTTACTATTAATTATTACGTATAGGTTTAAATTTTAGCTTGTAACAAAATTAAATATTGTAATCGTTTTAAAAATAATAAATAAAAAATAATTAAAACATTAACACGAATTAATTTAAAAATTTCAGGTTTTAGGCCTTCATAACCATTAATTTATTATATTGTTTAAACTATTGACAAAACAGGACCTTTTTCACCCCACTTTCATTGCATATCTGCACTTAAAGCAGTTAAGTAAATTGTTTTAGTTAATTTTTTAGATAATTATTTGAATCAAATATACTGAAATGTAGTACCCGCCTAACTCGTACATTTCAAATCCTGTACATGATTCAGTAGCCCGCAATTCTATCTACGTTTAGTTCAAATGGAACAAGTTTCTAGCCGGAGGACAACATTATGATAATAAAGCAAAGTGAATATGACCACTTATGGAGCTATAAATCAAACGTGCAAAGAATTGTATCTACTTTACGTATTATGCTGTGTTTGAACTGTGCGCACAGATTGTAACTGTTTATCTACCACTCAATATTCACATTTTAGAATCATTTGCAAGGATTAGTTATTTTAAATCATTAAATGAAGCGTTCCTATTTATTTTTTGGAAGTGCTCGTGGCCCCGCGGACTCAGTGTTCTGTAAACGATCACTGCAATAAGCAACTTTCACTATAGCCGGTCCATGGATGGGTTACCATCCATGTGATCACTTTGTGACATTTATTTGAGCGTTTCCGTGGTTCGGAAGGCACGTTAAGCCGTTGGTCCCGGTTGCCAGTAAAATGGCAGTCGTTAAGCTAAGTTGAAGGCTTTATTTCAACAGCAGGCAGTCACAACCTGCGCCTGTCCATTTAAACACGGCTCACCACCTATTACGTGGGATAAATTATACAAAGGTGAAATGTGGGCATATAATATGCCTCTGCCTACCCCTTTGGGGATAAAGGCGTGACCATATGTATGTATGTATGTTCCTATTTTTTTTCTATTATACTGAAGCAATAAAGTTCAACTTGACGGCAAGCAAATTTGTTACCAAGATGTATTTGGTAGTCACATACGCAAAACTATTATTGAAAGGTATCATTAGGGAGGTAACTTTCCAATTAATTTACCAATTTAATCAATGGACAAAAATTTCACACATGAATGTCACTACTAAAGAATCGCATACCTACTTAAAAACCTTGAAATCATAACAGTAGCTAACAATTCGCTGTGAATAAACTGCTTACAGAGAATATCAAATAAAGCGGCAATATTGAGATACACATTAAAGTTGGTTAGTACCCGCGTACTTCGGTCGCGGATTTTCACTTTGTCGGTGTATTCGTAGGGCTCAACCGTATCTGGTTACGGGCACTTACTTGTATGCTGGTTGTCGTATTATGACACGAGAGATTAGCGGTATAAGTAAACCAAAATTTTTGTTTATATTCATCGATCTATTTTGATAGTTTTAAATTAGCTGCTTTTAGTCTCTAAGAAAGCTTTCTTACCCGAAGTAGTACACGATTATATAATAATACTATTATTTTCACACATTAGCACAAATTTAATCAGCAAAATAAAAACGAGTGTGTATCATCAACATAGGTATGACTGGCAAAGATGCAGTAATTAGATACCTATTAATTTTGACGATATGGTGTTACAAGCTCAGTTTGACTTACTTTTAATTGTTTTTTTTTATTTAGAGGTAAAAAGATAAATTGACTACCACGGGACTTGATCCCTTTATCCACTAAAATCCATTTAAAATTGATCATGCTTGTTTGTGTACTATCAGTGTAATTAAAATACAATGTTTCTAAATTGGGCGGCTACACGATATAGTCGAGATAAGGGTGTTATTACAATACAGTTCAATAAAATAATGCATTGAACTGTACAAACTGAATAAATACTAATCAATTCTTATACGTTGCACCACATCCCTTTGAGCATTGATCTCTTTCCTGAAAGGGTTCACATCTAAAGCTTTGTTAGACAGGACTTACTTGGCCCAATCTCTCACAAAAACATTATCAATTTAATCATCTGATACCCTCGGTTTTGAAATTCTCTTTTCAATACTTTTTGAGCCAGACATAAATGTCAAAGAGCACATCTCAAAAGATCATGTTATGCTTCATAGGAGTTAATAATGTGGAGTACCAAAATGCCATTGAAAGTTATTCGACCAAATATATAATCTTAAGGTCATGAAGAACAAAATCCATAGTAATATAGTAGGTAATATAGTATTGAATAATTTTAAACAATGAAAGCATAAGACTATAATTAAAATACTTCTCACCTATACATTTTTTTGACAAAATTTCAAAGTAATCATCAAGTAAATTTCAATATATATAAAATTGTAAGCTTTTAAGGTGGAGAATGGAGAATTGATTTATAATCCTAATATTATTAATTGCTACATCATCATTGTACCCGTTTTCGAAATAAATTGCTTGAATTTGAAAAAGATATATTACGAGGTTTACCTACTCAATGTACGTCAACAACATCCCTTTGGCGGGCGATGCAAAGAGCATTTTAATTTTAAAGTAATACATTGCTAGTACTTACCCACTCAATAGGTAGCAACTTTTAATTTAGCGAAAATAAAACTGATTATTCCTACTTGGTAATTTGTAATTTTAAAGTAATGCGTTTGGTCAAAATAGATTTAATCAATCAGCTCCAAACAATATATCAGTTCCGAATGCTGGACTCAGAGGCGTCTTTTCTTTTTTTTTTATACGTGAGGGAAAATCCTCATAGGATGCTATGCCGGACTTTTACCGACTAAAAAATCTCACGTAACGCCCTAAAGCCTGTGGTTGGTAGCCCCGGGTAAGCCTTCGGAAGGATGTCCCGGGACTCCCAACAGACCCACGGCAACCACTGGGCCTCGCCCAGGGGGTGGTTCGGGTGCAATTCCGCGTCTATGGGGGTTTCGGGTGTGATCCCGCTTCTAAGGGGGGGGGGGGGGCGTGCGTGAGTTGCTCACGTCACGCTGCCGTCATGGGCCTGCTTCTGTAAGGACGGTGAGCGACCCTCTCACCGTCCTCAGACCCCCACGCCGTGCAACTCAGAGGCGTCTTATAATTTTGTTACCTTATCAATTTGTGTACCTTGTAGTAAACATTCCAATTAATAAGATTACAATTGTGATAAACTTTAACCTAAAAAGTTTATTCGGATTCTGCAGGAAACGTCTTTTAAAGTCACAACTTTGACTCAATTGCTACTTCTGTACCAGCCGATTTAGGTAATTTCGCCTTGTGACTTTTTTAATATTCTACAGCCATACGCGTAACTAAACATGTTTTGTTCATTTTTTGTGAATACTATAATAACTTGGTCATACACAATTATGTTGTAGGATAACCCTTCTGTGAATATAGCAAGGATAGAAATCAGGTCACACAAATAACAAAACTCATCAAAAATCAAAACTGACACTTTTGCACTCCATTTTCAGGGTTTGTGCTTTCGAAACTGAAACGCCAATTTCCAATCACCTTTAGTCGATTATGCCGCGGTTTGTAGTGTACGTGGCAGCTCATGGCGTCACTGGGTTTGACAATAAATTGCAATGGAGCTGGTGCTAGCTTACCGTAAATCTGATAATGCAACAATAACACGTTCTGCGGTCGGCTGCACCACCGCGGCGTGATTTTGTGATACCTCGGTGAAATGTGGTCACTATATTTACAAAGTGTTCGTAAATTAATCATAACACTTTCAGACTAGGTAGGTACATCAGTTTTACAAAGCGTTCTGAAAATATTTTTTTTGACTGCCTCTGTGGCGCAGTCGGTAGTGATACCGCCTGCGGCGCTGGAGGTCGTGAGTTCGATTCCCACCGGAGACAAATATTTGTGTGATCCATAAATGTTTGTCTCAAGAGTATGGGTGTTTCTATGTATAATATGTATGTATTTAAAAGTATATAAGTATTAATATCCGCGGTCTGATACCCATAACACAAGCAGATTATTCCTAGCTTACTTTGGGATCAGATAGCGTTGTGTGAAATGTCCGCGAATATTTAAAAAAAAAAAAATTAATATTTTTGAAATCTATTTTTTTTACTAAACATTCATCATTTTTATAAGTACTTGTAAATAGAGAAAAACGAATAGAAGCTTAAGATTTTAACCCCTTTTTTATAAAATAATGTCTAAAGAAAGTGAATTTATACTCTGTTAAAATTATGTTGATAATTTTGTCAGCTCACGCCTATGAAGTATCGGATTTGTTTATGTCAAAGTATACTTCAAAAAAAATATCGTAGCACATAGACGAGTACCGGTATTTGTAACAAAATTATAATTACTCAACTTAGTATCTGTATAGTTTTGAAATCATAAATGGCGCGTTTAGAAGTTCTTCTCTGCTATTTTTCACGATCTAGGCCAAAAAAGGAAAAGTTCATACTAATAAAAATATTAATTTAAGCACGCAGTAAAAGCTTCGTGATGCGCCACCAATCCCCTGCTTTATAACCCTCATGTGCTGCGGTAATTCAGCCACTTCTGAGTGACACGGCATGGCCAAATTTAATTTAGACACCTCGCACCTCGACCTGATGCATAATACATAACCGCACTTCGAGAACATTCATTTCAGGAGGTGACGTCACACCTTTTGTGTTTTAATCAAATGCCTCGATATATTTTGTACAATGGAGTCATTTATGAGGGAAATTTTAATATTAAAGATTTCTTTTTAAAATGCGTTTCTCAGTATAGTATTTATTTTGATTTTTGTAAGTATTTTATTAGTCAAAAGTGACAACTTATATGAAGAAGTTAGTGAAAATCTTAGAGAAAGTTAGTAAGGTCAGCCTTAGAACAATACCACAAAGGTAGCCTATAAATCTGTGAGTCAATTTAGAACAAAAAGCTATCCACAATCCGATGTTGGCGTACAGTATTGTATTGGTGTATTATAAATAAACGATGAAGCGCGGCGTGACGCGGCGGTAATCCGTGACGCGACAGATCCCTCTAATCGCGGCAAAAAGGATGCTGTATTTATGTCATTTTGCTACCTACTACATACATGTCGTAGTTTGATTTATTTGTGGAGGTACTTTGATCTTATATATTATTCCGATACTTTTTGTTAAGGATTCCGTATCTATTTGGCTAAAACTGAACCCTACTACCGAAACTTTACTACTTGATCAATTTTTGGTTTTAAACTCGTTTGTTATAATAGCCATTTATGGTGTTATTTTTTTTTGGTGTTTAAAGTAATGCCATTTATTACAACTTAAAGTAACTGACAATATTGAATTAATCAGAATCTATTAGTTTATGTCAACTGGATCCATTAAAAACGTGATGATTTGAACACGAATACCTTGCTACTGCCTTTTTATTTTGTGTTGCTACTGTGTTAAAAGAGGAGCCTTCTATATTTGAAACGCTTTTAAGAGTTATAAACAAACAAACAAACAAATAAATGCTTTATTCGGCACGCACAATATGTAAAACAAACAACATAAAGAAAACAACTAGTATGGGTACCATATGAGTTAACAAATAAATAGCGAGAGCATGTTTAATTTCAAATTGAACTAAATTCGATAACGCTTCAGTTAACATACCTGAATTTCATTCGGAATTAGGTAAACACTCTGACAGCAGACATAACAGATGAAACGAAATAATAGGTGTGCTAACAATAACTAAATCGAAAATTAATTCACCCGAACCTCTCCCGCCACCGCCTATTGCCGCCAGCGGGTTAGATGTTAAATAAACGCAGCGATCGATCTGGCGGCTGTCACAACATGCCGCCTCTGATCACAAACAAACACGCCGCTCTGTATTATACATCGTAAACTGCAATGTGTCCTTTTTATAACAAACGTATGGCTCAATTGATGGATAAGCTGTTGGTGTGTTAACATTTAGCATAAGTGAGTTATCAAACACGATTTTTATTGAGAAATTTGATTTTATAAAGGAAAATGTAGTCATTTCCGGAGTATGTTTATTCTCCGAAGCTCAGCCACTAGGTGGGATTAAATACAACTGGTAAAATATAGGCGTATAGTATGGTTCCGTCTACATCTACGAGAACAAGCGTTTAGAAAAAGCATTGTTCAACTTAGGTATACCTACGTCAACTACGTGTTGTTTAGCGCAACCACTGGCTCACGAGTCAACTGACGCATTATTACTTTTTATCGAGGCTAGCAGCGATTTTTTAGTAACACATTACCCGCATAACAAGGTAATTATACAAAGAGTTCTCAACCAACCTCGTCATTTAACTTGTGTATTTACAGGCCGGTAAAAATGCACAAAGTCACAGCTTAGCTTTAATAATTAGGGGTTCTGTTAGCAGCTCAACACCGCAATAAGCTAGAAGCTTGGGCCACCAATGAGCTAATAGGATTAATATAAACACATCATAATAGTGTCTACCTATAATTTTATTGTCGTAGATAAATTAAGAACAAATTGACTACACCTTCTAATATTTTAAGTGGGAAAGTTTGTGAGAATATTTTCTAAATCACGCTCTGACTTTTAAACCAATTTGATTCACACATAAGCTTCTTTTTCCCGTTAGCAAGTTCCTGTGGAAAACGGCTATAGAGACTTACACACGCGGGCATTAGCGAGTTATTTATAAGAAGCTCCATAAACTGAATGCGTTCTTTAACATAGGTAAGAATACAATAAACATTCATTGCATTTAATACACTCGAGAGCAATGAATCCGGGTCACTTAAAGAATCCTAAAAATCTCGGAAACTAAAAATGCTAGGTTAATGCAATAAATTGTATTTAATAGACAATGTAATACTCCTTAAATGAAGGTATTAAAACTTCTTAGTTATTGTAAAGTTATATCATAAAAAAATCAAATTTGAAAAAGGGCCACTTTCGAAGATGGAACTACGAAATTACAGCATTTGGTGTTGCTTTTGTTTGTAATCTGTCATTTATGTGGGTACATAAACCATGTTGATAGTGCTCTATATTCATTAATCAAGCTGAAATTATGTCGCTTACGCCTGAAGAATGCACCAGAATACTAACAATGCTGGAAACCGGCCGGAGTCAGCGCGATACAGCCAGGACTGTCGGTGTGTCGCTGTCAACAGTACAAAGAGTTCTCCGACGTTACGAAGAAACTGGTTCTAACCTACGCAGACCAGGAACGGGCAGAACCAGGTGTACCACAGCACGAGAAGACCGATACTTGGTGAACACCATGCTTCGAAATCGCTTTCTCACAGGAACTGAACTCACCAATCAGTTTCGACGCCTCGGAGGAAGTAACCCAAGTGCATGGACAGTAAGACGTCGGCTTGCTGAATCTAACTTAAAACCCCTTAGACCTGCAAACGGCCCTAAACTGGAGCGTGGGCATCGTATTTCGAGACTAAGGTATGCCCAGAGCCACGTAAATTGGAGTATTGAAGATTGGTCAAAAGTTATGTTCTCCGACGAATCAAAATTTATGCTCTACAAGCACGATGGAAGACACAGAGTGTATCGAAGACCAGGGGAAAGATTCAAGCAAGCATGCATCGAAGAAAAAGTAGCCTACGGTGGTGGGTCTGTACTTGTGTGGGCCGGAATTTCTTCTGAAAGTCGCACAGAGCTGGTGATCATAGAATACGGCTCTTTAACTAGCGTAAGATATGTGGAAGAAATCCTCAATGATCACGTTGGTCCATTTATGGTCAATTTAGGTGAGGATGCTATATTTATGCATGACAATGCCCGACCTCATACAGGTAGGATTGTGAAGGTGCAATTCAAGAGATGAACATTACTCGTATGGAGTGGCCAGCGCGCAGCCCGGATATCAACCCGATCGAGCATGCTTGGGACGAGCTAGGCAGATGCGTAAAACAACGAAACCCTCCCCCAATCACGCTTCGTGAGCTCAAAATTGCTCTCACAGAGGAATGGGAGAATATTCCCCAAAATCGTATAAGGAACTTGGTGTACAGCATGCCAAACCGCGTAAACGCAGTAATGGAAGCACGAGGAGGCAATACGAAGTATTAAAATTCAAGAAAATCGTAATAAAGTTCAAAAATTTCATGTTTCCTATTTTTGTTTTAAGGAGAGATCAGCAGTTTTTTCTTTATGTAATTTTGTGTTAATAAAATGTATGGTGACTCATATTTTTTTTACTTTCATTTAAGGATTATTACATTGCCTATTAAATACAATTTATTGCATTAACCTATCATTTTTAGTTTCCGAGATTTTTAACATTCTTTAAGTGACCCGGATTCATTGCTCTCGAGTGTATTTATACGTCTGACATTCCGCAGCTATTATTCGACCAAATACATTTTCTCCTACAACGAAGTTTCCAATATGTGTTGGGAACTCTGTCTTAGAATTTGTACAGCCCGAAGCCACTCAGCTAGACACGGCTATACGCGGCCATACTCGTCTAAGGACGTAACTGTATCCATAAGCACATCTATATGCTTACGCCTCGAGCTTCGAGAGTTACGTGTCAAAGTATTTCGACATTGGTATCTTCTCGTAAGCCGCGGATTAAAGTTTCCTTCTTGCCGCGTATTTTAGACATTTATATAACGTGGGTCTATAAATTCGGGTGCTTACCCGTGGGACGGCTGTGCTACTCACGCGTCCTGAAAGTACTACGGGAAATAATTTCGTCCCTGGTACTCCACATAAAGACCATTTTGCATATTAATTTTATTGATTGATTTTTCATTTATTTTTTCAACATTCATACAAATAAGCGACTCAATCACAAAAAATGTATGTGCTTGTGCTATTCCAACAGTCTATTTAGTAAAGGATTACACATAATCACCTGTGTTTGTCTGTAGAGGCGCAATGCTATCGAGTAGTTGCAGAGGTTCCATTTTGTAACTATGTAGTCAGGCGATCGTATTACACTTGTGCTGATTACGGCTTACACTTCATTGTTCAGAAATATATTGAAATATTTTATTTAGATCGTTTTTCTTACCATACCATAGAAACTTGGAACGTTCTGCCAGTGCACGTCTTTTCATCCCCTCCTGGGATTTTTATATGGGGCGTGAAGTGGCACATTATAAAACCGTTAGTTTGAGGGCAATTCGCTGTACCTACTTGTATCGCAGGTGGTTGTGTGCAGGAGCTGAATATTTTTAAAATATGAGTAAATTAATGCTACGAGTATGATTTTAAAATTCCACAACGCAAACGAATAAATACATGAACCTAAGAGCAGTTCCTGAGAACGTAAAACCCAGTACACGTAGACCAACGCATCACGCACGTGACTGAAGCCTCCGCTTATTGCAGACATTTTTCCACTTACGTGTGTAATTCCAAGTGTTGATGGTCCCGACTCGAGACACCTCTACAATTCACTAACATAATCCACTTCTTTATTACTCCCTGAAGATTCATAGCCACCAATTTTATATTCCACTTACATTTTTAATACAATTCTATTTTTTGCGGGGAAATTTAGCACACCATTTTTCTACTCTTATTTTAATATCAGTTCTGTATACGCAGTTATGTATTCACTGTTTATTAAAACAGCTGTATACAATTTGTATAAATTTTCCTCTTATGGTAAGGACAACTGCTGAAAAATTTATGAAGATCCTAGGATACCTGGAAATTTAGGAGCTGCGTTATACAGCTATTTTACAAACCATAATTCCCCTTACTGATACAATGGCGTCGTAGTAACTGTATACAACTGCCGTGCTTAGGGTAGTTAGTACAATTACTTACTTTTAGTTCCTGAAACGACGTTCCTATAATAGACTGCGGGAACAAGAACAAAACTCCACGCGGTGGAACCTGAGGTTATCATTTTATTAGTAAGATAGCAACAGGATCACAAATAAAACATTAAATCATCAATCAATATCAATCAATCAATACATATAATAAAATCGTAACATGTCGCTGTCTGTACATGGAAGATAAATAAGAAAAAATATTATAGGGGGGCTTTATGAACGCAATAGAACCCATAACAATGATTTTTAGAATTATTGTCTGTTTGTCTGTATGTCTGTATATCTGTTTGTCTGTACGTTTGTGCACGCTAATCTCAGTAACCGCTTAACCGATTGCAATACGGTTATTTATTGTGTTGAGGTTTGCTCCACTTAACATTTAGTATTTATTTCATGTCAATCGGTTGATAAATACAGAAGTTATAACACTTTTAAGAATGTATTACATCGAAGATAATTTGAAAATTTTAATTGTAGGGGTTTCTTTGAATGTGAGGGTAAATCTAAACTGGCGTTCTGGGTTAATCATAAAAGAGCTTAATGATTAAGGCTATTTTAAAATAATTCAGTCCGCGCCGAAGGCGTTAACTTCGCTTACGTCACATGAGGTGTATAAAAGGAGAGGTATTTCTTCATCATGCGCATTAAGCAGCGTGTGAAACTGCCCTGCTTGCTTAATCATAAAAGAGCTTAATGAAGTTTCACACGCTGCTTAATGAGTCTGATGAACAAATACCTCTCCTTTCATACACCTTATTTGACGTAAACGAAGTTGCGGGGTCAGCTAGTAACAAATATATTTTACATACATACATACATACATATGGTCACGCTTTTATCCCCGAAGGGGTAGGCAGAGGCATATTATATGCCCACATTTCACTTTCGCATAACTTGTCCCACGTAATAGGTGGTAAGCCGTATTGCCGTGTTTAAATGGACAGGCGCAGGTTGTGACTGCCTGCTGTTGAAATAAAGCCTTCAACTTAGCTTAACGACTGCCACTTTACTGGCAACCGGGACCAACGGCTTAACGTGCCTTCCGAAGCACGGAAACGCTCAAATAAATGTCACAAAGTGATCACATGGATGGTCACCTATCCATGGACAAGCCATAGTGAAAGTTGCTTACTGCAGAGATCGTTTACAGAACACTGAGTCCACGGGGCCACGACCGCTTCTATAATATTTTGTGAGGCAATAATTGATCATCTAGCCGAGATGATCAATTATTGCTTCACAAATATTCACTTTTTACATACGCAAAAACTATTGAAGCAGTAGACACGTTTATTGTTTCCAGTAAAATACATAATTTAGTATTATTTACTCTTTCTATAATTTTCAAAAAGAACCTTGAGAACACAACGACTACTCGCATTGCGTCGTCCTCGGCAGCCCCAATCTAAATAAGTTTGTAATATTATCATTGTTTCTCGCGTCGCTACAGTCTCGGGCCCTAGTCCCCTCCTCGTCTCATTTGAATACACCCTGTTTATTGTGCCTCAATTTTTCCCAGCCTATTCGGCCTATTCCCGCAGAATTATCGAATAATATTTTTCTCAGAGATTCAACATATTATCGTAGAATTCCGTGTGAGTACGCACACAAGATTATTCGATTTGGTATCGTCGCGAGATGGATGCCGCCAAAATTTGCTTTTATTTACTGCGTTAAGCAATTATGTTGTTTTGTTTTCTTTTGTTTGCTTATTTTTGATATGTCTGTTCGACACTGAATTGAGTTTTTGGATTTATTTTATGGAGAATCTCACTTGCGAAATTACGAAATCGTAACTCCTATGACAGTGTATTCATGAACACTTGATCGATACAGTACAAGAAATGTTTTAACTAGAGAGTAAGATGCGACCTCATCTGCTAGCGGTGCACAAGATGACCAAGATGAAAGGTTGACAACTATGCAGGTGCCTTCTTTTTAAGTGAGGAAAAATCCTACGAGGGTGCTATGCCAGACTCCAGACCGACTAAAAAAACACACGTGTATCGCCTAACAGCCTACGGTTGGAAGCCCCGGGTAAGCCCTCGGAAGGATACCCCAAGACTCCCAACAGACCTACCACTGCGAATTTACTTAGGCAGGTTCGGTGCTATCCCGCGTCTTTGGAGGGTTTAATTGAATTGGAAGGTCAAACAGCAGTCGCTCCTCATATGCTCAAATTAAAAAAATACTTATCATCAGTCAATAATATCAAAGTCCAGCCATCAAATTCAGTAAATAAATTAAAGAATTCTTGATGAATAATAAAATGCTAGTAAAAGAGTAAATTCATAACTTTATTAGATATTCCCTTCCATTTATATGCACTATTGCAATACTTGCATTTTGGTTATTAATTAATTTCTAATATAATAATTCGTAATCCACAATTGACTACAAGTATTTTTGATACATTTTGTAATCATCAATTTGTGTCACAACAATGTAGGGAGAGTTTAACGCATCGACTTTACAACTACTTGTTACAGGCTTCAGGACATAACGCGCACAAACAAAGTCATTAAAAACCTCGTTAGGCTAGCAGCACTTTCCTCCCACACCCCTGCCTACCCCCCTGCGTTGTGAGAATTAGAATTAGCATTTATATTGTCTCGTTGTAAACAGCGACGCGCGCGCAAGCAGCCCACGCGAGGACCTGCTTCCGGATGCCTATTACACCGAATACTCGTTTCGTATTTTAAGCCGTCCTTTGTGAAATAAATCCTTATTGATCCTTATTAATCATTGTTTAAACGTGTTCTTAACTAAGAGTTTCTGAAACTTTTGTAAAATGTACGTATGTAATACATTTAATATCTAATATTGTCCAGAAAGATTGATACATTGATATGTATTCTGTAATGTAACTCTAAAAATATATTTTATACTTATTGATATTGAACTAGAGGACGTCACGCGGTATCACCCTCGTTCCCGTGAATACGGGTATAAAATATAGCCTATGTTCACCGGGAAGAGTGTACCTTCTCAACATAGAAAGAATTTTTCAAATCGGTCCAGTAGTTTCGGAGCCTACCGATTCAATACAATCAATCAGATATTTTTATAATATTAGTCTAGATTGGTTTTAAATTGGCATCCTTAGGGCACAAAGGCATTTATAATAATTTCTAATTGGTATTGTATCATTTACATAAATAACGTCATTTAGGAATAACAACAAAAGAAAACATTACCTAATTAAAATTCTTTGAAATGCCTTAAAAGTTAAACCTTTTGTTTAACTTTTATCCCTGCTATTTTATGCCTGATGTAATCTCATGTCGGTGTGAGAAGCGCCCTTTCAGCAATTGCGTTAAGACTACCGACATTAACTTCGTCCAACTTTTATGCACTTTTTGTTGTTAAAGTGTGTGCTGCGTTGAAGAATACAGTTATCTTTGCTTCCCGATTATGAAACGGAAAGACGATTCATTTATATGTATATTTTAATATTAGGTTTTTACCTATGAAATAGCCGTTATGAATGAAAAAAATTAAACGGTTTTTGTTCATGTATTTTTATTTGTATAAATCAAAGTAATCGCCGATGCCATTTTTGCCAACGCAGCAGCAGTTTATTAATGCCTTTCTTAAGAAAATCAGCTGGACGGGAGGCAACAAATTCTTCAAAGGCATTTCATACTGCCTCTCGGGTATTGAATTTCTTTCCCACCAAGAAGTTATCCGAATTCTAGAAAAAGTAGTGGTCTGTAGGCGCAGGCTCTGGTGAGTATGGCGGATGACGGAGAGCTTCCAACCCCAGTTCTTGCAACTTGGAGATTGTCTGCTGTGCAGTATGAGGTCGCGCATTGTCGTGCAGGAGCAGCAGAGACGAGCGTTTGACCAACGCTGGTTGGAGATGTGCCGTGCCGGCTTCTCCATCATTGTATTCAGTTCTTCACAGTACACATCTGCAGCTCACCCCGTTTGGCAAAAAGCTGTGATGAATCACACCGGCGCTGGACCACTAAACAGTGACCATCACTTTTCTAGGGGTAAGTGTTCGTTTAGGGCATTGTTTAGGTGCTGAACCGGGATTCAACCAACTTGCTGAGCGCTTGTGGTTATCAAACAGAATCCATTTTTTATCGCAAGTAACAATGTGGTTCAAAATTCCTTGATTTGTGTGTCTGTTGAGCAATGCAAGGCATGTCTAGATGCTTACTTCGCGCTGGCGATCATTGAGTTCGTGGGCACCCATTTGTCAGGCTTTTTTACTTTGCCAATTTGACACAAATGGACAAATATTGTTTTGACGCTTACGTCGAAAGCTGCTGCTAATTCAGCCGTAGATTGTGTATCATCGGCTTCCACATTCGCCGTTAATTCGTCATTGTCAACCAAAGTCTTCAGACGACCCTTCCGCGGCAGACTGCTCTTCACCCAAGACTATCGGCCTCCATGACTGGGGGCCTAAAGACGGTGAGGGGGCTGCTCACCCTCCTCACAGAAGCAGGCCCTAGACGACAGCGTGACGCGAAGGAATCACGCACGCCATCCTCCCCCTCCTCCTCCACCAAGAAGCGGGATATCAGCCGAACAACCCGCAAAGACACGGGATAGCACCCGAACCCCCCTAGGTGAGGCCGCAGTGGTAGCCGTAGGTCTGTTGAGAGTCCTGGGACATCCTTCCGAGGGCTACCTGCCTTATACGTACGTTTTAATTTTTAGTCGTTAAGAATCTGGCATCGAGGAAAATCCTACATGGAGCATCCATGTAGGATTAGATTTTTTTTTATTTTAGATTGATTAGATTAGATTGGATTTTCTCACGTTAAAACATGTTTAGAATACCCAATTGCAATTAAAATCTCTATCACCATCTAACACTTAACTACTGTGTAATTTTTTGACTAGTTTGAAGTTTCGAAATTCTTCATTAGTTATTTGCCATCATTCAACACAAAATTATTAAAGACTTTATATCCAAACTACCTATATTATAGGTACAAAAATCACAGCCACAGTACAAACGCCCTGCCTGCAGCTATAAATGGCTCATGTTCTTAAAAAATACTTTATATCAATTTGTGTTCGTTACTCCCCGCTGCCTACCTCTGCCTTAATGTCTTCCACCTCTAATTAGCTTTTGCTTTACAACCTCAACATTGTTACTCTCAAATAATCAAACGAAATGAAAAAATGGTTCAAGTAACAATATTATTTCTCAACTAATTAGAAGCTAATGGAGCAGCATGGAGTGTATTATTAGATAAACCATAATAGGTTAGATAATTTTTCCCCAATTCAAATAAGGAAAATCCGTCGTAAATTGCTCAAGATTCACAGTCTGTTAAGGCTTTGTTTGCTCACTCCTTGCAAGAGTCCCGCAGAGAGCGATTACTTTCAATAATTTTCCGGCAATGGTCTAAGTAAGCCAGTTCGAACGGGAATACTCCATTTTAAGTTTTATCGAATTATTAACAGAACTGTCGACAGTTCGTCTCTCAAAGCTCGCAGGCTTCAGTTATTACGACAAATTAGCATTTCATCGCAGTTATGTTTTGTGATAATTAAGCAAGAACTTCTAATTAACAATTTGCAAATAACCCATATTATTAACTTTTCAGCGCGCGGTGGTAAATTGCCAATGCATAATAAAGCTAAATTTATGTATGAAAGCAGAGACATTGTTTATAGCTGTAATGGTTTTGGCTTTTCGGGTCCCAAGGTAACCTAAACTGCCAAAATATGTATATATTGACGAAAAATGTTCAATATTACAAAAATGAGGCTCTTGACTTGCTTGAATCCTACATTATTCAAAAATGTCAACATTTTATAATTTTGTCATACCTATCATATACTCAAAGAATCCAATTCAATGTACTTTCAGTATCAATATCTCCAAGACTTCCATAATATATTAGTACATTTCGATGTTAGGGTGCGATATGTCTTTACCAAAACCACAGGGCGGAAACTCCATACGTTTTTAAGCTTGAATGTGTGCTCGTAACCAATAAGACTAAGTAAATGTTTTTTTTCCCTTACGGCGATACTATTTTTCGCCAAAGACTCAGTATGGATTTGGTAAGAGTTTATGCGGTCCACACGTATTCCCTCACGGCACCCGCCAGCTACAATGACAGCTGTGGCGCGGGGGGAGTTGCCTATCTGTATGTACTACTATTCTATTATCTTAGCTAAAACTGACAGGTTTCTAAAATTTAAGAATCTGTGAAAGTTCTTATGTTCTTATAGAACTCTAAAAATACCAATAAAATAATCTTTGTGCTCCCAGCCAAGGGAAAAGGGTTGAAGGGCATATCAAAGTGATTAAAAAGTCTATCATCTTGGGTGTTCACTTAGTAGGTCCATAGTGGCAATAGGTCCCACAGGGCTATGGCAGGCGCAGGACCCTGAACCCTGTGTACCTTGTCTCGCAGAGGACGTCAAGCTGAGGCCGGTTCCACTTGCCTCCCAGCCTCTATGCTTTATCTTCCTCAGTATACCAGTGCAACATACATCATTAGTGGTATTGTCCACAGCTATATTAAACTGCTTTTTGGAATTTGAAATCTTGCAAACATGACTTTAACATGTTTAAAGAATACTAATAAATAATCCCGCTGATTCCTCCAGCTGAGTTCAATTGTTTCTTTTCATATCGATAATGTTAGGCCGATACAATAACCACAAGGCATACTGTAACCTTGTAACCTTACGAAAAATACTTTACTCTTGACGATAACGCCACTGCAAATTTCATACACCACATTGAATTTGTCGAGGTCTACAAATTACGATGGACGTATGATTGACAGTTAAAATGGTGGCTATTACATTCACTTTACAAACACGAATGCGTCCATCAAGGCGTCAAGCACTCACGTCGAGTTTGCCACTTTACGTCATAGAACTTCGACGTTTCGCAATATGATTTTATTTATTTTCCTCAACATTTTCTGCCACGCGTTTGGATTTAATCCTGATCATATCAATATGGTTGTCGATTATTTATTTTTTAAGGATTTGAAATATGTTAGCTATCTTGCATGCAATAATAAATACGGTAAGTGATTTCAAATTAATATTTTACACAGAGAAATTCAGATGGACGTGGCAGCTATTTATTATTTAGTCAATTAAATCATAAGTTTTACTTGTACAGGACATAATTTGAACTATAATAATATATTTGAAATTTAACATTGTGTTTGATTTAAAACTAGCAACACAACTCACAGGAGACGTCTGTAATGGAGGGCACATTTACAGTCAAAAAGTCTTGAAGAGGCTTCTCACTTCGAGAGATACTCATGCTGTAAAGCGGATTAATACATATCGTTAATAGTTTGGAGATTGGAGTATCAGCTAACAGTATATATAGGACAAGTAGTAGGTACACTTATCTCCCTCCCCTTTCTTAAGCAGTTAAGTTTAGTCAACCCTCTGTTACAATTAGCTGTGTAATCCACGACTGCTGTTCAGTTTTTTTACTGATGAATGCCATGCCCGCCTCTCACCGACTTAAACCACACGTTGCTCTACTAGTACCTATGGCCAGGAACCCTGCTTGGGTAAGCCCTCAGAAGGATGATGTTCGCTAGGATAGACGAATCGAGAGAGTGTGGTGGGCGTGGGTTCTTTCTCGTCCTTCTATACCTTATTGCCATTCTAAAATGAATTTCCCCCATTCTTCAATTGTTTACTTAATAAATTACTAGCTGTTGCCCGCGGCTCCGCCCGCGTGGAATGTTATTCCCGGTCACAGGGGTATGAAAAATAGATGTTGGCCGATTCTCAGACCTACTCAATATGCTCACAAAATTTCATGAGAATCGGTCAAGCCGTCTCGGAGGAGTATGGCAACGAAAACTGTGACACGAGAATTTTATATTTATCTATTATACATATAAAAATAAGTCGGGTTTTCCTTCCTGACGCTATAACTCCAGAACGCACGAACCGATTTCCACGGTTTTGCATTCGTTGGAAAGGTCTCGGGCTCCGTGAAGTTTATAGCAAAGAAAATTCAATAAAAATTTCAACAGAAAAGCGGGAAAATCATTTTCACATACAGCGCCATCGCGGGCGAAGCTGCGGGCATCAGCTAGTACATTGAAAAAAACTGTTTTTTAATTAAATATTCAGATATCATAGCTCTGACCAAGGAGTTAACTACACGAAACGTCCGAATATCAGTGGGCCGTATTGACGAGGACATGAATATTGATCTGGAGCGATTACTGCATCACCGCACCGAGCCAGTTGGCGTCGTGCTCGATGCGACTTGTGACAATGCACAGCGTGTCCTGATTCAAGTGAGTATTATACTCCTATATTTTAACAGTATTTAATAATGATAGAGATTCTCCCACACTGCAACGGATACTTAAGACCAAGCATCCTCCTTAGTAGGCTACACACTGCAAACTGCTGGAAGATAACGAAATCCTAATTTACAATGTATACCCGACTAAGATTTGTATGTTAATAGAATAGTAACATACTGCACTGTACAACTGCACATGTTTACTAGCATTTATTTATTACTACCACTCCATTCTTCCAATTTTGGTTGTCGGATAATGCTTAGTAGAAAGGTGGGTCCAGGCTACATATCTAAGTCTTCATATGCCACCTGTACATCTGGACGAATATGACTTGAAAATACTATTACACTCGAACAAAGTCGTGGACGTACATTTGTATTATATTATTTTATATCAGTTACCAAAACAGCTTACAAAAAAATTAAGTTTATATTTTACACCCGATAATTATGTCACCGATCAGCCAGTTCCGACACCAGTCAGTGACGGTTTGATAATTAGCTAATTATTTTGCCAGAGTTCTGTCCTGATTTTGATATTGGATTTAATTATTTGTAACTCAACAATATGAAATAGAATTATTATAATTCATGCCAAGGACGCGAAAACCTTACAAACTTGATTTTTTTAGGCCTCCGTTAATAAATTATTTGACGGTGTTCGTTCTTGGCTCATATTCGTGAACAGTCGTGATAATGCCAGTGTGACGGAGTTTATTGACGAAACTTTCTCGTCACTTAATTTGAGCATTAATACTGACATCGTCATTGTTACACATGATGGTAAGTTTTGGAAAATGAACACGGGTCAGAACCGTTTTTTCCTTTTTTTTTATCTTTTGATTATTTTTTTACAAAAAGTGTATTTGAAAATAAGGTAAGCTTGTGTAAGTAAATAGATTTGTGTAGTAACTTGTCATTTGTATTTTCTACCTCACAATCTTTTCACCATTCCTGTGTCTGAATTTTAAAATAAAAGTAGCCTGAAATCGTATTATTACTGAAATTAAATATTAATCTCTGTAAGGCACTTCTTGATTCAAAAATTCTTTTATCATCCTGAAATATAAATTTTAAATTTTCTAGCGCCCTGTAGCTGCTCAGTGTTTGTCAAAAAAGTCACGGTTTTGTTGTTTTTGTATTCGATTGTAAAAACACACTGAAAATAACATGAACCTGTTTGTCAGTAAATTAATTTAAAAGGCTTGTTATAGAGCCTGCATCTATCTAAGAAATTTCCATTTCAGTTGTTATTTGCGATGAAAGTTTTAATAATTTGAGTCTAAACATACAGGTGATCACTACTCATTTGTGGATGTATTCAGTTTTGGCAGAAGACAAGGTAACCCTTTAGTTCAACATCCTCTGGGAGCGTGGAGTTCAGACACAGGTATGTAAAATGTTATCTGTGGTGTGTATACCAATGTCCGCTTCAGTAAGAGAGTTTGCTTGATATTTAAGGAAAAACATTTTAAAAAATCTTGTTTTAATATTTCAGGATTGAATATTGTGAAAAATAAATACAAATACTTTGATCGCTGGAATTTTCATAATCTAACATTACGGGCGATTTCAGTGGTAAGCTTAAACTCACATAACAGTCGCGAATTACTGTTTCTGTTCATTTGTCGACATTTAACAGCATTTATGAGAATGAGTACTTTACTCGTGACGCGAAAAATTTTAAAATAGCACTATTGTTGTTTTTAAATATTTCTGATTTCGACAGATTGTAGAGAAGCCTAAACTGTTCTACCCGGACATGTTGTCAGAAGAAGAATACACGACCGGAGTGGCCGCCATGACGAAGATCACTTCGCAGCTGCTTAATATTTTAAAAGAGCAACACAATTTCAGGTGAATAATTTTTTTTATAGCATGACATATAACTAACACTGCAACCAATTACGTAGGACGACAAACTTTGAGGTGAAATGTGGACGTGTACTATGTCTCAGACTACCTGGTCAGAGTTAAAAACTAAAATATGTATGCATGTATACAAATATTAACAAGAAAGCCGTGAGATCGTTCTCACTAGACTGCCCCTCCCTAACACGTATATTGTGAACGTAACGTTGTCATTTTTGTTTTATTTCAAACTTCGAACAGATGATCCACGTGAGCTATTGACGTAGTTTAATGCAACAGAGTCACAGACTACAGACAAAGTCTACCCATAAGCCTCTGCACTCTAATTTATAGAGAGGGGCTGGAAGCAATTAACCATTAATGTAAAAAAAATAAAAATATTATGATGCGATATTGATAGTGGCAATAAGGGGACGATCCAATTGTACCCAGTTGCCGTGCGCTAAATGTTTGCGGTTTAAATAAACGTAATTATGAATATTTCTTTGCTAGCTTTGGTATTAACAAATGTGAAGGTTTTTAAGTATGGATGTTTGTTAATCTTTTACGCTCTAACGGCTGAATGATTATTGTCTGGAATAACTTAAAGAATACTTTTATCCCTGGAATAAGTTCTCATAGAATGCGAGGATAAGAACAGAATATCCCCCGAGTGGATTCGTGGACACAATATGATTCTATAAAAATACAACATTGCTACTTGTGTTGTGTTTCACCAATACGTTAAGATTCCACATTGAACTGTATCATTTTGTTATAATAATAATTCATTTAATCATTTGTGAACATGGGTTTATTGTTTACAGATTTGACTACAGCATCGCGGGACGTTGGATAGGATCGCCTGAGCGAAATGCTACACTGGTAAATAACTAGTTAATAATACTACGCTTGCCTACCCCTTCGGAGATAAAATATGTGACTATTGTGTTTAGACAACTAAAACAAAAAGTTAAATGTATTGTCTTTCGGCAGGCAGTTACCAATTCGCTGTTTTGGGACGATCAAGACTTATCAAGCACTTGCGCCAGAATTTTTCCAAACTGGTTGGACTGGGTCGACATTATACATCCTCCGACGTCCAATCTACAGTTAGTAATTACTTATTAATATATTGTGTTATTGTGCTGAATAGTAACATACAGAAAATTAAGTACAGTCACGAGCAATAATATGTATACATTGTCAAGACTCCTAAAATATGTAAACACCTTCGGCTCCAAAACGAAGTGGTCAACGTGAAGAGCATAAAATTGTAACCACGAGTTCACACCATAAATATATATACACTCATTGCTTCATTAAATTATGTCCAAGAAAGTAACAAAACTATGTATGCACGTTTGCATCAATAACATGTATTTACGTGTTGATTCATAAGATGTACCCATCTTATATTCCATTAAATTATAGTTAACTTCTCCGGCAATAACATCTGAACGGTGCTGCCTAAATATGTATTCACTTTTGATGGAAACCTTCAAATTAGATATACATATATGATTTAATATCTAAATAGAACCTTAGACAAAAAGAATACTGAACTGAAAAAAATAATATGTACTCAAAATTGCATAGGTTTATATTGATATTTTGCTGGCACCGACGCTCAAAAATAATTTTTAGTAATTTGATGTTGTGAATCCCTACTAATATTATAAATGCGAAAGTAACTCGGTCTGTCTGTCTGTTACGCTTTCACGCCTAAACGGGTCGAGTAATTGAGATGAAATTTGAAATAGGGATAGTTTGAGGCCCTGGGAAGGATATAGGCTACTTTTTAACCGACTGCGCAAAAGGATGGTTATGATTTTACGCGATGACGGCTTTTACGCGGTCGAAGCCGCGGGGAACAGCAAGTATTTGCTAAATACAAAAATCGCCAAATGTGTACCTATAATGTTTGAGGAGTTCCCTCAAGTCCTCATACACCTTTTTATTACAAGGAGAGCTCCGCTTACGAAGTACCCATGCTGGCGAGGCATGGGCTCATGTGAGGTTCGCCTAGCACCTGATCACGATAGCACTGGGAATACTCACTAAAACTCCTTGACACCGATCTGCCCCTGTGACGGTGTTCTAGGATCTGTCTAATTCAACAAAACACTGAAGTCCTCATAAACCAACCCGTTAACCACACCCAACAAAGTGCACAATTTTTAAAAAAAATACCAATATGGAAATATATCCTTTCATATAAAAGAAGTTTATTCCGGTCTGTAAATGTCGGAGTTATGAGGTAGCAAACATTAAAAAAAATAAACCTCTTTTTATGGAGTCTGTTAAAACACATTCCGGTTTGCGATACCAAACAACCCGTGCAAAGTTTTCAGATCGATTAACTAAAACGAATATTATAATACGGCACTTTAAAGAAAACAAACAAACAAACTTTGTCATTTTCATACATATATGACGGCACACTTCAAATGTGATCCTAATGACAAGTGACATTGACAGGTGACATAACACCGAGCGCTGGAGGGGCGGCCACGCACGACATATCAGGACGTCGTCAGTCGAGTCTCGAGCATTATTGGTGCAACGATCGACCGGTGCGCACGCGCCCACGTGCTCTGGTGGAATGTTATAACAGTGTAGATTTAGTTAGTCCTAGGAGGTTCTTTGTGTTTAGTGTTAGTTATACGATTGAATAAATGAGTGTTAACTAAACCACGCATTATTTCTTTATACCACGATTCCTGGTTTCCTCGCCGAACTACCTACAAAGTGATGGTTACATCGGAATGTAGCAACGTGCCACCTGACACCACTCAATCCTACATCAGAAGTGGGATGAAACTCAGTCGCCCACGTGGCGATAGAGTATGCATTTTTATGGCGATACAGAAACGGAAATATGGCATTTTCTGTTGAAGCAGCAGTAACGCGGTAATTTCTGTCACAGAAAGTACGCACGCACCTTCAGGATTACTTTGGTGAGCAGTTTCATGTTTATTTCTATTCTGATACCGAATATTCGGCAGTGGAAGAATCTATCTTCTGTAAATTTAAGAATTAAAGACTTTGTTATAGTGTGACTGCAACAGATACTGGATTAACTTTCGTGAGATCGCCTGTAGAAATTCTGACCACTGATACTGATGGCGTAACTTTTGAAATCCCTTTTTTTTTGTTTTACTAGGCCACTAGACTGGCTAGAAACGATCATGATTTGACGTAATTTTACGTCCAACCGTATCACATGGCGCCCTTCATTAAAAAAAAAAAAGAAAAAAAGAAAAGAAATAGAAATTAGATTGACCAGTACGTGAGACAATAACATCCCTCCTATAAGGAAACTGAAATCAGAAACTTGAATTCTTTAATCACACGTTTATTATCGGTGATACCCTTGCAGTTTGACCCTGGAGGAGCACACCAGTCGGTTCTCGTACATACTTAAGAGCCAATATAATTCGCTGTAGTTGATCATTATTTGCAAGTTCCATTCTGTAGTTTAAAATGAAACAAGACTGTACGGACAGGATGTGTGTAGACTACTGCGATTGAGGACACACAGTCCTAAACCGTTATATTTTTTTGTTGCTTCTCGGAACAATTAGTAAGGTTACATGGAGGTCGATCTCTCTACGATCTTAGATTTAGCGTCAGAAAAGGTTCGAAGCTCTCACTCATGCAGTTGGAAATTATGTTATCATCATTTGCATAACAGCAAGTTTGGTGTGGTCAAAGACTGCATTCATGCAGTCCACATGGGCGACAGCGGACATAGTGCCGCTTGTCTCATTTGAATTTCATATGGTGATGTCGAATTGGTTAGGAAGGCATTGGCTAGGAAATATTACATGCACACTTCTTTTCAGAAAATAATCCCCTACAGTACTGCAAAGAGAGTGTATTGATCAATCAACGGAATTTGCTGACCAATAGCTGATTGCGGAACAGCAGAAGGATGGAGAGCTCTTAAAACTCGTATCCTACCTGAATAATGGAAAGCTTTCTCGGGGATCACTCAGGACCCAAAGGGCCAGGATCAGATGTGCTACACCGGAAATCTAGCGATTTGGTAAAACTCTTTGTTTGCAAATGGTCCTTAGATCGTTCTGATGTTCTGTCATCAACGATGTCCACGAGAGGTTACTGCGTTTACGCTTATGAACTTTATTGCTTCAAGAACATGCCGAGGGTTATAAGAAAATTTAAATAAATTTACAGACAGCCGCGCGATATCATTTATCAGGTAAAGTACAGGTTAAAACGAACACCAATACCAGGGTGGCACTACCCTGACACACCACACACATTGATGCGACCAGAAAACTTAGTGTATGAACAACCAAAAGGAAGTTATCAGTTCAATAGAAGCGCTTTTAGTCCTGCGGTCTTGGTGTTCTGTAAATTCATTTTGTCGTAAGCAGCTTTTACTGTGGCAGTCCTTGGATGGGTAACCACTTTGTGACTCTTTCATGTACAAGCACTTTCGGGCTTCGGAGGTTAGCGGTAAGGTCCCGGTTGTCGATGAAATGGCTGTCATTATACCAGGTACTAAGTACGCATCATTTCATCCTACACTTAGCATCGATATAAGCAGCAGTATAAGACACTGAATTATAGTGTTCGTTATTCGGCATACATAACTACATGATTGGCGATCAAGGACGGTACTCCGCCAGCAGAGACTTCAAGGAATTTTGTGAGTCCGTTATTATCAAGCTTTATTTAATAGCAACATGTAATTCGAAAGCCTACAACCAGGAAGAGAGAATCCGAGATACTGAAGATGAACTCCATGTATGAACATATATGGAACTACGTGACGGGATGCTCTGTTCAAACGTACAGCTCTCTCTCAATTGCACCATGAATTAGGTCACGCAGGCTAGTCCCTTAGAACTTTTAATAGGTAAGATTGTAAGGTTTAAATTTTTGATAGATTACAAGCTGTGAATAAAATTCGCTTACAAGTTATGACTCCTGTGTTATCTGATCGTAATTTCTTAGTGTAATTATCAGACCAGTGATTTTAGTTTTAACTGAGGGTACCGGCTACAAGATGGTTTAATGGTTGCCCAATGAGTGTTTTGTTGACCAGGAGTGATACAAGTTCGAATGGTTTGATTATTCCAATGTGACATAATCTTTCCTCAAAATATTGGTTATAAATAATGAAATGTAAGTATGAGCAACCCTCGCTTATATAATGGGCAAAAAAAATAATCTATTCAGGGAATGGAACCAATATTATGTCATCCCTCATAACGTTTTGGCGGAAGACATGTACAGTAACTTGTTACCGGTGTACTTTAACTCTAAATTTTGTTAATTTTCATGTAACTTCTTCGTGAACGGTTGCGCTGTGGCCGCTGTGGGTGCTCCATCGCCAGCGCAGCGGAGAAGCAGAGCGCGGGTCGACAGCGGCTTGCGCGAGCACTGGTGTGAAAACTAACAGCGTGCGGCACGGGCGGCGATGTCACTAGCAGATTATGTTGTGCCGGAGCTACGGGAGGCGTATCCTCATCGAGCTGCTGGGTATTTATGAAGATCGACGTGCTACGAGGATGGACCTTGCAAATTACAGGTCACGTAGTCCTTTTCTTTTTCCATTAAGTAGGTCGTTGAGATGACGAAGGGGTTAGACCTTCATGTGAGTAGATTCTTTAAAGACTTACCTGACAAATGATGATGAAGGAGTAAGACCTTCACGTGAGTGAGTGAGTGTAGTATGCGAATTACTCTGGCCGCGCGCAGATTCATGCTAGCCATGGGTCTTTATAGTGACCTACGTCGTCAAGCCGTAAGGAAAAGCCTACAGCATAGGGTTCTTTGAAAGGGGTCTTTGAAGGTTTTTACAGGGTTGGCAGCACGGGAGTGGTGGCGCCTCTGGTGTTGCAAGCGTTCATATGCTACGGTGACCACCAGTCCTTGTCTGCCACCTTAGTGGTATAAAAAAAAAGTGCCGAAGGTAGGCATTTTCTGGTTCAATTCATACCATTATCTGAAGTGGGTACAGAATGGAAGTCCCACTACCTGGCCGGATGGAGGCTTTAGGTTGAGTTAAGAGTATTGCATACTGAACTCGCCGATTTCAATTTAATTGAGTACCTATTGTGATCAGCAATACTCAAGAGATAAAAATAATCAAGAGTAAAAAATAGCAGAAACACAGCAATAGGCTCACCACCTATTGCGTTGGACATAAAACCATAAGGTGAAATGTGGGCGTATACTGTGCCTCTGCCTATGGGAGCGTGACTGTGTGTATGTGTTTGAATGTATGTATAGTGATCAGATTAATAAGCGTTGCAAACTGTTTAGAATAAAATAATGCAGACTTAATATGTCGAGTTTATTTAGCTGATGCCCGACTCTTCGGTCAGGAAGGTCGAGCAAAAGATTCTGTACTTTGGATAAACTGTTGTTTCAGATGCTGTAAATGTTTGCGATGCTTCACACGAGGACGTGTGAGTCGTCGTGATGGCCGTGTCGCAGAACTAACATCACTGCTGGAGGTGCACTGCTGACGTCATCCGGTGAGACTGTTCCTTTTCTTTCTGAAGCGAATCGCCAGGATTTGCGACCTTTGTGTGCCTCTTTCACGTTCTACAGATTCGTGAGTCAATTTATGTATGAACCTCTGCCGCTATACAAAGTCACGCTTTTGTTATGGGGAAGACTGGTTGAAGAGGTCACGTATGCCTGAGCCACGTCTGTTTAGGCTGTTTCAAAAGGATACGTGCGCCTGGGCCACGTCTTTGTTGGTCAGACTGGTTGGAGAGGCCGCGTAAGCCTAGACCACGTCTGGTTGGACTGGTTGAAAAGGTTACGTGCGCCTGGGCCACGTCTGTGTTGGTTGGACTGGTTGAAGGGGCCGCGTACGCTTGAAATGTGTACGTGCGCCCGGGCCACGTCTGTGTTGGTCGGACTGGTTGAAGGGGCAACGTACGCTTGAAATGTGTACGTGCGCCCGGGCCACGTCTGTGTTGGTCGGACTGGTTGAAGGGGCCACGTACGCTTGAAATGTGTACGTGCGCCCGGGCCACGTCTGTGTTGGTCGGACTGGTTGAAGGGGCCACGTACGCTTGAAATGTGTACGTGCGCCCGGGCCACGTCTGTGTTGGTCGGACTGGTTGAAGGGGCCGCGTACGCTTGAAATGTGTACGTGCGCCCGGGCCACGTCTGTGTTGGTCGGACTGGTTGAAGGGGCCACGTACGCTTGAAATGTGTACGTGCGCCCGGGCCACGTCTGTGTTGGTCGGACTGGTTGAAGGGGCCGCGTACGCTTGAAATGTGTACGTGCGCCCGGGCCACGTCTGTGTTGGTCGGACTGGTTGAAGGGGCCGCGTACGCTTGAAATGTGTACGTGCGCCCGGGCCACGTCTGTGTTGGTCGGACTGGTTGAAGGGGCCGCGTACGCTTGAAATGTGTACGTGCGCCCGGGCCACGTCTGTGTTGGTCGGACTGGTTGAAGGGGCCGCGTACGCTTGAAATGTGTACGTGCGCCCGGGCCACGTCTGTATTGGTCGGACTGGTTGAAGGGGCCGCGTACGCCTACGTGCGCCCGAGCCACGTCTATGTTGGTAGGGCTTGTTAAAGAGGCTGCGTATACCCAGGCCACGTCTACTTAGACTGGTTAAAAGAGGTACGTACGCCTGGGCCACGTCTTTGTTGAAGGTTGGACTGGTTGGGAAGGCCTCGTATGCCTGAGCCATGTCTGTGTGTAGCGCTAGCTAGTTTAAGAGGCCTCGGATGCCTCAACCCGTTTCAAGTACTATTTGGTTTAAAGGGCTTAGTACGCCCGGCTTATTGGGAAAGGAAGTTAAGTTCACAATTTCTGTCAGGAATGGACGAGCGATATTAACGCATTCTTAAATTTCTACAGGTGTTTCGCCCGAGGACGTGCGATAGTCAGGGTTGGCCGTGACGGCACACTTCAAATGTGATCCTAATGACAAGTGACATTGACAGGTGACATAACACCGAGCGCTGGAGGGGCGGCCACGCACGACATATCAGGACGTCGTCAGTCGAGTCTCGAGCATTATTGGTGCAACGATCGACCGGTGCGCACGCGCCCACGTGCTCTAGTGGAATGTTATAACAGTGTAGATTTAGTTAGTCCTAGGAGGTTCTTTGTGTTTAGTGTTAGTTATACGATTGACTAAATGAGTGTTAACTAAACCACGCATTATTTCTTTATACCACGATTCCTGGTTTCCTCGCCGAACTACCTACAAAGTGATGGTTACATCGGAATGTAGCAACGTGCCACCTGACACCACTCAATCCTACATATATATAAGCCCCACAAAGAATAATAAAGATTTTTTTCTGTGAAAATAGATCGGTGATATTCGTTCCTAATGTAGGTGCCCGACCTACAGACAGGAACACTCTAGCATGCATTCGTTTCTCACAATTTTAAAGAATTTGTTTGTATACAGAGTTATGAAATTTTAGTTGTATACTTATTATTGGTGGAGTGTATATGCAATGAGTGTATATTATATTTATGATGTGAACTCGTGGTTACAATTTTATGCTCTTCACGTTGAGCCCTTCGTTTTGGAGCCGAAGGTGTTTACATATTTTAGGAGTCTTGACAATGTTTACATATTATTGCTCGTGACTATGCCTGCATATTAAATGTATCTCTAAAGTAAATAATATTTGCATCTTAATACAATTAATAATATTTATTTATTTTTATTTATTTTACACTTTATTGTACCCCAAGTAAATAAAATTATGGTATAATAACGAGTAGACTATGATCAGATAGATGTCTTGGGTCTCCACGAATGCACAAAAGTGTAATTCGATTTATTTAATAGTCAACTTTCATTACTACCTAAAACAATAATCGCCCACTTATCTGAATTCTATGTAAAAAGTAATATGAGAAATTAGAAAATTACTTTTTAGGAAATTTTAAAATTATCATCTATGTCCAGTCAAGTAATTATTACACATTTCCCATTACAGAACTAAAATATTCTATTTGATCCCCAACAAAGGAGTCGGCAACTATGAGAACCAGTTCTTCACGCCGATGTCCAAGGGCGTGTGGTTGTGTGCGCTGTTCAGCTGCGCCGCCTGCACCCTGGTGCTGGCTGGGGCCGCTCTGATGGAAAAAAGATCAGAGCCCGGGACTTATGCCTTCTTTAGCGTCTTTGCCATTGTATGTCAGGATGGTATGTTTAGTTTATTGCTATAGTATTGTACCTATGCTTTTCTGATGTTACATGTTCATCATGTTTAAATTGGTACTAGCATTATTGATAATGTTTCTTTTATAGATGGTGCCATGAGTGCTCCATTTTTTTCCCCAAGTCGTTAACAGTGCTAGTGTGCTACTGGAGCTGCCGGTATTTTATTGATCTTTAATTTTCCTTTTATAGCTTTTGAAGATGGGGTGCAGGTACGCGATGAAACAGAGAGCCAAGGTAACATCAATTACTTTGCTTATACGAAACGGTCCCATATTAATATGATGTTCAGTGTTCTTATTCACAAACAGGTCGCCGGGTAACCCTATTGGTGATCGGTATGATGAGTATGCTGCTATACAACTACTACACCAGCAGCGTGGTGTCTTGGCTACTGAATGCCGCGGCTCCTTCTATCGCTAACTTGGATGGGCTCATCAACAGCGATTTTGAGATCATCTTCGAAGACGTTGGCTACACTAGGGGCTGGCTCGATGTATTTACCGACAAAGCACATTATACTTTTCTATTTAATTACATACCTAGTTACTACATCTATCTATTTACATTACATAACTGTACAGAAAAAATCTTAAAATATATATATAAAAAAGAACTTATGTGGAAAGTACATAACTAGTTTCATAATTTCAACATTGTTTACTTGCTATACAGAATCCTGGATTTTATTACTACAGTGGTTTCAAGAACCCCAAAGAAGATGAATTGAGAGATAAAAAGGTGATAAATGGAAAGCGCACAGTTAACACTCTGCAGTCGGTGGATGACGGAGTTAAATTCCTACGCACGGGCAGTATGTAGCTCCTTAATAATATTTATACATCCTTATAATAGTGACGTTATTAGTTTGGAGCCAGCGTCAGGTCATTAGAGTAGAAAAAATCTATTGTATGGGACACACATAATTGTTGCTTTTTTCCAGGACAGGTTTTAAGATAGCATACCTAGGTTTTTAGGATAAATATCTTCGCCAAAGTCGCAGTGATACCCAAAGTCTACCGATGATTCTGGGATATCCTTCAGAGGAATAACTGGATTATTCACCATAGACGGATCTTTCACACTTTACAGAGTACGCATTCCATGCAGAACCCTACACAGCGAGCCAAGTCATCTCCAAAACGTTCAGTGATGAGGAACTGTGTAACCTGGGCGCCTTGCAGATGATGCTGCCCGCTCACGTCTACATCATGGTGCAGAAGAGAAGCCCTTACAAAGAGTTCTTGGATTGGAGGTGTGTGCTAATAACAACTGTGCCGCTGAGCCGAGAAGGTTCATATTGATGGCTGGGTACCTAAAGGGCAGAACCCTATTCATCCAGCCCATTTGACCATCTGTTCATCACCAGGCTGTAAACATCTCATGAATCGTGATAGCTAGAAAATTGAAATTTTCACAAATGAAATTATATTTCTTGCCGCTATAACAACAAAAACAGAAAGAATACTATTTAATGGGGCTCCGATAACACAAACGAATATTTTTAATATTTATTGGTACGAAACCCTACGTGTGTAAGTCTGACTCGCATTTGGATGCCTTTTTTTTTCACAATAACCATAGGTGCAAATGTAACTTGTAAAAAAAAACTTTACGAAATGCCAAAAAAGTCACGTTTCTTGTATGGTAGCCGCCCACCCCCACCCCCACCCCTAAATTTATACTTAGTGTATTAGAAAGCGTTGTTGTTGGTACACCTTCCCAGCATGCTGCGTCTCACCGAACGCGGCCACGTAAAGGCCATCAGGGCTCGCTTCGCCGGCGTGACTCCCGCGTGCTCCGGCATCAGGCCCCGGGCACTAGCTTTGGGCCAAGCAGCGCCCGCGTTTTTGTTGCTCATTGAGATGACCATTCTGGCCTCGTTGATATTTGCTGCTGAAATATTTTGGCATATGAGGTGAGAAAGATAACTGTTTGATCCTCCAGTGTATCTACTGATTGTGGTTGCAAATACTTACAACACAGATCTAATCCTCTTTGGTTTTTTTTGCATAAGAAAATTCCGTTTCATAAGAAAATGTATTCTAGAAAACAATAGCTCCTATTGGAGATCGTTGTTATTACTCTATATATTAATTTCAAATTCAGTTCTATATTTTTTGAGTTTATTGCATAATTCTAGATAGGTACGTACTCGATGAATTTATTGTTTGAAATAAATTTATCGTTTTACGTCTTATAAAAGATTCTTTGAAAATATATTATTATTTCATTTATTTCAGGACGAATTCACAGAAACATACATACTGAGAGCCTTGCTAAATACCTAGAACCACCGCTTATAATAAACGTAGAATATAGTGGCCCTTTATGCAGTGTGATTAAAAAATAAACGTTTGACAAAATATTTTTTTATTTTTAAACTTATGTCTAACAATAAAAAAAACCAGTCACAGTCAACTACAGGTTGAAGTAAATTGAACATCCTCGTCTGCAGTTTCATTCAAGAATATTTCCAAAAGAGGATAAGCTTCGCCCCCAATAGCCGAAAAGAATATGAGGAAAGTATATTTTCAATTCTTAAAAACATCCGCACCGCGAGTTGTCGCGATGTCGCGCGTCTTGTACCGGCATCGTCACGTTGTCGCCTGCATTTGCATACAAATGGAAAACGTCACTTAGATATTATATTACTTAACTCTAAAAAAAAACACTTTCAACTTCGCTCTTATTACGGGGAGACAAGGTTCAAATTAGTGGTGACGATGATAAATAAAGTTACACTCATTCGTATGACGTAACAGTTATGGAGAAGAATTTTATCGTTTCTTTTCATGTGACGTTAGCATTCAGCGCTGCAATTTTACAGTAGGTCATAAAAACATCTCGTATTTTTATACTACTGTTCTGAAGTTTGAAAATGTAATACCTATATATAGTGAGTGGGAAGAAAATATTTGAAATTACAAGCCCAACCTATCTTATTTTCTTCCAGGTCTCATTTGTGGCGTCTTAAATGAGACCTGGAAGAAAATACTTTCACGCAAAGAAATAATAATTAATCATTGACTGTTGAAATTGTTAAAATTCCACAGTACCTAATTCAATAAAAATAAACAGTTTACTGTTGATTTGAGTTGCGCAGTCGGAAAAATAACGTTCATCCCTTTTCATCCGTTTTTGATAATGACTACCTGCCAAGTTTTCTTTCCACGGATTAATTATAGGGGTATAATGTAAGGTCCAAGAATCTTTTAAACAAATAGGATGAAAATAAGATTAATTACAATCTATACTTATAATAAATCAGTAGAAGTGAAAATACTGTACATTCAAAATATCAAAAAAATAAATAGCAGGGGGTGTTACTAGACCGACACCGAACCCAAAAATGTGATTTAAAAAAATTTTGTCTGTCTGTCTGTTTGTTCAGGCATCACGCAAAAACTACCGGTTAGATTACGATGAAACTTGGTATAATTATTCTTTGATAGCCTGGGCACCACACTGGGTACTTTTTATCCCGGAAAAGTATATAGAATTCAAACCAAACTTAACTTTGCGGTTCGATCCCTTCACCCAAAGTTATTATAAATTATTGCTTAAACGGTTAATGGTACGATGATGAAACTAAGCATTAGCGTTGTTTGTTACAATTTGAAAAAAGTAATTTTACCATTTCTGCAAATTCCACCTCCAAAGGTATAAAAAGGGAGGGTAAAGTTTGTATGGGACAACGTGATTCCTTGGTCCGATCTACTTAAAATTTGGCATATAGCATTATTAACATAATTGACGAAAGACGTGTTTCGTATTTTATTGAAATTTATACTATAGCAAGCTAATTGGGGCTGATTTTCTCTGGAATTGATATCAATACTCCTTAAATACTCTTATTTTATACTTAAATTACTTTTTATTTTGACACATAATTTGTGAAAGTTCAATACAATTGACGTTTTGATTTATGTTTTAATTCAAACTTCAAACAAATGATTTTACTACATGGCCATAAAGTTAAATAATAGCGCTATTTTGGTATAATATTAACCAAATATGCTTTATGGAAGTACCTATTATTGCTAATTTATTCAAATTGTGTGTGACAAAAATACATTTGTGAAAAGAATAAGAAAATTCTAAGATGTCTAGCCAGAAAAAAAGTAAAGACCACGCTTCAGGTAGTATCCACTGGTCAATAAAATAACACCGCATGTTACCATCTACGCTCAATTCTTACGACAAAGATTGTCAGCAGCCCTAAGCGACTGATCATGGAAGGCATGAACTTTACATATAGTGCCGACTGCATTCTGTCAGGAAACACGACTCACTAAGTCTTTGTAAAATACGGGAATGGCCTCTACGTAGACTCCATTCGACAGGACTGAAAAGAGCCATTACAATGAATATGAACGCTCAGCTGATGCAATTTACATTGTTATTACGTTACCAGGTCTTGGTTGGACCATCTGTATTAGGAGGACAAAGCCTACAGTAGTTCGGTTTGTCCAAACGTCATAGGCTGGGACTACCTGAAGAAGGAACTAAGTTACGATGTCAATTGCGTAGAAGAGAAGTTATGTCAAGTAGTAGTTTAACCATTGAATTAAGAAATGTATTTAATAAATAAATTTACTTAGCTCATATTATTATGCATTATAAATTTGTTAATTAGAAATCTATCTAACTGGGTATTATTATAAATGCGAATGTTTCTAAGTGTGGACTCTTTCACGCTGTAACGGCTGAACGAATTTGGCTGAAATTTGGTGCCTACAGAGATATGTTATAGTCTAGGAACAAAATTTCACGCAGGCCAAGCTGCGGGCATCAGCTAGTACTAAATAAAATTATACTGAAAATCATAGACTTGTCACTTGATAGTTAAATCTCTTTAAATACCTATCAATTTCTCAGGGATATGCATTTTATAACTCGCACATAAAAAGTTATTGGCGTCATAAACCGATAAGTCGTTATTGGCCGGAGTCCATTCGGGCCGGAGTCCTGTCGAACGATTTATATTCAGCTCTCGTCAATTACATGGAAATCTGTTCGTCAATACTTAAAATAAAGACTCACTTTGAATATAAAAGATTATAAATTGAGCAGCTTTAATAACAAATTATGTTTTCATTGTCTAGGGAAATAAGTTGAGGTGTGGGTCACGCTAAAAGGGGCAGATTTAAGAAATAGGGATCAGAAATAGTAGCTTTACATAGGATGACCTGACCAAGATGACATTGCTAGACACTTGATCCATCAGAAATCTTTTTTTTTAAGTGCTGAAGCCTTCATTAGAAAATTAGGAAACCGTTTGTTTGACACTGCTCGTAACCAGAGGGCTGGTTCTTTTTTGGAACGAGATTAAGCGTTACCATAAAACTGGTAATGCTGCCAGTCTTCTGGGGATGTTCAGAGAAATATGACGATGATTCGTAGTTTTCTTTATAATTTTTATTGTAGTATTACTCAAATAATTAAAATTAATGTAAACTTCTTTACCTTTAATTATCTGCGTAAGTATTAATTTAAAAATACCTTATTATGCTATTCGTGTCCAGTGAAGTGAAATTTAGGACCAAGCCAATCAAAATCCCGTAAATTATTGACTAATACATATTACTGTTTGGGGTAGCAGACTAGCTGACAGCCCTACCTGCTGGCTGTGGTCACCGCTGCCTATGAACGATTGCAACACCGGATGCGCTTCACTCGCACTACCGACCCTAAAACTACTACAAATTATTTATAACCTAGAAAATTGACATTTTTAGAATGAGAGTATGAAGTTAGATACTTCTTCAATCTACTTGTCAGTTGACGAGGCTACAGCGTGGTACTAAATGCACTGTTCTCAACCAAGTGCTACGGCAGCTACGAACTACATTATGCTAACTAGGTACGTAGCCTTTGCTACGCTTCTATTTCTACGAGTGCTACGTTATCGGATAGGTACTTCATTTGTATTCAGATAATATTTTGCCGAAGATATCTTGCATCTTAGTGTATTTTGATAGTTTAAACTTGAGTCGTAAGTAGGGATACAATAGCAACACTACCGTGACTCGAAGGGATAGGCAGAGGCATGCCCCCTTTCACTTTTACTTTTGTCCCACTCAATAGATGGTAGCCTATATTGCCGTGTTGAAATAGACAGACGTAGGTTGCAACCCGTCTTTTAAATTCCTTAAGCAACCCATAAGGCCTTCAACTTGGCTTCACAACTGTCATGTTAGTGACAACTGAGAACAACGGCTTAACAATCGGAAGTAATAACTAATGAAAATCCGCGATCTTTCTCCAAAATGTATAACAGTTAACACGGTGTCTATGAAAAGACGCAAGTACTCGAGTCTACCCGTATAGCTGTCATTGAGTTGATATTTAATATTTAAAGTATCTAAACGTGTTAAATAACTTGATCCCAATTTTAAACATATAAATTAACTAGAGGGCCAGGCCACGCGTTGCTGTGGCTAAGATTTTTGTAACCCACTACTTCCGGTCGTAGATTAGGCTTTCCAAAAAAAAAACTTCACCATCTCTTAAGTTGGATCAAACTGCACACGGTGTGCAAATTTCATCAAAATCGGTTCAATAGTTTAGGAGTCCATCGCGGACAAACATCGTGACAGGAGATTTATATTGTATATTAAGATTAGGAAAATTGTAATAACTTTATTGCCTCTGTGGCGCAGTCGGTAGTGATACCGCCTGCGGCGCTGGAGGTCGTGGGTTCGATTCCCACCGGAGAAAAATCTTTGTGTGACCCATAAATGTTTGTCTCAAGAGTCTGGGTGTTTCTATGTATAATATGTATGTATTAAAAAAAAGTATATAAGTATTAATATCCGTGGTCTGATACCCATAACACAAGCAGGTTATTCCTAGCTTACTTTGGGATCAGATAGCGTTGTGTGTAATGTCCGTGAATATTTATTTATTTATTATTATTTTAAAATATAACAATCAATCAATCAATACTCAATACTCAATACATTTATTGCATTCCATAATGTGATAATCAATTCAGCCTATAGCAGTCCACTGCTGGAAAATACAGACAATCATTTTCCATTAAATATTTCATCAATGTCTGACTCAATACGAGTACAAATATAACGTGTTGACTCTAATTCCAGCACAAATGGAGCTTGGAGCTAATTATAATAGTATATCGAATCCAATGCTCGGACTGCAGAGATTGTATTTTGTATGTAAGATCTGTCCTGGCTGTTGGAATTTTTTTTTTGGTTTGAATTACAGATGGTTTTGGATCCTTTCTAACCCCGTCCTATCCTACCTTATCCATTTCCTTGTCCGTGAATCCCTTCCTACCCCATCCTGATCCGCTCCACTATCCGCCAAGCCAAGGTCGCCGTGCCGATGAGCTGCGTGGCTACGGGCGAGCGTAGTCTTAAGCGTGCCTAATTGCCCTGGGCCCGGGCGAACCCAGAACAAGGCTAGCCTTACCTGGACAAGCGGGGCTCTGTTCAGGTGGACCAATTTAATTCCCTAGCTTCTCGTGGGAACGCTATGGTAGTGAAATTTAAAACCAAAAACGGCGGCGATGTGGTTCGCCACCCATCACGTCTCGTTTCCCATCGAGGCGAAAAGTGGACTAGGGTTAGCCACTTTGCTACATTAAATGTGAGAAGAGGAATGAAAGATAAAATTGAGGAGGTATGTAAGATGATGCAAGAGAGGCATCTTGATATTTTGTGTGTGAAGGAGACAAAGCGGAAAGGATGTGACACCACGACACACGGAGCCTATACGGCCTATTGGTCAGGTGTAGCCACAACCAGCACAGCATGCCAGGGGGTCGGTGTACTACTTTCCGCGAGAATGGTTGAGTGTGTGACAGAGTATGAATGTGTGAGCCCAAGACTCCTTTGGCTAAGACTGAAGGTTGGACTTACCCGCATCTTTGTTTTGGGAGTGTATGCTCCGCAGGATGCGCGGTGGCACCGGTCTTCAAAAGACCAAAGCGAGAGGCAGGCATTTTGGGAGAGTATGAGTGATATTCTGGATAAATGTAAACGAAACGAGAGAATAGTGATGTTAGGTGATTTTAATGGTTGGGTGGGAGTGAAGCGCGATGGATACGAAAGTGTATTAGGAAAGTTTTGTGATGAACGAGTGAATGAAAATGGAGAAAGCTTGCTAGAAGTATGTTTGGAAAGGAATCTTGTGGTAACTAATACCATATTCAACCACAAGGATATCCACTTGTATACAAGAGAGGAGAGAGATCAGAGAAGCATGATTGACTTTGTGATAGTAGACGCAAGACTGAGAAAGAAAGTGCTAGACACTCGGGCGTACCGTGGCACCGGGATCGACACAGATCACTTCTTGGTAATTAGCCGGGTAAGGGGTCTGTTTCAGCGGTGGCGACATCGTGTGCATGAACCCGTTAGTGTACTAGAGCGAATAAAAGTTGAGAATTTACAAGAGTTAGGCATAAAAGAGGCATTTGTGAGTAAACTGAGTGAAAAATTTGAAAACCTAGATGAAATATGTGAGATTGAAGAATTATGGAAGCCGTTTAAGGAAGGACTTGTGGAAGTTGCGATTGAAGTGTGTGGGGTTAGCAAAAGACGACAAGGTGTATGGCAAAGGAAATGAGTGCGGAAGTTCTTAATGCGTTGACTGGCAAGAAGAAAGCATGGTTGGACTGGTTGGCTACAAAGGCCAATCAAAGAATGCAAAAGGCAACGGATGAGGATGTAAAAATGGCAAAGGATGAATATAAAAGTATAAACGTGTTGCAAAAGAGACGATGATGAGAAAGAAAGAGAATGATAGAGAAAAATTTGATAAAAGGTTATCTGAAGACTTCCAACGGAATATTAAATTTTTTTGGAAGTCCATAAGAACAGTGAGGAGTCAGCAAACAATGTCGCCGCTCAATCACATCAGAAACCAGGATGGAAGTTTTGTAAGAGGAGAAGAATGTGTGCTAAAGAGATGGAAGGAATATTTTGAGAGTTTATTCGAAAAAGAAGATATACAAGGCGATACGCGTGTTTTAGAACTGAATGAATTTGGCGATGAAAGCGAGTTAAGTATAGGAGAAATAGTGGAAGCGTTGAATTGTATGAAAGTAGGAAAGGCTGCTGGAATAGATCGGATTTCTGTCGAAATGCTGAAAGCTGGACGTGGCGTGGTAGCTTGCCAGCTGTACCGCCTTTTTAACTTTTGTTGGCGAAGTGGCAGAGTACCAGCAGAATGGTGTAAAGCTGTCATTGTGCCGCTTTACAAAGGAAAAGGGTCGCAGCAAGAGTGCAAAAACTACCGCGGCATAAGCTTGCTCAGCATCGTTGGCAAATTGTATGCAAAAGTGTTGATAAAAAGAGTGATGAATGAAACTGAAGGAAAAATGTGGGATGTGCAAGCAGGATTTGTGAAAGGAAGAGGATGTACGGATCAGGTCTTTTCCTTACGATGCGTAGCTGAGAAAGTTTTGGCTAAAAGTCAAAAGGTCTATTGCATATTCGTGAACTTGGAAAAGGCCTATGACAGAGTGGTGAGGAATGAACTGTGGTCAATATTGTCCATGTATGGAGTGAACAGCAACTTGATACGGGCACTGAGGTCTCTCTATGAGGGTTCTAGTGCTTGTGTCAGGATCAACGGGGCCTGCACGGACTTCTTTCACATTGAAAAGGGTGTGAGACAGGGCTGTGTAGCGTCTCCGTGGCTGTTTAATCTATACATGGACAGTTGTCTGAAAGAACTGCAAGAGAGTATGTATGGTTTAAAAATGAATGAACTGACCGTCCAATGCCTCCTATACGCTGATGATCAGGTGATATTAGCATCATCAGCGGAGGAATTGCAGCTGATGGTTAATAGTATGAATGAGGCTCTAAAAAGTAGAGGAATGAAAGTTAATGTAAACAAGATGAAAGTTATGGTTTTTGAAAGAGAAGAAAGTATGACGAATTGCTCAATCTTCATTGAAGGGCAAAGAGTGGAACAGGTGAAAGAATTTGTATACTTGGGTTCCAAATTTGTAAGGGATGGAAAGTGTGACCAGGATATTGAGCGAAGAGTTTTGGCAGGAAATCAAGTGAATGGTGGTGTACATGGGCTATGTACACCTTTATGAGCAGTCAAAATGTGTCTGAGAAGGCTAGGTTGGCTGTACACAGGGGAGTGCTCATCCCTACACTTATGTATGGTAGTGAAAGTTGGGTATGGCAGAAGAAGCATGAAAGCAAAATTAATGCAGTGGAAATGAGAAGTCTGCGAAGTATAGCTGGAGTGACTTTAATGGACAAAAAAAAGAAATAGCGTGATAAGGGAAAAATGTGGTATAACAGAAGATGTAGTGACTAAGATCGAAAAAGGGATGCTTAGATGGTTTGGACACGTGGAAATAGTACTAGTAATAGACTGACAAAGCAGATTTATGAGGCGAGAATGAATGGGCAAATTGGTAGGGGTAAACCTCGGCGTACGCATGCCGATCAAATCAGAGACGTTCTGGAAAAAGGCAAGGTCAAGAGTACCCTTAACCGGCGAGCGTGTATGAAAACAGTTATGAAAGTAGAAGAAGCGAAAGTTGTATGTCAGGATCGTAGCAAGTGGAAAGCCATAGTCTCTGCTTACCCCGATGGGAGACAAGCGTGATTATATGTATGTATCGAATCCAATAGAAACGCCGAAATTCAACCAGAAACTAACCATGCTCCCATTATGTTTAAGTTTACACTAAATTTCGAAATGCTATTTTTATAATTTTGACTCTTGATTTATATATACTTTTTGCGAGGTATTCGAGTACCGACCAACCAGAAATTAGGATTAACTGAATATAACGTACATTTATTATAATTTTTCTTTATATAAGTACCATGCATCAGACATTATATTTTGATTTATTTTTAATCTTATCTCTATGTATTCTCTCCACTTTATGGGTCGCGGTAAGGAATCTTTTAAGAGATATTGTTATACAAAGGAAATTGAGTCTGTCCCTAGCACTGGTGCATGGTGTCCATAATATTAATGATAACATTAACTGCTGTTGAGTCAATAGTTTCTCATTTTGGAAGATGTGTTTAGTTCAACAAACATTATCGACTAGTGTCGGTATACTGGAATGAAGCTGGGAGAACCCGGAGCACTCAGGCAGGGATAAGTCCAGATCATACAACAATTTGAATGACTCTCTTAGATAATTTTTCAAATTAAGTTTTCGTCTGTGCCCTAAATTTAAATTATTTGATGTAAACCTGCTTCGAGGAGCCATTATGAAACAAAGTTATTCAAAATTAGTGTCGCTTACAATTTCAGCAGTTACTTTTATGTTTGTTTGCGCTCATTTTTGATAATTCCCTTTTGGAACAAACTTTACACTGTTATTGGTTGTATCTCGTTGTGCGACGACATTGTTTAACGCTGAAATAAGGCAGAATAAAAGCGTTGTATATTCAAAAAGAAAATAACAAAACCATACGTATTTTTCTATTTGTATTTTTTTTACAACGTGAGGGAAAATCCTCATGGGTGTTATGCCGGACTCCTACCGACTAAAAAACCTCACGTTACGCCCAACAGCCTATAGTTGGGAGTCCCGGGTAAGTCCTCAGAAGGATATCCCAGGACTCCCATTTTTCTATTTGCTACATAAAATTTTTAAACTTCTAGTAAAACAGGTTTTAGAACTTTCCACTGTATTTTTTTATAAAGAGGTAAAGTGTAAAAAGAAGACCGTAAAACTGTATTATGAAGACTGTTTGCGTAAGAGATAACCCTTACAATTTCTGTTCAAGCCAAAATAAATTATTAACCCATTAGTAATGCAGTTGACGCTATTGCAGTAGATATTTAGCACAGTAGCGATTTTGTGTCACATCGTAGCCGCCATGATTTTGTCAATAATTCACAACGTAATGGAGCTGCTGCTAGCTTACCGTAAATCTGACAATGCGGCAATAATACTTTTTGCAGTCGATTGCACCAGCGCGGCGGCAGCGTTGTGATTTTACATAATATCTCCATGAATTTTGGTCTGTAAATTAACACGCCACTTGTACATTTAGGGTGAGCAAATGAAAAGAGACATATCTTTAACTTATTAGTAGTAATTTTATATCAACAACAAAATGGAAGCTTACTACTTACTTACTTAATAACACTTTTTGCAGTCGATTGCACCAGCGGCAGCGTTGTGATTTTAATACCTCCATGAAACTGGGTCTGCAAATTAAGAAGGCACTTGTACTTTTGGGGTTAGCAAATCAAAAGAAACATAATATATCTATAACGTAGTAGTAGCAATTTTATATCGGCAATACAATGAAATGGTGGCTTACGACTTACTTAATATGTCAGGTTTGTTACAACTCTATTTAGTAAGATATCTGGTCATATTCCAGTAAGGCAGTTACCACGTCTCAAAAACGCCTAATGCCGCCCCCATCTAAGCAATACTGAAGTCATCATACATGACTGTTGTCGTTGTGGAACCAGTGGCGAATCCAGAGGCTTCTCAGGCAACTGGGTCTCCATCGTTTTCAAATAGCGCACCTACTTAGGACGTCTATAAAAGTAAACAAGGAGATTTTCATCTAGCGATAGTACTAAATTCTACTCATATTAAGCAAGAAAACTTTATCCTAACAAGCTGGTAGGAATTATGATTTAGAAAAACAATGTAATAGCGGTTCAACCGTAAGAGGGACAATGTCGTATTTTCAATTTTGTGGGATTACTCAAAACGGAATTCACGCGAGCTTGGGCCCGCGTCATGAGCGTGACATGGCGGTAATCCACCGCGCGACACTTGCTTCCGAACGTTATAATATTGTTCCGAATATAAACATCACAATTTTTGGAATAAAATTCTCTTGGTTGTATGAAAACGTTGTTGTAGTTTGAAATATTGTGTCAAGCGGCTGACTGTTGGCTTAAGGATTACGCAGACCAGATACTATCAGATGTAAGAACATTAGATAAAACTTATGTCATTGCTGTTTATGGTACCTTTGATTGCACTTATTGAATACTAGCGGACGTCACGCGGTTTCACCCGCGTAGTTCCCGTTCCTGTGGGAATATGGGAATAGAATATAGCCTATGTCCACAGCAAAGAGTGTAGCTTCCCAACAGTGAAAGAATTTTTCAAATCGGTCCAGTAGTTCCGGAGCCTATTCAATGCAAACAAACAAACAATCAAATCTTTTCTCTTTATAATATTTGTATACTAGTATAATAAAAATCTTTAATTGACAGTAAGTAAATGAAAGAAATAACAACAATATTGAATTAATGGTTATGCCTAAAGCTTATGGGCTTTGATGATGAGGCTTTTGGAGCACTCTCTACTCAGTATTATGTTCAGACCAAGGATAAAGGGATAAAGAAAAGAAAAGTAAGAGGAGGCTTAAACAAAAATCTTTAAAAGCTGTACGATCATCAAAAGTTACTAAATCGAAGGTTTGTGTAAACCATTGAAAATACATATAAGGTGAAACCGTCCAGATTCCAAAGTCAATAATGGGGAAAAATACAAGTGCTTGAATTCAAGATGTGTAGCAAGTTCCACAAAGTGTATAAATACAATAAGTTAGTTATCTATTGACTGCTTCCTATATTTTACTGCATTAGATTTAAAAGCGATTTCAAACCTACTGATCAAGTGCTTCAGAAATGAATATTAAAAAGCAGTAAGCGCCACACTTTTATGACGTCACTTAAAAGTTATTATTCGCGACAGAGTCCAGCTGTGTAGGGTAGGGGCCCGTCGTCAGGCCCCGCCAGCACCGCGCGCTGACACTTCGGCCGGGGTTTGCGGTCACCACCCGGCACGCCTTTTTTATTATACATTCTGAAACTGTAATTCTGAATAACAAAACATTCACAGAATTGGAACATGTTTTGCTCGAGGCGAGATTGGGAATAACAGTTTTTGTTGGTTTAACGTTGAATAATTTAGTGACTGACGAAACGAACCATTAGTGCTTACAGTCGAGCTATGGAACGTTGATGTACGTTAGATACGACGACATCAAGTACTTTTAATAACTTACATACAGTATTCTTAGATCAGTTACAGTTAGTGAGTAGAAAAGTTAGTTAGAAGAACATTTATATTATAGCGTTGTGTGAAAAGTCCGTGAATATTTTTTTTATTATAAATAAAATTAAATATCTGACGGCACACTTCAAATGTGATCCTAATGACAAGTGACATTGACAGGTGACATAACACCGAGCGCTGGAGGGGCGGCCACGCACGACATATCGGGACGTCGTCAGTCGAGTCTCGGTCATTATTGGTGCAACGATCGACCGGTGCGCACGCGTCCACGTGCTCTGGTGGAATGTTATAACAGTAAATAAATAAAATAAATAAATTCATTTATTCAATTAAAATTTCACATAATAATTTTCAGTGACCCCACACTAGGCAAGCCTGTCCTGTGGGTGTCAAACACGACCAGCAGTAAAAATTGATTTAATAACAAATAGTGATTACATTAACAAATTAATTACATTAACAATATAAAGATCATTTATAAAATATTTAGAATAGGTACATAATTATACAAGACTTATTAACTAAATATAATTTAAAATACATATCTGGGAAAACAATTGAAATTTTTACATAATACATGTCATGTTAGCAGTAAGTAACCATTCGTCTACTCCATGTGTGCAAAGAGATCTTCAGTACAATTATAGGTTAAGGATTGGAGCCATTCTGCAACCACTGCCCTAGCTTCCCTTACTGAGGAGCGCTTAATAGTACAGGCAGCAACTATTTTATTATAAATATAAATATCTTTATAAGGACTGAAACGTCTAGCAAATTTGGTTCTAATAGACGGTAGCGGAACCCTATAAACGCGGCGCCGGAGAAGTTTTTGGTAATCAGCGGAGTTAATAATATTTTTATGTGTCTTTAAAATGGATTCAAGAATAAACAACTGCCTCACATTTAGCATCTGGCAGCCCCCATACAACAATGTTGTGGAGTATCTATACGGCTTGCCATACATGGTCTTAAGCACAGCCCGTTGTGCTCTCTCCACTTGCAGCATAACAGTTTTACTAGCGTTTCCCCAACAGGTCAAACAGTACTTGATCAAAGACTGGCACAGAGCGTAATATACAGTTTCAAGAGTGCTATTCGCCGCCGAGGAACGAAGCAACTTCAAAATGTTCGCCGATTTACGTATACGGGTTGAGAGGGACGTTATGTGAGCATTAAAGTTAAGATTCTCGTCGATAATTACGCCAAGATATTTCAGAGAGTCAGCTCTTTTCAGCTCCTTACATGTGCACGGAAGACTCCGATCGGTGCAATCGTGTATCCTAATTCCACTTTCGTTTTCAGGAGCTGATCGAGCAGTTTTGTGAAAACATATATATTTAGTTTTTTTGGCATTAAGAGTCAACAAATTGTGTTCCAACCAAGTGTTAACATGCCTCATTCCAGTCTCCGCAGACTCACAAACCTCAGACCAGGTGTCGCCCTTAAATACAATAGCGGTATCGTCCGCGTAACAAATTATTTCCGCATTCATACTATCATGTATACTGTTCATGTACATGATAAACAGAGTCGGTCCGAGTACACTGCCCTGAGGTACCCCAAAATACACCGATTGCAGTCCACTTTCACAGCTACCCACCCTCACACACTGCCGCCTTCCCGACAAATAACCCCTGAACCATTCCAGCGCAGAGCCTCTAATTCCAAAGAGCCGTTCCATCTTTGACAGCAGTATAGGCGCCGACACAGTGTCAAATGCCCTTGCCAGGTCTAAGAAAATTGCCACACACATTTTGTTTTGGTCCAAATAGGATGCCACTGTACTGGTTAGAAGTGTAACCGCATTCTCAGTGGATATTCCCCTTCTGAAGCCAAACTGCCTAGTAGAAATAAGATAATTTCCTTCGATATATCGAAGAAGCCGGTTATTAACAATCTTCTCCAGGAGCTTCGCAAATACCGACAAAAGGGAAATTGGCCGATAGTTTTCAATGGCGTCCTTTGGTCCAGATTTGTGAATGGGAACAACAGATGCCACCTTCCAGAGTTCGGGAAAAACGCCGGTATGCAAACTAGTGTTGTATATCAAAGTGAGGGGTTCAATGATAACATCCCTAATCGCCTTCAAAAGACTATTAGTTACGCCATCGACTCCTGGAGCTTTATCATTTTTTAAGGACAATATCAACTCCTCCACCTCGCGCTCGTCTGTAGGGTGTAAGAAAAAGGATTTTAATATATATTTATTATTAACTTCTTTAGCCAAAGTTTCTTGATCTGTATGGAGCTTATTAAGGATCTCATCCGCCAGCCCCTCCCCAACAGCAGAAAAATATGTGTTACACGCGTCAAGGGACTGCACTGCACTAGCACTACCTTTTAGAGACAAGAGTTCGCTAGGATCTTTATTTTTATTGGAAAGATGGCATATACTTTTGATAGTTTTCCAAAGCTTCTTCGGATTTTTAGCGTTTTTAGCGAGCTCTTCACTCTCATACTCCCGCTTAAGTTTACGCAAAAGATTGTTACAGAAATTTCTGTAACGCCGATAAACTATTTGCAGGGCCAGGTCACTGGGGAATTTACGTGCTCTCGTGTGAAGTTTATCCCTATGGCGTATGCAGCGGATTAGACCCGGCGTGATCCAGGGTTGTATATTATATTTGGAACGACTTTTACGTACACTCACTGTATTTCTGTGTACCACTTCGGTTAATCGTTCACTAAAGCCCTTTACCATAACGTTGACATCACCAGCACACAGCACTTGTGACCAGTCCTCCCGCGATAGTTCCATCCGTATTGCATGTATGTTTCGCTTAAGAACACTTCTATCCATTCGTTGCTTCTGGGGTACACTAACAGAAAGCCCAAAAACAACCAGGTCATGGTCAGTCATATGCGAGGGGCACACCGCACCCACTGCACCCTGGACAGTATTTACAAATACATGGTCAAGACACGATGCACCCCTCGTCTGTGTTGTTATGGCTGGGAAAAAGCCGTACTGTGCAGCAAGGCAAAGGTACTCCAAATCCTGGCCAGTGGCCGCCGAGAGTATGTTTATGTTGATGTCTCCCGCAATAACCAAAGTTTTATTCTCGGTTGACAAGCCAACAAGAGCACGATCAAGTGAGTGCAAAAAGTTAGTCTTGCTCCCAAATGACGGCGGTCGATAGATACCTAGAATGGCAATGGCACCGGGCAGGTTTATCTGCAAACAGTTTGCGTCATCAAATTCTGGTTCCGACACACAAGCGCTCAGTGTATCCCTGACATAAACAACCACTCCACTATTCTGGTTAATAATTTTGATCGTACTGTATACTGTATATGATGTTAATTGTGGCACAACAGTGCACTGACTAAGCCAACACTCCGTGAGAATCAGCACATCAAAGGCAAAACCAAACCTGTCCAAAGCTGTCAGAAAGCAATCGAAGTTTTTACCTATACTACATATATTAAATGTCAAAATTTTTAGGTTGTGAAACGATATAAGTTCAAAACAGTCCTCAGGCGTCTGAACTGTGTGACAAGGTATGCATACTGTGTCCAATCCCTCCTCTAAGGCATCATCAAACATTAGGCCGTAATAGAACAGTACCCTTTTCATTTACAGATATTCGATTTAAGAAGCCATCATTGCCATGATCACACTGAAGAAAGACAAAACCTGAGTAACATTCCATTCCCAGATTTAGCAAACACAACAACAACAATGAAATCATAAGGCAAGCACAGCAGTTACAGGCAGGCCCACCCGCGACGACCACGCTATGGAAAATATTTAGTTCAGCCATCCAATCATTAAGTGAATACCATTCAAATTCATTGATTATGTGAATAAAGTACACAACAATAACAATAACACATAACACATGCACCAAGGAATAAATAATTATTAATATAATACACGCAATAAAAACAATAAAAATAATTATACACATTATCTCATGCATTTCTACATCACAATAATCCAGAACAAAACAATAAAAGCGCCTGTATATATGTTCAATTAAAGTTAAGAAAGCATACACCTCATGTTTCAATAGGTGTGTTAAAAACTCGTTTAAAATCATCAGACGTTCGTATCGACAAGGCCGGCTTCCCTTCTCGTTTCCTAACCAGAATATTACCCTGAGATACCCAACAATAGGAATAGTCATACTCTTTACATTTATCTCGTGCTGCTCGAAAAAGCAGTCTGTTTTCCTTAGTCAAGCGTTCATTATAAAAAATTTTGTTTGATTGACCAGGTATGTCCAGATCCCCACTTGTGATGTTTCTCCTTGATTTCGCAGCCCTTATGACTTGATCTCGCTTACTTCGACGTAATAGTCTGACCACGAGTGGCCTCGAAATCCTACGAGAGCCTTCTGCAGAGACAGCCGATATAATGCGGGGGCCAGCCCTGGTCGCCCAGTCAATATCGCCATCAATCAAGTCAACTCCGACCTTTTTTGCAGCTAGAAGAGCTAAATGACATGGGTTTTCGTTATTAACTTCAGGAATGCCCACTATCTCGAGCTCGTTCCTCAGTTGCTGTTGCTCCTGGTTATTTAAATCGTGCTGAAGTTCTAATACCCTGCTCTCGAGTAGTCTCACCTCCTTATCTCGGTTTTCTAAATGTGTTATTCTAGAATTACTGGAGGCGATTGAGGTTCCAAGTTCGTTCAATCGTGATTGACAGGTAGTTAGCGAAGTTGTAGCATCCTCCAATCGATCCTTTAATGACGCAATCTCCCGGGTAAGCAAACGCACTTCCTCAACAAGTTGTTTGACTTCATCATTTAGATGGTTATCATGTTGCGTTTCTATTTTCTTCCGCATCGTAATATTTATATTATCATCGATGGTACGCACCGGGGTTGAGCTGTTATCACCCCCTTTTTTCTGCGAAGCACAACATTCCGGACATTTCCAAGTTTTTTTCTTATCAACTGATAAAGTAGATGCATTACTACAAAGAGCACAATAACTCTTTTCGCACGTAGGCGTAGAACATTTTATGCACGAGCTGTCACTGGAATTCTTTAGACAGCCACGGCACTTCATTGTTGACCGTGTAGCACGTAACCCTTAATGCCTCTGCCGAAACCCTCGTGGTAACAGGCGTGATTATATGCAATTGTATTTCACAATTTTAGGTAGGAATGTGCCTCGCAAATTTTACTTTAGAAAAATCACAAAAAGAGATATAACGTAAGTGTGATTTGAAACCAGGGCCACACAAGCGAAGCACTACAAATTAAGCCTCGAGACCAAACAGTCAGTTACGTACACAGTTGAAATTACTCAATGGTTTGCACAACGGTAGCCTACTGGTCAGTGACGTGATGTAGCTTTTTTTTTTTTATTGATAAAAACTTTGTTGATATTCAAACTACAACGGCTTTAACTTTTTTTCACTTTGCACTTTTTTTATTACTTTTCATTGCTGAATACTGTCACAGAAAAGAAATAATTCACTGCAGACATGCGTTCCACCACTCATTTGAAGTATTTAATGAAATATTCACAATAGTTTGTCGACTGTTATTTAGCGTTGTTTCCTTCTATTTTAGTAATTATTTTGGCAGGATAACACTTTTGCCTCGAAATTAGAACGATGTGTCTAGATTACACTCACTAGATATGACTTTTGTTTACTTTTAATATTTTTAAACACAAATAACACAGAGAGCCGATGTTACACTATTGGCAGTGGCGCCTCTATATAGTGTAGATTTAGTTAGTCCTAGGAGGTTCTTTGTGTTTAGTGTTAGTTATACGATTGACTAAATGAGTGTTAACTAAACCACGCATTATTTCTTTATACCACGATTCCTGGTTTCCTCGACGAACTACCTACAAAGTGATGGTTACATCGGAATGTAGCAACGTGCCACCTGACACCACTCAATCCTACATATCTTTATTTCAGGCAATAATCCCATACAATTTTTCACGCACTCAAATTAAATAAATGAAAATTAAAATTAAATTAATAAAATTCAAATAACAATAAAATTAGATAAGCATACTATTAATTTGAAATTACATTATGAAAATCAAATACAATTAAAATAAATGTCATTATTGTAATAACCATTAAAATAAATACATGTCAATTATTGTTTACATTTAAACGTTCTTAGCTGAAATATTGACAGCCATATACAAAGAACTGGTTAGCTTCGTATATAGCCCTCAATATTTCATTGTCAGATTCATGTAATCGTTCCATATAGGAGGCCCTTGCTTTCCTCATCACAGCATAGAAGTCGTCCACTCTGTTCTCCGCGAACATACCTGATGCACTACATCGCCATGGTAACCCCAGCATACATCTAAACGCGTTGTTATATTGTACCCGTAAGGTGTTGTAAGCACGCTGGGTGTAGTCGTACCACAGTTGGCATGTGTACATTGACCGGCAGTAGGCGAATTATAACTGTTTACTTCTGGGTAACTGATCTTAGAATAATGTATTTAAGTTTGAAAAGCTACAGGGATTTGATGACAATGACAAGGGCAGTCCACAGCTGCGTATTGCATGTTGGCCTCTCCCAATTTACGACGCAACACAGGGTTCTGCGCTTTCTGCGTCCAGTCCCAGCAGCGACCTTTATTAGGTCATCGGTATATAGGGCGGTTGGAAGTCCCACCATCCCTTTGCAAATGGATCGAAACGACTGAGTCGCAGTCTTCACTACTAACGCACTTAATGTGCTGAAATAAAAAAAAAGGGAAGTCTACTGTTGTTTTGTAAATTACGAATTCAAGAGCATTCAAAGAGATCCATCCAAATCAAAAAATCCTGGTCATCTAAGGCGTCAATTTGCTGACCTCCAAATATATTATATTTTAAAATTTTTGGAGGTTATAACATCATCTACTCCAAATGAAGCTAATATAAGCTTGTGCTATGGGAACTAGACGACTAATAGACATACTTATTTATTTTTAAATACATTATCTCAAACTCCGAAACAAACATTTGTGGATCACACAAATATTTGAACCGACCCGGGAATCGAACCCAGAACTTCAAGCTCGGTAGGCGATAGCACTACCGAATGTGCCACCGCGGCAGTCCCAGATATTCTTTAAAGATGCATGGTTCTTGTGTGTGGCATAATTCATGACTAATACAAAGTATAACACACAAATCGTAATGCGACAACATGAAGACTATATCAACAATAACTAAATCGAAAATTAATTCACCCGAACCATCCCACTTCCCACCTTTCCATTGACGCGGGCGGGTTAGATGTTAAATAAACGCAACGATCGATCTGTCCATTGTAACAACATGCCGCGACTGAAAGCATACAAATAAATACAGTTTTCGTTGCGTTATTCACTATATTATATGGTCATATATTATAATAGGTATGTACCTATACCCATTGGCATACATGGTAGGAAGGTACCTACTTTATTTTAATTTTTTTAACATAACCTGAACAACTTACCACGGTACTCTGTAGGATTTTCAATTCATTTACCTATGATGGTGAAGAAACTTTGCAAAATTTACTTTTCACGAGATTGTATTATAAATCTTAATACACTCGAGAGCAATGAATCCGGGTCACTTAAAGAATGTTAAAAATCTCGGAAACTAAAAATGATAGGTTAATGCAATAAATTGTATTTAATAGACAATGTAATACTCCTTAAATGAAAGTAAAAAAAATATGAGTCACCATACATTTTATTAACACAAAATTACATAAAGAAAAAACTGCCGATCTCTCCTTAAAACAAAAATAGGAAACATGAAATTTTTGAACTTTATTACGATTTTCTTGAATTTTAATACTTCGTATTGCCTCCTCGTGCTTCCATTACTGCGTTTACGCGGTTTGGCATGCTGTACACCAAGTTCCTTATACGATTTTGGGGAATATTCTCCCATTCCTCTGTGAGAGCAATTTTGAGCTCACGAAGCGTGATTGGGGGAGGGTTTCGTTGTTTTACGCATCTGCCTAGCTCGTCCCAAGCGTGCTCGATCGTGTTGATATCCGGGCTGCGCGCTGGCCACTCCATACGAGTAATGTTCATCTCTTGAAGGTAGTCATTCACAATCCTACCTGTATGAGGTCGGGCATTGTCATGCATAAATATAGCATCCTCACCTAAATTGACCATAAATGGACCAACGTGATCATTGAGGATTTCTTCCACATATCTTACGCTAGTTAAAGAGCCGTATTCTATGATCACCAGCTCTGTGCGACTTTCAGAAGAAATTCCGGCCCACACAAGTACAGACCCACCACCGTAGGCTACTTTTTCTTCGATGCATGCTTGCTTGAATCTTTCCCCTGGTCTTCGATACACTCTGTGTCTTCCATCGTGCTTGTAGAGCATAAATTTTGATTCGTCGGAGAACATAACTTTTGACCAATCTTCAATACTCCAATTTACGTGGCTCTGGGCATACCTTAGTCTCGAAATACGATGCCCACGCTCCAGTTTAGGGCCGTTTGCAGGTCTAAGGGGTTTTAAGTTAGATTCAGCAAGCCGACGTCTTACTGTCCATGCACTTGGGTTACTTCCTCCGAGGCGTCGAAACTGATTGGTGAGTTCAGTTCCTGTGAGAAAGCGATTTCGAAGCATGGTGTTCACCAAGTATCGGTCTTCTCGTGCTGTGGTACACCTGGTTCTGCCCGTTCCTGGTCTGCGTAGGTTAGAACCAGTTTCTTCGTAACGTCGGAGAACTCTTTGTACTGTTGACAGCGACACACCGACAGTCCTGGCTGTATCGCGCTGACTCCGGCCGGTTTCCAGCATTGTTAGTATTCTGGTGCATTCTTCAGGCGTAAGCGACATAATTTCAGCTTGATTAATGAATATAGAGCACTATCAACATGGTTTATGTACCCACATAAATGACAGATTACAAACAAAAGCAACACCAAATGCTGTAATTTCGTAGTTCCATCTTCGAAAGTGGCCCTTTTTCAAATTTGATTTTTTTATGATATAACTTTACAATAACTAAGAAGTTTTAATACCTTCATTTAAGGAGTATTACATTGTCTATTAAATACAATTTATTGCATTAACCTAGCATTTTTAGTTTCCGAGATTTTTAGGATTCTTTAAGTGACCCGGATTCATTGCTCTCGAGTGTATTTAAAACAAAGACGGGTTTGTTACAACATTTATAACTCAAGAACGGCCGTACCGATTTGGCTGAAAATTGGTGGGGAGGTAGCTTAGAACCAGGAGACGGACATAGGATACTTTTATCCCGATTGACCTCGCTTTTTTTTTCGCTTTTTTTGGTCGATTCACTATTCTGCTGGCGACGCACACCGGTAGTCCACGTCCTATGCATGAATATGCGCAATTTCTACAATAATGCGACGGGAAACATCTATCGTTAACGAAATTATTCTGACGGGAGTAAATGCGACGGGAACGGGTGATTTACTCTCTTATGTGACGCATACGAAGTTGCGCGGGTCAGCTAGTTTAAATTAAAATAGAATTTATAAACATACATAAATAAGTACGCAGCACTCAGGTTTACATAGTATGCACCTTTTTAAACTAGTACTAGATTAATGCTGCCAACAACTATTACCTCTATGTATGTACTAGTTGTTGCCCGCGACTTCGTCCGCGTGAAAATTACGTTATAATGCCAATTTGATTGCTCTCTGCTTAGCCCCTAGGATATGTAACGTGATAATATATAGCCTGTTTGAAGACCCTGACCCTAGTTAATATTTGTGCAAAATTTGAATCAAATCCGTTGAGGACTTTTTTAAATCCTTCAGGACAAAACAAAGCAAACAGACCAAAAATTTTCTAACTACATTTTCGGCTTCGGTATCTTATGTTGAACACCCAGCGGGTATTTTTTTTATATTTCCAATGTACAGTTTTGACTCTTCAATCATTTAATTTTATATGTTTAGAAGAAGATATAAAAAGTTGCTCACGAAATTCTTACTCTGGAATTTTCACACACATGTATAGAGCTGCATGTCACGCCACTGCACTAAAAATAACTAACGGCCAAGGAACAAGAAAGTGGACAGCTCTATAAAGTTATAACTTCCTGACAGCTAAGTCCAGGAATACACAATGAGCGGCGATCTGACTCGGTCCATCGAACGTCCTCCTCTCGACTAATTGCAGTGTTCCCGTTAACTATTGTCCGGTGATTGTCTCAGACGCCATGAAGTAAGGCTAAGACTTCCTTTGTTCCAAAACATGTCCAAATATACAAAGGAGTTGCTGTAAATAATAAACAGATTGGAGAGAACTTAGCAATGATTGGAAGTGAAATACTCTTGTATTTATAAACTTTGTTGATTAGATTCATAACAGTTGATTAATTGTTGCTAAGTTTTGGTTTCCTGATCACATTTCTATAATTAGTAGGTCGGCTAACATCGGAAGCTAGCTATGAATTTAGTGATAATTTCATTCATATTGCCAGTCTAGGCTAGAAAATAACTTAAAATTACCAATTTATAGCAACAATGTTATAGAAAACCTATACTAAAAACCATTGATACTCGTCGGGTCAGAAAATAGCAGGCTACTTATACTTCTGAGTACTTAGTATAAAGTGAGTGCTCTCTAAAACTGCGCACGTTCCACCCCACTCGCGGTATTGCGTCCCACTTATAAATTATTTAGACAATTTACGTGCGCACATCGCCACGCATTTTTACGGCTTGCCGCTGCTTCACGCTGCCGAGTGAAAATAAAATTTGACGGAGAAAACCGACGACTGCTTAATTAACTCTGCACCAGTTAATATTAAGTTTGTTTTTAATCAACTCTGGAAGGTTGTTGATATTAAACTGATATATCATGGCCAAGATTTGCTTGGCTCCATTTGTTTTGATGTCTTGGTGACTGGTAGTAGAAAATGTAATAAAATAAGTTTTATAGTTATTTCGATGATGTAACTTCACTTTTACTTCTTGTTTTACTCTAATAAGAAACTCCTAAAATAAAAGCTTGACTGCCTTAGCATTTAGCCCCGACCAGCTTTACGAGAGCTGTCCAGTGTGACAGGGAGCACTCATTCAGTTAAAAAGTTAGTTTGTAAATTGGTTCGAGCTAAATTCAAGAGGATAACGAGAACCACAGTGAAGGACATTGATACTATTTTTAATGATAGAATAAGATTCTTTTTTTATTTACTTTGTAGGAAGGAAGTGAACAAATTGTGAAATTATCCGAAATAAGTTGACAAATATCTTATGAACCTTAAGCATTAGACTATACATAAGCAGGTTTATTGTAAACTCCAGACGTGGTTCTATAATTTAGAGACCTAATAAACTGCCTTTGGGCTTTCAATAATTTTCGAGATCTTATATCAACCAAAATAGAAATCATAAACTTCAGAACTGGTGTAATTTTGGTACATAGACAAATCTGGGTCTTGTAGAATAATACCTTCGTAATTTTACTTTACGAAAAATTTTACCCTCCGGACCATCTGACCACCATGAAACGCTACGGACTTGAGTAATTTAGGCCCTTCACAATTGTAAACATAGCAACTAGCAAAAGTGCATAATGTTAAATTCTCTCCTCGGGCCTTCGAACTGCCACCTGACTGTTCGTGGGAATCGATTCCCCACAACTAGTAGGTACACATATACATTTTTAAGTAGAGTCAGATATGCAACTTGTCATAAACCTTTTATTACTTCATTCGACGCTGGTTTCGGAAATCAACCGGGGAGGAGAATCAACGGTAGCGGTAAAATAAAACATCTTACTTACAGCACAACCTTCAAAAGGTGCAACGTAGCATCATAACAAATACCGAGCACTTAGAGAATAGTTCTCTTAGAATTGCATGTGACACGATGCCTTGAGGACTTGCAATATCGTTCCGCTGTAAGCGGCAGACAGATGGACTTATTTATTGCAAACTAGAAACGCCCGAGGGTTAACTCATTCATGTTTAAGTTTCAACTTTATTTAGACTGTACTGCAGTTCATTTTTGCATATCATGGCTTTAGTTTGACATACGTAAGTAAAGATGAGGTGGGTATTATAGTATCTCTAGTTTAAACAAGCGTATACTTGTTTGGTTATTGTATTGGTTCTAGTCATAAATTATTCGCACTGTATGCTCAATATATTATGCAACTTGTGGGTTGCAGTACAAGTGGCTAACAAAATCATCGATTTCTATCAACCTAGTATTTTCCAGTGCTGGAGGTGGATCTATCAGACAGTAGAAAATATTACTGAATTCCTGGAGGCGGGATTATCAGACGGAAGAATGTTCTGGATATTTGACTTTTTGGCGTTGATTATACCTACAGTAATATTGTAAAGCGTTTAGCAATCGATAAACTTTGAAATCACTGAACTGTTTTTAAAAAGTCATTTTACTCCGAAGTCATAATATGCGTTTTTCATCATGCTGATACAGTGCATGCTATCATAATAAGAGTGAGCGGAGAAGTAATAATAAATATCAAAAAATATGCCTTAATTCCTGAAATTAAGTTTTTTTATTCCCAGTAACTAGTTTCGTGAAAGAAGTTCACTGGTTTTTCCTAATAGCTTAATGACAAAACTGTAGTAATTTTACCAAGATATTCATTCGGTATCTACTGACGAAAGTAATTTTCTGGAACTAAGAACACGATGTAAATAATTTCTAATACCTATTATAAAAGTTCCTTTGAAGCTCCAAAATATAATATCACATAATACGAAATTTACTCAAGGCTTTCTTTTGTCACACCGCCAAGGGACAATATAGATTTCTCAGAAGCGCTGTATTAAGTGAGTAAATTTAATCTATTTCTTAATAGGTGCAGTAACATTTTTAACCTATATTAATAAAAGTTGAAGTTGAGAAAACGATTTTTTATAATCCTACTAATATTATATGTGTGAAGATGTTTGGATGTTTTTTTTTTTTTTTTTTTTTTTTATACCACTAAGGTGGCAGACAAGCATACGGCCCACCAGAAGGACCGGTGGTCACCGCAGCCTATGAACGTTTGCAACACCAGAGGTGCCACACTCGCGCTGCCGACCCTGTAAAAACCTTCTAAGACCCCTTTTGAAGAACCCCATACTGTAGGCGTTTGGGAAAACCGAGGCAGGGAGGTCATTCCACAACCTAAGCGTGCGTGGAAGAAAACACCTATCGGATCTAACCGTGCTGGAACGCACCGGACGCAGAGTGTGAGGATGAACTCCCTGTCTGTGGCGAGCGGTGCGATGATAGAACGTAGCCGTGGGCATCATATCAAACAATTCCTCAGAGCACATTGTACAGGCGGTAGAACACGCATAAGGAGGCAAAGTCTCTCCTGTCGCGAAGAGGTTCCACACCAGCTGTAAGTACAGGATCGTTGACAATTCTTACAGCTCGTCTTTGCACCGAGCCAAATGGACGAAGCTGATATTCAGGTGCTCCCGCCCAGAGGTGACAGCAGTACTCCATATGCGGCCGCACTTGCGATTTATAGAGAAGCAGTGTTTGCGCCGCAGTAAAGTACCGCCGCGCCCTGTTGAGCACACCTAGCTTCTTGGACGCCAGCTTAGCCTTGTCCTCCAAATGACTACGGAACTGAACGTCACTGGAGATGTCAACGCCAAGGATCCCTATACTTTTGGCGATGGAAAGAGATGTGCCCCGAAATTGCGGCGCTACAGTAATTGGGGTTTGCTTAGCGGTGAAAAAACACGCTTGTGTCTTGGAAGGGTTGAACTGGACAAGATTTTGTCCACCCCAATCGGACACTCTAGTAAGAGTAGCCTCGATTTCAGACACAAGCTGTTCACGATTTTCCTCTACTGTGTCCCGAGAGATACCGGGGCGGCCCGTGTAACAAGTGTCCCCCGTACTGTCGTCCGCATAACAATGAATGCCATCAATAGACAACATGTCATTGATATGCAGCAGAAACAGAGTAGGGGACAACACTGAGCCTTGCGTCTCGGGACTCCAGCGTTTATGGCCATGCAGTCTGAACAGCTGCCGTCAACGACGGCCCTGATGCTTCTACCGGCCAAGAAGCTGGACACCCATCCGCATAATCTCTCAGGTAGTCCAGAGGGCAATTTCGTAAGAAGACCACGGTGCCAGACCCGGTCAAAGGCTTTAGAGATGTCGAGGCTCACTGCTAGAGCCTCACCCTTACTCTCGATAGCCGCCGCCCATCGGTGTGTTAGGTACACAAGAAGATCGCCCGTCGAGCGACCGTGACGGAAACCGTACTGCCGGTCGCTGAGCAGGTCGTGTCCCTCAAGGTACCCCAGGAGCTGTGTATTAATTACACGCTCCATCACCTTGGATAAAAGGGAGGTGACGGCTATAGGCCTGTAATTGGCCGGGTCGGTCCTGTCACCCTTCTTGGGTACAGGATGTACATACGCGATCTTCCACGACGCCGGGACTTGTCGCATGGAATAGGAAAGTGCGAAAAGACGTGTAAGTACCGGACACAACTCTGGACCACAATGCTTTAGTACCACCGCGGGAATGCCGTCTGGCCCACTCGACTTATGAACGTCCAGGGATTGAAGCTCCCGCCGGACATTCCGCTGTGTAAATTTAACTTCCGGCATGGAAGTGCCACAACTCGGAATGCACGGCGGTATTGCACCCCCGTCGCTCATGGTCGAGTTAGAGGCAAAGAGATTACCCAAAAGGTCGGCTTTCTCCTTGGCACTCTGGGCCAAACTACCGTCGGGTTTAAGCAAGGGTGGTAATCCTGACCGACAGAAGTTTCCCTCGGCAGCTTTGGCAAGCGACCAAAATTCACGACTTCCTGAAGGGTAGCCTGCTAGCCGTTCGCCAATTCTGCCGACGAAATCGAACTTGGCCTTGACAATTGCTCTTTTACTGGACCTCGAGGCGGCATTTAATTTGCGTTTTACCTCAGAGATGTTTGGATCTGAATTTGCACGAGCCGTGGTCCAAGCTCTGTAGGCAGATTCTTTCTGCATTAGAGCTTCTCTGCAGAGCCGATTGAACCACGGTCGCTTTTTTGCACCTACAGGGATCCAGCGGTTGGGAATGTAGCATTCCATACCCTCCAAGATCCCCTCAGCGACTGCTATAGCACAAGAATCCAGATCCTCTGAGGCAAAACAAAGCCGCCACCACGGGTACGACGCATAGAACTCTCGCAGTCCATCCCAGTCTGCTGACTTGTAGTGCCACACATGTCGCCACTCCTTGGGCCGAGGTGGTTCAGGCCTTGCGAGAGGCACATGCGTCCGAACGACACAGTGGTCCGACGATCCTAGCGGAGCATCCACTGAAACACTGTATCCGTCCGGACGCGTTGTCAGCAGGAGGTCCAGCAATGCACTATGCTCGTTCTCCCTGTCTGGTATCCTTGTATGGGATTTAACCAGCTGGGAGAACCCATAGGTCAAGGCAAATTCGTGAGCAGCTTTTCCCGCAAAGTCGGTGGTCCGGGAGCCCAACCAGTCAACATGATGACCGTTGAAATCTCCCAAAATCACTATCTCCGCGGAGGGACACTGCTCAATCACCCTGTCAGTCGACTGCTGCAGGTGGTCATAAAGGCGAACTGTGTCCGTGTTACCGCTGTGAGACCTGTACACGCACGCGTAGATCCGGGTGTGGCCCCCGTGATCCACGCGCGCCCATAACGTAGACAGGTCCCTGTCTTCGAGGCTTGTAAGACGGCGACAGCAGACATCATCCCGGACGTACATACACACCCCGGCTTTCCGCCTAAAGTGGTACTCCAGCTTGTAGCCAGGGTACATTAAGTCAGATGCATCTTCCGGGCATGAGATCTGCGTCTCCGTCAAGAAAAAAAGGGTCGGCTTCGCAGTTTCAAGATGGTGGTGGACTACGTTGATGTTCGCGCGCATGCCTCTGATGTTGCAAAAGTCCACTTGAAGTGTGGACGCCGATGCCGCTGTGGATACCCTTTTATTTTTCCTTTTTGCTGCCATGGTTGTTTTTTTTTAAAAAGGGGAATTAAGAAGGTTGAGGGGGCGCCTGTGTGCCGCTGGCGCAGGAGACTAAGCGAGGCTCCAACTCACCAAAGGCAGACAAAGGTAATGCGGAAGATTGGCACGGCGTACGGAAGGGCCCCCGGTCCCCCCCCAATGCAGTGGCCGCGTCCACTCCGGTATCCTCCTCCGGCACGACCACAGCACCAGGGACTTTACACAGGCTGCTGGTTCAGCCTCCTGGGGCGGAGATTAAGTGATCCCCAGGTTCGGGTTCCGTACAGCCTGCGGGCGGTCAGCGGTCAACCGTTTCACCGGGTCTCCCTGACCGCCGTACCAATACTCCGCGCCTCTATCCGCCAATGGAGCCAGGTAAGCCTCTGGTCTCACCGGCACAAAGTCGCCCCAATGAGCTCTGGATCCCTGCTAACCGACGGAGAACATAACCCAACCGGAGTCAGGTTACTATTACCGCGGTCTTCTGCAGGGCGGAGGTACTGCCCCAGGCGGGCTGCTCAACGAACGGAGTACCGTTATGCCCTTCCTCCTAATGAAGATTTATTTTTTATATGTTTTGGAGATTTGGATGTTTAGATGTTTGGATGTTTGTTACTCAATCTCGCTCTAACGGCTAAACGGATAAGCCTGAAATTGGTACAGAGATAGCTTATAGTCTGGAATAGCACATAGGCTACTTTTCATCCCGAAGAAAGGTTCCCACGGGAAGCGGGAACGGGTACCGAAGTTCAAGCGGGCGAAGCCTCGAGCATCATCTAGTATGTATATAAATGTATAAGGGTATATAAAGGTATATTACTATAATATGATTTCAAAATTTAGGCTAACTAAAGTAAACGGCTGTTGGGCGTTACGTAAGGTTTTTAGTCGGTAGGAGTCCGGCATAGCATCCAAGAAGAATTTTCCCTCACGTTGAAAAAAAAAAGGCTAACTAAAGTACCATACTTATGGCATTCCTACATTAGAATGCAGGTTCTCTGAATAAAGGTACTTAACTACGAATTCTCTCAGTACTTGAAATACCTTTACATACATACATGCATACATACATACATAAATACATACATATAGTCACGCCTTATCCCCCAAGGGGTGGGCAGAGGCAAATTATATGCCCACATTTTGACCTTAAAGATTTTTTGTCCCACGTATTAGGTGGTGACCCGTATTGCCGTGTTGAAATGGACAGGCGCAGGTTTTGACTGCCTGCTGTTAAAAATGTTTAAGCCGCTTCATTAAGGCCTTTAACTTGGCTTAACGACTGCCCTTTTACTGGCAACCGGGACCAACGCTTACCGTGTCTTCCGAAGTACGGAAACGCTCAAATTAATGTCAGAAAGTGGTCACATGGGTGGTCATCTATCCAAGAACTGGCCATAGAAATACCTTTACATTATCATCATGATAAATACATCATTTCAAATTGCTATTGGTTTCGGATACATAGGTAACACAGAAATTCCAATATCTAGATAGGATATAATATATGACTGCACTACAGTATCTATAACGCCACTAATAGTTGTTGTGCACACCAAACCCTTCTTTAAACCAATATCCCATACAATCTTTTAATCCCAGAAAACCAAATGACAGCGACAGGCTCACCCTTATTACGTGGAATTAATGTAACCCTCTGGTTGTTTACAAGTAGGTACTAACACATAGTGTACCTATAAATTATTTAGATTTACTGTTTTACTTTTAAAATTGAGTTTAGCTTTGATAATACCCGACCACTTAACAATATGTTGAACATTATTTTTCATTGCACTTTTCGATATTTAAAGTATCATTTTTTTTAAATTATTGAACCTGTTTCTTTAATTTTTTATTTGACCGTAACTGAATAACTTAAAAAAATAAAAGGGGTTTGATAAGAATCAACGTATCTTTTACGTAGTATTTAAAACGATTGAACAAAATACCCACGTTAATAATTGCTCCATCAAATGTTTTCTTTAGCTTTTCATTTCTTTATAAGTAGCCCCGCTTACCGTCTAAATTACAACAAATAGTTTTTCTTCTTCAACTTCAATAATAACCTTTAAAAGATACAATAAAGTCCTATTTACAGCTTATTAACCTTATTTATGTTCGGTTATTGTAAAATTAGCACTTCCGTCTACACAGATAAAAGGTGATGACAATGGCAATATAGATAAATTATAAACGAACTTCCACCATTACAAAATAATGACAAAACTTTTTACAAGCACCAATTAAGTGTTATACCAAACATCAAATGAAAACAAGTGTGCAAGGGAGGGTTGTTTGCACAAATACTCCAAGTATAAGGTACGGTTGAAATATTAAAGTGAAACGCGTTTCTTAATAGAGAGATAGCCGTCAATATGGACCCACTTCATGTAATGCGAGACACTTGGCGTCGATTGTGATGACAAGGCGCGAGGGACTGGAGCGAAATAATAATTTGTAGATCAAATCTATGACAGAAAATACTTTGAACTATGAATAATTTGAACCTACTTTTTTTGATCAGTAGTCTTGCAGCGCCAAGCTAGTAGTCCTGCCTCTGTACTGTAAATAATCACTGCCGTTGTAAGCAACTTTTGCTGTCTGGTTCTTGTTGTTTTTTGATTATTGCATACATATAATATGAAATACTGCTGAATATTATACACAACATCGCTAAGCATCAATCAAATCAGAGCTTGAATTGTAAAAATTATGAGAATTTGATAACTGATAAAATACCCAAATTTATCCCGGAATCTATACCCAGACAAAAGAATCAGCAATCGCATTCACTGCCACTAATGCGCTACTGCTATTATTAGTACTAATTAATGGATGATGTTGTGCCGCAGAACATTTCGAGAGGTCAGACTTCTGTCAGCTTCTATTTATTCAACACGGGGCTTAACGCTACGATGAGTCGCTATAACAAAGACATTAGCACTTATTAGACAACAAACTCAATTCATATTTTCCAGGGCCCTGCAAATATTTACATCACTGTGTAAATACTTAAATGTGACGACCGTTTCCTTTCATAACACTAAAATACTGTGCAATGAAATAATATTGTTTCAACACTCCCCTTCACACTTACATTTACATTGCTGTGAAATGATAACAATAAATTTGAGCGTTTAAGCATAACGCGCAATGTATTTGTATTAAACGATAATATCTTTACTAAAAGTGAGATATCGATTTAATAGTAGGGTGGGAACGATTGAGACGTACAAATGTTTATAGTGGGATTACTTTCGAATTGGAACGTGCCTACGAAGACAGCCGCGGATCAGTTATTTGAGTTTCAATTATCGGCGGACTCAATGCAAATACTCAGTGGATTGAGTTACGATATGCATATTAGCGGTGCGATCTGGCCGGGCTTTTGTTCTATAACAAATATTAGACTGAAATAATTTCAGCGTATTTGGTGACGTTTTATGCCTAATCACGAGGAGATTTGCATAATTTAGTATTCATTTTGTCCTAAATAGGTATTTGATGAAATTTATTTTCTAATTGTTTTTTTATACGACTAAGGTGGCAGTCAAATATAGGACCCATCGATTCTGAAGTGATTATTGTACAACACAAAACAATTATAGACGCATTACACTTGCCAACGAATAAAGAACCCTACAGTGCTTTGCAAAACTGACGTGGAAGTAAGCTCTAATTAATTCATACTGTAAACTCATGTTTACAGTATGAATTAATTTCTGGATTGAATTGGTCTGGATGCTACACAAACTGTAAGAAGATAGAAAGTAGCCGTGGACATAAGATCAAATAATGCCCAGGGGCACAAGCCGTTACGCAGGAGTTTTCTTTTTATGTGTAGAAATCCTTCGTGGATGCTATGCCGGACTCTTATCGAACTACACGTGTTACGGTCGGGAGTCCCAGGTAAGCCCTCGGAACGATAGCCCAGGATTCTCGACAGTTTAAGCAGGAGGATGCAGATTGATTAGGAGTCCTATACCCGAGAATCTTACTAATATTATAAATGTGAAAGTTTGTGAGTGTGGATGTTTGTTACTCTTTCACGCTCAAACCGCTGAACGGATCAGGCTGAAATTTAGTACAGAGATACATTATAGTCTGGAATAACACATAGGATACTTTTTATCCCGGGAATAAGTTCCCACGGGAACAAATTTTTCGCGGGCGAAGCTGCGGGCATCAGCTAGTAATATATACAGGAGTCATCAAATACTAAAACTGAACTCAATCGATCTAAAAATAAAAACAGCAATACAGTTTCGCAAAATGGAACCGTACCTAACTCACCCACCTGTTCCAAACAGCAAGATAATCAGTTGACAGTTTCAATTTAACCGGTGTTCCGCCGTAATGGGTCGCAAGTACCCTTTACCCCGTTAACAGGGTGTTTGCTTCTTGGTCGCGGGTCGCGGATCCGTGTCCGCCGGGAAATTAATACCTGTACCGAACTTTGTGTATAACACGTAGATATAGTACACCTCGGATGTGTTAGGACTTGGTGAAAAAACTGTATTTTACTTTTAAGATACAAGTGAGGTATTGTAATTTTCCATTAGCGTTCCTTACAATTCAATTTAGTTTAGTAATCTTTAAAGACCTTTCAGGAACGGTAAGGATGACTTAGTTCACCAGAGTTCGTTGACGAAAGTCCTTACTTGTGAGGGTCGGATGCGTTGGGAGTTACTGGCGAATATAAAAGACGGCGATTAATTGAACAAGTGTTTTATTCGAATTAACCCCGGAACTGAACCTCGCGTGTCGAGTAGTGCGCAGTAACTGGCTCGACTCAGTCATACATCGCGCTTACATACAAAACTGCTTACTTGCAATCATTCATACTACAGAGTCCCTACACTACACCCCCCAATTTTTCACAAGAAAAATTATAAATTTTTCATAACATAATTCAAACACAAAACTAAATTAACAGTTCACATACAAAGTAACATAATACGTACAATCAGCATTGATTAATTCATGTTAAACCGTTAGCACAACAACACTGTGTCACATTACATTACATTAAGGTCAATACGGGGAAGTGTGTCATACTTTTTACGAAGTTTACTTTGAACTTAAAAATCACGTAATTTAAGGTATAATTTTTAACTCTCTGTGCAAACAAAACCTGATAAGGTTCATAATTGGCTGAAAACAAAGTGTTTTAGTCAATAATATTCATTAGGAATTAGTTTTTAACGTCTAACTGTAAATTGCTATGGAAGACACACTTTCCCAACAAAGTGAGGCAAGTGTGACTATATGTTTAGTGTACAATAGACAACATTTTTTTATTTAGAAATGCAATGTTTAAGCTACTCGATCGCGTGGACGAATCAAATGATGATAATTCTACGTAATATACTGTGTGCGAATCGTTCAAGGGTGTAAAAGTTATGGGGTAAGTGTGTCATATTACGTTGGGCAGGGATAGAAAACATTTTTAGGTAAAAGTCATAAGCATAACTGGCGGATAATCTTCACTTTTATTTAGAGTTTAATATCAATAATATTCAAGGGTAAGTATTCAAATGAAATATAAACGTAAATTTTCTTGTACCAAATTTAAAATTGTTTATTTTTTTCGTAGTTGTTGTTTTTCTTGTTTGTTTCTTGTAATTCAAATCGTCGTTTTAATGAACTTCGTTGCAAAAATGTTATTTGACATTTTTTTCAAATACTCTATAATAAAAAATATTAATTACAATTAAAATTGAACATTGGTGAATAATTTAAAGTACATAATTTAAGCTGGTGGAAGAATTTTAAAAATCAGTTCAGTAGTACCAGAGATAAATTATCCCTTCAAATACAATGTAAAATTGTTAACGAATTATATAAATAAGATTACTGCCTACAAACAAAATTACAAACCACAAACTTTGCCTTAGAAATTATCTAATTAGTTAAATCAAACACCTTGTTTATAACCTCTGACTTGAGGCAAGTGTGTCATATAGACACACTTGCCTCATGGAAGGTAGACACACTTTCCCAGTCACTTGATTTAGAGGTTGATTTTTTTTAATGGACGTAATTCTCTCGCTTTCAACAATTCCAACAATATTATACGAGTAATAATAAGTTTAATTAGTATAATAACTACTCCCGGGTACAAAATACACAGATTTACACAAAATACCAAGATTTTTATCGATTGAAATCTGTGATGTGAACTCTAATTCGTCTTACAAAATGTGACATATTTAAAAATGGCGACAACTTCATAAATACTTGACGGTGCCATCTAGTTTTAAATTATGTAAATAAATATTTGTTTCCACACAACAACAGATGGCACTGTCAACAAAAGCTCTAATAGTTTTCGTAATATAAAGGGCATCTACACTTGCCCCATAGCTACACTTCCCCACACTGAGACCTTACACTCTTTGTTGCTGAGTTTGTACCGGACGTTGAGCCACCGGTTGAGCATTCGATACTTTTATAAACATCTTCTTCATACACTGCCTTATGCGATAACGTCCGTATACAATTATTGCAATGAGAATAATCAGCCCCATGCAACATGCTATGGCTAGCATGGCGGTATTATATTTGCTCATTTCAGCCTGTACCGCTCCATTCTGCGCAATAATAACTTCTTCCTTGCTATATGATTTGCCCATTTTGAAAAAAATACACATAAATTTTAGGAGATGTGACTTTCACCAATTGCAATGGTATTCTAATGCCTTAAAAACAAACTCGACTAGTACTTGTTATAAAATATGGCATGATTTACAAATTTCGTAAGACTGTAACTACTTATAGAGGTTGCAAAATTGACATTTTATAAAATAAACATTTGACAAGGGCGAAAAATGCATAATTGCGAAACCTAATTACAACTGTTGCCAAACCAATAGGTATAATTCTCTTACTCGATTACAAAATGTGTAATCGAGTAAGAGAACTAAACAAACTCATTTCAATTTATCAGAAGGTTGCGTGTTCAAATCACGTCGGGGTCACCACTTTAAAGACCTTTCAGGAACGGTAAGGATGACTTAGTTCACCAGAGTTCGTTGACGAAAGTCCTTACTTGTGAGGGTCGGATGCGTTGGGAGTTACTGGCGAATATAAAAGACGGCGATTAATTGAACAAGTGTTTTATTCGAATTAACCCCGGAACTGAACCTCGCGTGTCGAGTAGTGCGCAGTAACTGGCTCGACTCAGTCATACATCGCGCTTACATACAAAACTGCTTACTTGCAATCATTCATACTACAGAGTCCCTACAAATCTATACATACCTACATGTAATAAAACTGTACAGGTATTGTAAACTGAATATTTTTACAATACCCTTAATCATTAAGTTCTTTTATGATTTAGCAAACAGGGCAGTTTCACACGCTCCTAGGACTCTGATGAAAAAATATCTCTCCTTTCATAGACCTTATGTGACGTAAACAAAGTTACGAGGGTTAGATAGTAATATAATATATCACATGTCATTTATATTAAGTCTACTACGTGTAAAGTTCAATCTTCTACTATAAACTTAACGTTAAAAACAAATGCAAAGCGTTCTACGAGGCGCGGTGTAACGGTGTAGCAGGGATGAGTTTGTTGCCGTCATTTGAATAATTTACTAGAAACCAAGTGTGTTCCCGACATAGGTACGTACGTGTGGTTCTAACTAGCTAATGCCGCGTGGTGAGGTTTTCCAAAAATAAAGTAGAGTTGGGAAAGGATATTGGTATTTTAACCTATATCCTTTTCTAAGTATTTCTGTTTAATTTTTTTTTTTCATAATCGGTTTAGTAATTCAAATATTATGAACGCTTAACAGGCAGAGAAAGTTAGTTCCGTAGTTTAATATTAGTAGGAGAGTAGGAACTAACGGTTCTAAGTTACGGGGACTACTCGTTAATAAATTCAAATTTATCAAACAGAAAAGCACGCATTTTAAAATCCAATTATAATCTTATTTCCATCAAAGATTCAAGCCTGTTTCCAAAAAAAAATCTAAAAAATGTAACCCAAGTTCTCATATTTCGTGCGCACTGACGGAGGACGAGCGCCGGTTGTATTAAGCCTAATTGCTATTATTTTATGTCGCCTGTATATTAGCCCCCTCTCGATTGGCGCCGTGAAGCACCTTCGACCCGCACGCCTCCGCCCCTCGCTTCAACAATTACTTGCGTGTTCGCGAATATTATAGCTCACAATTAACTATTTTACTGTGTCAACTAGTTTGAGATAACAGATAGTTCGTTATGTTTAATGAACTTCATTATGTTTGTTCTAGAAGTTGGGTTCTTTGCCCTTTATATGAATCATTTTATCAGCATTGCTTGCTCAAAGCTACAGTCTTAAAACTAAAACCTTCAATTTAGTCAATAATTTTCTTTAATCTGAAATTTCTAATAGGTATAAACTTTGCATTGTATTACATAATGTAACTATTTTTTCAGAAATTACTTTCAATTTCACGATTATAAGACCCCTGGACGTTGATTATATATTTATTTTACACTTTATTGTACGCCAAGTAAATACAATTAAGGTACACAAATACACTGCAAGAAGATGTACAATGGGCGGCCTTATCGCTAAAAAGCAATTTCTACCAGGCAACCTTTGGATGGAGAAAGTTGATTGAAGGTAACGAGTGGTAGTTCTTAGGCGTACTCTTAGATCAAATAAAGCTTTTTAATTATAGGTATAAAAAATTCTACATTTAACACATAAATATTGAAAATATATACAGCATAATAAGTATATATATAAACACAACATACATACATACGAATACACATACATAGATACATACACACATACGTACATACGAATATAAATACATACATAATCTACATATTACACAGATAGATAGTGATCCTTCACCATTTTTTTGAAATTGGCTATCGTCTGCGCTCGTCTTATCCCTACTGGAAGTTTATTTCATAGTCTTATGGCCGTAACCGTGAAAGATTTGTCAAAGAACGTAGACGAGTGAGACGGCATCTTTTGATCCTAAAATAATAATTGAGAACCATAAAGAAATTAACCTTTTTAATTCGAACGAAGCCGTAGAAGCTACCTTGTCAGCAATATGTGAACCTGTACTAGACAAAACGCCATTACTTTTATAGCGTTGAACCCGTAACCGTTGTGTCGTAAATCAACATTTTATTTATTTTGGAATATCGATTCATACCTTCATATTTTTGTAGGTTACTAGACTTTTGTATAGAGGTGGCATTTATATAGAGAACAGGCTATTTAGGTTATCAACTGATCAATAGGTAAGAAACATTGAAACATGTTTAGTACCTATTTAATTTTAATCTGTTAACTGTCTTACAACTTTTCTCCACTAATTTAGCATAATGGATCAAATTGAAACAATTATAAAGAGAACACTTGAGCAGACAAACACGGGGTATTATTCACTCGCTCTATGCAAGGGACGAGCCGAGCAGGTTTACCGTCTGTGATTCGAATCAACATACATACATACATACATAATATATGGTCACGCCTTTATATCCGAAGGGACATTTTCACCTTTTTAGAATATGTCCCACGTAATAGGTGGTCAGCCGTATTGCCGTGTTGAGATGGACAGGCGCAGGTTGTGACTGCCTGTTGTTGAAATATTTCAAGCCGCCTAAAAAGGCCTTCAACTTGGCTAAACGACTGCCATTTTACTGGCAACCGGGACCAACGGCTTAACGTGCCTTCCGGAGCACGGAAACGCTCAATAAATGTCACAAAGTGGTCAGATGGATGGTCATCCATCCAAGAACTGGCCATAGTGAAAGTTGCTTACTGCAGTGATCGTTTACAGAACATTGAGTCCGCGGGGCCACGAGCGCTTTAACATTCGACTCGAATCAACAACGCGAATCAACTTCAGAGTATTCTGTTTCTATCCCTCAACTGAAGAAAACGAAGAATGAAAATGTAGCTTTTAATAAACTTATATTCCGATACTACTACATCCTATTCCCAAAGGAAAACACCACGGGGAGCCTCTGTCGTCCGCTAGTAGCGAATATTTAAGTAGTTGGGGCGGGCGGGGCGATGACACTGCAAAGTCACGTTTAGTTGCTCCCACGGGGATCAAAATGATCGCTACGACTTGTTTAAGGACGTTAAGCACACCAAACATAACTTCCTATGAGCTCAGCGCACCGCAGCGCGTGTCGACTAGTGATGTACACGGGCGCAGGTCGGATATTGTCGATTAAATATTGACAGAGAATGTATTAAAAGAAAATTATGAATACGGATTTGAATTGTTATTTTTATATTGACTAGGGCCATCAAATTAACTCGATGCCAACATAAAATATTGCACCACTACGCTTCCGAGTCTTATGATTGAGAATCGGCGTCCAGATCTCCAGATTGTCTTTTACTGAAGGGAAGGGAGGGAGGGAAGCGAAATCTAGCATTTAAAAATTGTAGTTTACTAGCTGATACATGCGGCCTCGCCCTCGTGGAACTCTATTCTCATTCCCGCATCTCATGGGAACGTATTCCGGGAATTAAAAGTAGCCAGTTCCAAAATCCAGACTAGTCTATCCATGTGCTAAATATCACCCCGACCAGTACAGTCGTTAAAACGTGATTGGGCAACAAACGTCTTCCCAAACCTTCACATTTATATACATTTCACATAATACTAGTAGAATTTTATGGTATCCAATAGAATGACTTCCCATCCCTAAATAAAGTATCAGCTATACTTAACGTTATTATCTCAGTTCATACCACTTTAAATTAGGCATTGTCTGTCTTGAAAAGTTTCCGGCGCTCGAGCAAGCGGAGCGAGCGCTGTGAGCTCTTTAACTCGACGGTGTTACAAGTTGCCAACTAATTAGTTACAATATTATGCATTGTGCTGCGGCTCAGTATTGTTCTTGAGTTGAGTGGGACTGCGCCACGTACCAAATACCTACTACACTTACATTACGTACTACACTTCTTAAACGTTCTGTTTCAGAAATATGTCGTCAAAGTTTACATTTTAAGCGCTCGTAGTCTGCTGACTTCGAGTGCTGTAAACTATCACTGCGTTTATGCATCTTACGCTATAGCTAGTCCTCCGATAAATGACTTTCCGGCATTTCCATTTTGGAGTGTTTACGTGCTTCGAAAGGTATTATAAGTCGTTGGTACCGATTGCCAGTAGCAAGTTGAATGTTTAGGGTTTTGTACGGACAAATTGAAAAAAAAATGCAGCGCGTAGTCACAATCATCCCGTCTATCGCCTGTCCATTTCAACAAGGGCGGCTTTTCACCCATTAAGGTAACAAAAGTGAATGCTAAGCTGTAGAAATGAAATTACATTACACATTTGTATTTTTCCTGCCATTACTGTGCTTGTTACAGTTTCCATGCATAGAATTATCAGGTTTTCTTATAGATCTAAAATAGACTAGCGGATAATTGAATGTGCCATCAATATAATAGGTAATTTTACTCTAAAACCTCCACATATAAATAAATTAGTTAATAAAGCCGCCGAAAATTTATAGTCACATCAATATATCGGTGTGTATAAATAAATCAGGGCTGCGACAAAGCCCGGCTTCAATACGTCACAGATAACCGATGGTGAATAATCGCGTAGTTGCCAACAATCGCCATTTGCATTTATAAATGATTCATGCGCGACGTGCCCTGTTGGCGGAGAAAACGTTCGGCTGATCGTTGTTTGCGGAATTTGACGATCGCTGACCCTACGCTAATTAGGTTAGAAGTATAACATTGTGTTTAGTACTGCGATGCTGTCTGAACCTGCGTGCTGTGGCGTTGGCCTATCCAACTCGCACTTGACCGGAACTTCATCATTAACATTTTCATTTTATTTTGAAAATGTGAGGATAATATACCGGCCAAGTTCGAGACGGATTGGCGCGGAGGGAGGGAGTTTATTAAATTTCTAGTTTTAGCGGCAACACGTTTGATTAGATACAGTCTAGTGATAGACAGACAGCGAAGTCTCGATAGGGTTCCGTTTTAACCCTCTGTGAATGGAACCCTAAAAATGAATGTTGTTTCTTTGTCGCATAATAAGCGAGTTAATATAATGATTCGGTGCAGCTCAATACGCCGTGTGGTGCGAATGTTTGCATGCCAAATTTAATTCGAAATATCTTCACTGCCGCTGTTTAGTCGTCGACAGTTCTGCGTAATGAATAAAACATTTCTTACTCATACGTCGCTTCTAGCCTTTTTCATGGGGCCAAGAAAAAGGCAACTTGGCGTATTAAATGGCTTAAACAAGAAAATCTAATGGAAAAAGACTCGGTCAGTGTATTTAACTATAGTATAAACCCTTCCGGTCGACTTTGTCCATTTCCTAACTTGACCACTTCCAAACTTGTCCACTTCCTAAATTGTCATCTTCCTAACTTTACCATTTCCAAAGTTGTCACTTCCTAACTTGAATAATTCCCGATTTGTCTTCTTTTTAAATTGTCAATTTTAAATGTTAAACAAATGAAGGTCAATCAAACTCGTCAAGCAGTATTTTATACTTTAACAACAACATAGTTTCTCAATGGTCTGCACAAAACCTATTTTTTACTACTTTGCAATTAGAAATCTATAGATTGGTACTTAATTTTATACCAAGTTTATTTTTCAACATGTCCTGAAATTGTAAAGGAACCAAATCAATAAGTTTCCACCCGAAAAAGTATTTGCCAAATCGGCTTGTGAAAGAAGTTAGTAACAATACATTTAAAAGTACTACGGTTCCATTAAAAATGAATGTATGTTCAACAATCATAAATACACAGTTGTAATTAGCAAGTGTACGAGTGTGACTAGCACTCGTATTTCGTGGCCGCACATTGTGAGAGGCAATATAAAGCTTTGACGATTTTCTTTTCAGAATTTCAAGTGATTCTAAAGTCCTTCACAGTTATACGACAGGTTAGCATGCCACCGGCTTACTTACACATACATACAGAGGCAACGTTCTTATTTACATAGGTATACTATACGCACTCATCTTCAACATAGATTTTTGTTTATTGACCCTAAAATTACTTACAATGTAGTAAGTATATCGCTTGTTTGATGATCTATTCTAACATTATAAAGAGGAAAGATTTGATTATTTTGTTTGTTTGTTTGCATCGAATAGCCTCCGAAACTACTGCACCGATCTGAAAAATTTCTTCCCTGTTGGAAAACTACACTGTAGAAAGATAGTAAAGGAGCCTCTCCCTCCCCTCCATTAATATCGTTCTAGGATGGATTTCCGCCATGTAACGCCTGATTCCGTTAGTTAAGCTACACTATCCCTGGGTGACGATACGATTTATTTTATTCCCGTATTCCCACGGGAACGAGAGCTACAGTGGTGAAACTTCGTGACGTCTGGTAGTCTTTCATAAAAGGATTCAATAGTATAGAAATCCTGCTGTAATCTCTCACTCTAAAAGTTGCCCGAATCTGGCTGAAATTTGGTACAGGGACAGATTATAATCTGGAATAAGGCATAGTCAACATTTTATCAATAAAATAATTCCCCCATGGGATGCGGGAACGGGAACTAAATTCGATGCGAGCGAAGCCGCAAGTATCAGTTAATAGTACACTCATTTGCAAAAAAAACGGGCGGTTTTGATTTTCATTCATCTTTAAAAAGATACAATACCAAAAAGGTTTCAATCGTTTGTACACGCTACTGGCCGGTTTTAAAAATGCCGTGGTATTTAAAAAAGTACGTTCTAAATTCAAATTTTCATTTGATGCTCATTTTTACAGAAAACCCCTTTTTATCCAATGATATATATTATAAAAAACTATAGATACGTTACCAACACTTAAAAATGGCAACAAAAAAGTCAGGCAATTGCCTTAATTTTCATACATGCTACCATAGATAATTTCATAGAAATTCATTTTTTGAATATAAAAAATATTTGCCATTTTTGAAAGCCGTGATGTTCGTACATGACGTGTCTATATTATAATACGTCGTTGTTTTTATCCTACATTTTTGGCGCGAAGTTCCAGAAGTTAACATCGACTTTCACTACTTTTTCAATTTTTATCGATTAATTTCATATCCTTGACTGTCAAAGCTTTATTTATTGCTGTTTGGCTGTATCAAAAATGGTAGATAAAGTGGTAAAAGCTACCAAAATTATCGCGCTGCTTGAAGAGGGTTGCAGCCAATGTTTCGTGGCTAGGAGGCTAAATGTGTCGCTCGACTGTCCAAAGGACCTGGCAGCGATATCAGGAGACTGGTTCTGTCGAGAGAAGGCCTGGTTCTGAAAGAAAACCATGTACCCAACCACGGGATGATCGTTTTCTTGTGAGCCGCGCATTGAGAAATCGCAAATCTTCGTATGTGGATCTTAAGAACAACCTCCAAGAAGTAAGAAATGTGCATATTAGTCTATGGACGGTCAGGAGGAGGCTTCTCGCTGCCAATATACGCAGTCACCGCCCGGCCCGCGGCCCCAAATTACTCCGTGAGCACAGAGTTCACAGGATTAGGTTCGCTAGAAATTGTCAATCATGGACTCAAGAAGATTGGAATAGGGTTTTGTATTCTCTGATGAAGCCAGGATATCTCTGTTTGGTAAAGATCGACGCCGGCGAGTGCTAAGAAGACAAGGAGAGCGCTTTGCAGATGCATGTTTCGAAGAAATCACACCATAAGGTGTTATGTTTTGGGCAGGAATAAATTCAATGGAACGCACAGAGTTAGTCTTCATTGAAAACGGCTCACTGACTGGGCATCGATACATAACGGAAGTTCTAATTCCTCATGCACAACCCGCATTGGCCGCTCTAGGTCAAGATTCGATTTTTATGGACGACATTGCTCGCGCCCACCGATCCCGCGATGTTTATGCGTATGTGCAAGAGGTCGGCATTCGTCGTTTGGATTGGCCAGCTCGAATTCCCGACCTCAATCCCATAGAACATATCTGGGACGTTCTAAAACGGCGTGTGAGATCAGTACACCCGGCTCCGCAGACCATCAGAGAGCTGAAGAATGTGATTACTGCGGAGTGGGAACGTATTCCGCAAGCAAGTATCCGGGATATACTCGCTAGCATGCCCAGACGAATTCAAACTGTGATTTTAACTAGAGGGGGTCACACTCGATACTAAACATTTATCTGCTTTTACTTTATTAAAGAAAAACAAACAAAAAAACTTTTTTATTTTTACTTCATGAGCATATGCACTACTAGCGAACATACACTACTAGCGAGGTTTAGCATTATTTCCCATAAATTGTAACAAAATTTTATGAAATACTGATGAAAACGATTATTTTCTTATTAATTTACCAAATTGTGAGGATAAAACTACCTATATTAGAAATCGTGATTTTAAAAACTAGTTGTTCAAAATTGTAAGCTTTCTAAAACTTAACATGTGAGTAAATTATCAAACAAAGCAATATTAACATTTGAAATGGTTCATTGCTTAGGTGCCCGTTTTTTTTGCAAATGAGTGTAGATTATATTTTTGAGACTAAAGTAAGTTGACTAATTTTCGATAAATGCTACAGCTTTATGATCAAAAATCTAATTGCTTTTAAAGGAAGGTACCCGATTTTGCATACATTTTTACTGTTTCTTCGTTCAAATTTGTGTTCGCAAAAACTCAACTCGTCAAAGTGGTACGAGTATAATATATTCGTACGTACCCGTACATTTCTTAAGCTCAAGTTGTTGTTCTGAAAGCCAACAGAAGCCTCAAACAGACATAATTGAATCTCGCGGTGGATCCGATCCCGGGAGATGAGACAGGGCATTTGCATGGGAGATGCAGCGCTAAGCGAGCGAGCAAATACTTCGGAGCTGTGTAGTGAGCACTGGGAATGAATTAGGTTTCTACTGAGGCCACACGTTTATAGGTTTTCTAGCCAAGTTTGTATGATAGAAACTATGTAGTTTGAAAATTATTGCAAGGTATAAAGGCAAAGCACTGTACGCTTTTTTTTAAAAATTGGAGACTGTTTTAAACAAATGAAAACGACCGAAAAAGGAAACATTTTCAATTTATCTAATTACTCACCAAATGAAATTATTATTTTTTTTATCCTTAAAGACTGATAAAAACAATAAATTAAATTTTCTATGGCATTTAACAAAAAAATTCAATTCTGTTCGTTCATATAGCTCATTCATTAAAAAAGTATTCATCATAATCACCTCAGCCTTCCACTACTACATCCATCAAAATGAATTCTTAACCCACGTTACATAGCCTAATTTAACACTCGTGTAAATGCAGAGCGTTACCGCGGAGAGCGGCGCCATGATAGTTTGTATAATTTATACAAATTTCAGGGCAGTTATCCCGCGCCTTATGGGGATTGGCCGGACCGCGCGCGCGTAATGGCTGTAATGTGTTAGTGCTGTTTGTGGAGCAGCGGCGGGGACACACTGGGATATCACTGGACCTAAATAATCATTGTACGAAAAGAACTATACTGTGATAAAATGTAGCATCCAACAATTTGTTGATGAACTATTTCTTTCAGCCACTGTAAGAGCACCTGTATCCAGACCCAATTACAAGTACACAATTACACAAACGTATATGTTAATGAATATTGATTTATCCGTGTGACGCTAAATGGACTATTTTCTTGGTCTAGATCTCAGGACTCATGAAGTCTAATGAATTAACCGAAAATAGGAATGCTGATAAAATTCTCGATTATTTTTATTTTTGTTGAAAATACGTAGATTTGTGAAATTTTAAGCTGGAGCTCATGAGCTTGAAGTTAATTTTCTATACTAATATTATAAAGAGGAAAGATTTGATTGTTTGTTGGCAAAGAGTAGGCTCCGGAACAACTGGACTGATTTTAAAAATTCTTTCACTGTTATGAAGCTACACTCTTTGGAATGATAAATAAAAAAGATAAAAAAAAACAAATGAAGATCGAAAAAACAAATGAAGATCGGCAAAACAAATGAAGATCGTCAAAACAAATGACGGTCAAAAAAACAAACGAAGATCAGCAGAACAAACGAAGATCGTCAAAACAAATGACGGTCGGATCAACAAATGACGATCGAAAAAACAAATGAAGATCGGCAAAATAAATGAAGATCGTCAAAACAAATGACGGTCGGATAAACAAATGACGATCGAAAAAACTAATGAAGATCGGCAAAACAAATGAAGATCGTAAAAACAAATGACGGTCGAATAAACAAATGACGATCGAAAAAGAAATGAAGATTGGCAAAACAAATAAAGATTAAGAAAAAGGAATAGAATAAAATATATATATTAAATAGAAGAAATCTAGCTGCGTTTGCCATTGAAAAAAATAGGTGCTAGCAATTCTCGATCTTATGAACATGCATAATATTTATTTATTTTTTACATAGTCATGATCAGTGATGTCTGTTAACGCCTAAAAGAACATTTTTAGAGAAGTGTCATTAAGGTCGAGATTTGCTTGCACCTATTTTTATGAATGGCACACGCATCTAGATTACAAAGTATGGCTGCAAGTAATTTTTGACCCTCAAAAATCAACAAGGCTGAAAGCTCAAAAGTCAGAACTCGGAACTCAAAACCCAAAACACAAAACTCAAAGCTCATACTTAGGTCTTTTGTTTTATTAATTTGCATATGTTGTATCGGTTTTTATTTGTTTTTCGATCTTCATTTATTTTGATGATCTTCATTTGTTTTTTCGATCGTCATTTGTTTATCTGACAGTCATTTACTTTGTCGATCTTCATTTGTTTATCCGACTGTCATTTGTTTTGTCGATCTTCAGTTTTTTTTGTCGATCTTCATTTGTTTTGTCAATCTTCATTTGTTTATCCGACCGTCATTTGTTTTGTCGATCTTCACTTGTTTTTTCGATCGTCATTTGTTTATTTGACCGTAATTTGTTCTGACGATCTTCATTTGTTTTGCCGATCTTCATTTGATTTTCGATCGTCATTTGTTTATCCGACCGTCATTTGTTTTGACGTTCTTCATTTGTTTCTTTCGATTCATTTGTTTTGCTGATCTCCATGTGTTTTGTCCATCTTCGAAATCCACCCATTTCATGGGTGGATTAACGAACTAATTGGATTAATAATATATAATTCCGGAAATCCACCCCTTGGGTGGATTTTCGTGGGTGGATTACCGGACTATTTTGATTAATAATATATAATTCCGGAAATCCACCCAAGGGGTGGATTTTTATGGGTGGATTAACGGACTAATCCCACTCTGAGTTTGCGGTGAATATAGGCTATATTTTGTTCCCGTATTCCCATGGGAACGGGAACTGCGCGGATCTACCGCGTGACGTCCACTAGTGTTATCATATAATTTATTTATAGGAAAGAAAATAGTAAAATCTTCATTTGCACTAGACCACTTTATTCCTAATGGTTATGTTTCTTTTATACTTAATTTATTTCGTTAAAAACGCACAAAAACCGATTGCATCGCTTTCTTTCTTGCACGCAATAATGTGTATCTTCTATCTCGTTTCAACCGATTAGAATCATACGGACTCTTAAATGAAAATTAATTGAAGTTCATAAAATTACCAACTACTACTAGATTTTTAAGTAACATTGTGTCTGTAGGTAGGTACTTTTAAAAGCAAATATTTGTAACAAGTATTTCAGGCATATTGTAGCCAACAGTGCCCATCTGAAAAGTTAACACGTTGTGGCATTTGTAAAACATCTTATGATAAAATAACAACGTTGTGAAATCACAAGTTTGTAAAATTATCCTTATTTTTGTAGCGGTAGAATGGTATCACAGAACAGCGAAGAGTTGCCCGCGATGTTTACTTTGTAAACATTTAGACGATGTGTCTGAAGTTGCTCACTTAATAAGTGATATATTTATACGTAAGTAATTTTTTTACTTATTTATTTTATGCCAGGGACCAAATTTTATATGTATTGTATGTAAGGAGCGTTTTGTATGTAAGGAAGACGCTGTAGCAACATGTGTATTGTCAGCTGTACCTTTCATACAGGCATTTGTAAGCATGATTCGACTGGACAAATCAGTCGATGCTTTAATATCCTAACTGGACTTTAATAGGTACTGCCATTTAACGTTATAACAACACCTTCAATTGCTAACACATGACACAAAACCAAACTCGATATCTTACTGCCCTCGATGACATTGAAGTGATCCACTCACACTTTGAAGCAGTTTTCCACTTGCGAGGTCGACGTTTAAGCGGACAAATCGGCTACAAGTGGGCGTGCGGTGCGGAGCGGAGATGTGCGGCGGGCGCTAAAAGCATTGTCTTGTAGCGCGGCACTGCCTCACGCCGATGCCAATACAACTTACTGCCTATTAACGTTTCTACAGTACCGACTCCGATTGTGACTTAAGAAATTTTATTCTGGGTAACCTCAAATTTCATTTAATCTAGTTTACTTTCTTTCGTAACAGAAAATTTACAAATGGAAGAGTTATGTAGATATGCAAATTGATATAAAATTAAATGAATAGCTAATAAAACGTTGAATATTGAGTTAACCACTTTCGGGAAGGTGGTGGAAGGTATAGTTCTGAAAATGTATCGTATGTAGCTACATATCTGCGCTCATAACGTACTTTCTGATGAAAACGGACCTTGTCAGCGCAAAAATATTGAAATGTGTCTCCAATCGCAGGGAAATTTTTATAGAAAGAAAAAAGGTAACTTAGCCTGAATCCACAGTAAAGCGGTAAGAGACAAGACGGACCTCAACGGTTTTAATAAGGTTTAATGCCTGCCGACACTCTTATCACCGACTGATCAATTTTGCGCAAATAGGAGGGCAGTATTTAATTAATTGAATTGTTAATAAGTTTAAAATTTGTACATTATATCATATTTTATATTCTAATACAAGAAAACTTAGAAGCATGTGAAGAAGCCAATTAAAAATAGTAGCGAGCTCCACTGCACATTATCAGCTAATGTTGTGAATTAAAGAACCACCTACATGTAGGTATGTCCAGTAAAATAAGAAATATATTATGCACAAACACTCGACTCTAGCTTAACGTTTAAATAAAACAGAGTCGAAGTCTCCGAAGAGTTTCTTTAAGGCAATATTGCGTTTAATTTTGGTATCTTAAAATAACAAAGTGCTCTGTTCAGGCAATGGATCGCCCCCTATTATGTGAAATCTCTACGTACTCCTACTTAAAACGTCAACATAAATCAGCTTAAGGAGGCGGCAACGCAGTCATAAGCATGATTGATACAGCTTCGAAGTGTTTACGATTATGTGAACAACGTATAACATACAAATATCGTGTAATCAATAGATGCGAAGGCTTAGGGATAAAATTTAGCTGCAGAATACATTTAGGAGGATTATAATACCTATCTGTTGAATATTTTTGAAATATACAAAGATAAAGCACACACATGCTCAGCCTGCAATTAAATGCATTAAAATGGTTTCAATATAAACAGTCTCCGCGTTTCAAACTGCATACTTTGGACTCAACATAGATAGTAAAATGTAGCCATCAAAAGTGTATGATATCAGTAATATATCTGAGGTTTACAGAGAGTTAAGGAGTTAACCCTCAAACACCGTGCTGGGGTCGCCGATTGACAGACAAATCTGGCAGGCATCTCAGGGATTTTCTCTCAATAAAATACTTATACCTTGCTGTCAAGACGTGTAAAAGAGCAAGCATTAGGCTGATAATGGAAAGAATTTTGGGCTATGATTGACAAAGCATAATTAAAAATTTATTCAACGTCATTCATGACTGCTTTTCCGAAAATACCATAAAGTTATTCTAAAAAAATATTTTAATTTCACCTAAACCGGATATGCAATAATCTCATTAATCCTAAGCTGAGGTAAATTTGACCGGGGATCAACCAGGTAGCAATTACATGTTGGCCTTTGCTCGCCGGAAAAAACTTGGCTGTCGAAACAAACAAGTTATTTTGGAGCAACACAAAGAGTCCATGAATTTATAATGCGGAGGGAAATTAGCTTTTTCCTCTCACTTCGCGCTGAGGGTCGGGTGCCGGGCGCCAGAGGGCGGGCGACTAGTGTCACCATTTTGCTACGCTTGGTGAATACTGTGAATATTTCATTATGATATTTTAGGCGGTCTTAAGTGCAAGCCCTAATTTGCGGAACTTATAAATAACTCTTGACTCTTTTAGGAAAAGAATGAGTTTAAGTGGGGCCTGATTGAATTTATAACGATGAGTTTCGAACGAGAACATGAACAGGGAATTACATACATACATATGGTCACGCCTTTATCCCCGAAGGGGTAGGCAGAGGCATATTATATGCCCACATTTCACCTTTTTGTATAATTTGTCCCACGTAATAGGTGGTGAGCCGTATTGCCGTGTTTAAATGGACAGGCGCATGTTGTGACTACCTGCTGTTGAAATAAAGCCTTCAACTTAGCTTAACGACTGCCATTTTACTGGCAACCGGGACCAACGGCTTAACGTGCCTTCCGAAGCACGGAAACGCTCAAATAAATGTCACAAAGTGATGAACATGGATGGTCACCCATCCATGGACCGGCCATAGTGAAAGTTGCTTACTGCAGTGATCGTTTACAGAACACTGAGTCCGCGGGGCCACGAGCGCTTCAGGAATAGGAACATAGCTAGCGGAACAGGGAATTATCTATCCATAAAGTGGCAGTGGGTATACCAATATGGAAAAAACATTAAACCTAGGATATCTAAACGAAGCGCTGTTCTACAGCACACAGGTTTCATTTCTTAGTTTATCTTTGATCAGATAGTCTGTCACAACTTTTCGACACTTGTATTTAGTCAAAATATGGGCACTAAGTACACTTCCGATATTTGAAATGTTGTAACTCTGATAAAGACTTGTGGTTGGTCACACGTTGCCCAGTCAGCTTAGTTTCTTGTGAACGTTTAAGCTACGGGTTGTCAAAAAAAAGTGTTCAAGCGTTTGAGTGTCTTAGAAGCCATTGATCCTAGCTGCCAGTTGTGGCAGTCGTTGAGTCAAGCTGAAAATCTAATGAGCGGACTGAATTTTTTTAATAGCAGGTAGCCTCAATTTATCAACTAATTGATTTCTAAAACCCGAAGGGTAGTCGCCACCTATGTGAAAGAAATAGGAGATTATTTCTTTTCCTGTAAATAAACAGTAAAAAATAACGCCATACAATTACGCAACGTTGATAGGCAGCTATACATAAATATCTTCGACGGAAATTTCAATTGCAAAAAAAATAAAAAAAGCGAAGCTCGCAGCGCGAAACGTGTGAACGCATTCATATTTAACTGCTTTTTTAAGACGCTTTTTAGGCAAACTCCTTACCCCGCATCTCTTGCCTCATCTTGGGAGAAGGAATTTTTAATGACTTTACATTTTTCATGCTCCCCAGAGACTTGATAGCCGAGAAGACAACAATTATATTTAGGTATGGCTGTTTGAAACAGTCCTCATTATTCAGAGCTGTGGCGCAATGACGAACAATCAAACTGTATGTTTAATGAGTTTTAGGAATATAAACAAAATTTCAACGTGCCTCTGCGAAAATAAAGTAATTTATTCATCAAAATATGCGTACACAAGTGCCTCAAGGCAAATGCAAATGATACGGGCTGGCAATCTGACAGAAGCTTTAAACCAGGCGCGTCGCTACGTGGGAGGAACTCGTGTTCTGCAGGATTGTTGTTAAAACGTGGGAGAAAGGGAATGAGGCTTTGTACTCAAGTTTTATATCCGCACACATTCTCTTCCTTTTATATCGAATTGGTCTGCACAGTGCGTTCATCTGAATTCTGAAACATTTATTAAAGTTGTAATCGAAAACAAGATGTTCACATTTTTCATACTATTCACTTCACTGTTAGTTTTCAATATTATTCCATAACATAAATTGGTCACACGTTTTCCTTTAGTCAAATTGAAGTGGACAAGCGCAAACTATGACTAACTGCTGTTGAAAATTTTCAAGCCACCCATATAGCTTTCAACTTGACTAAACGACCATCATGTTAACTGACAACTCATGACCAAGGGCTTAGCTCGGGTAGGCAGTAAAGGCTCTCCCGTCGCAGACCAAATCGTTTTGAAATTGCTGTACGCCGGATAGGTATCCGATTTCGAAAACCAAGCAAGCGGTACTACTAGCGTCTTACAGTTTGGTTTTTTAATAAGAATATTACAAAAGAACAGTAAACCTAATTGGCTCCTCTCGTAGCCCAATTATAGTCCGTTCAGAGTTAGTTTACCTCTAGCACTTAGGTTTCCTACTTTTAATTGCTGTGTTACCCCCAATAAGTTTTTGTTTCTCCCATGTACTCGTACTGCAACCTTTAGTTGAAACTTACTTTTGATGAGAAATAATACTCCAATGATCCTTTACATAGCTATTTATTCTTCTGTTCTTCGTATAATAATAGATACTACTCCTACATTCCACTTAATGGTATTACGAAATAATAATCCTATGATTGTAGATTCTTTACATTTTTATTTTCACAATCTAACTAATACTTGCACAACTAAGTACTAACTATTAATTAATACAAATATTCTACTTTAACTAATTAGCACTTTACTGAACTCGATCAGGAAACAGAATGTGTTCTTTTTCCAGAATATTCACTTTTTATCGCCTCTCAACAAATCCCACCTCATACTGAACATTTATGTCAAATCAACTACCCACTATTTCCGAATAATCAATAAATGTTTTATGTACAGGGTAATCATTCTACTATGAGGCGGTGTTGACATCACAAAAATAACTTATTACTACTTAAAACTGAATGGTTTAAGCAAAATCACAACATTCGGCCATCAGACAGCGTGCTATCTCCGGAGCACGCAGTAATCACAACATTCGGACCTGTATATTGAACTAATCACATATTTTTATACATAACGTACATAACAATAATACCTTTATGCGGCTTTTTATAATATGCTAAATCAAAATCTTAAAGTTTAATTAAACCTAAACCTTCTCTATATCTTCTATCTACTCTGTCTATAGTCTATACTAGTCTATAGGCTTTTGTAAAACTATAAGTGAGAACTTGAGTCTGGTGAAACGTCAAGAATACAAAACAAAGGCAACAAGTAACCAGTTCACAGAGCAGACCGCCTGCTGAAACTATTTACAAATGTAAAATCTAAAAAGTGATCTCTTTTTGAAAACCCAGCAGAGTCTGCAGATCACTTCAAGGTTTCATTTTCCAGCAAAAGAAATCATTACATGTGTCAGCAATTAGTGTAAAATATATTTAATAGTGGAATACAACTAGTACAAGCGAGTGATTTTTCATAAAAAAAATCATTAGGTATCTAATATTACCATCATAATAATATTACTTAAATAATATTTGTACGTACGTACGTAACGTCTAGTTTCAGGCAACGTGATGAAGCCACAATATACCTATACCTTAACCCTAAGGACACATATAAATATAGTATTTAAGGCAGCTCTTGTGTGTTATATCAACATCTATCCTTACAGGTTTCCCTAATTCGATAGTGTTACAATGTGTTTATTATAGGTGACAATTTTAATCAATGAATTAATAAACCTAAGTTACTTAGGTCATAAATACATCAATAGATTAAATTCCGATACTGTAAACTAACTTTAATAAATTGTCATGCAAATAATAATGACTTTAGATAATCATTTTAAATATTAATAAAAATCTCAGATGATAATAACAAAAATATTGGTGTCTTATAATGTAATCATAGTTTCATTCGTGTAATAATGTCAATAATTAATAATTTCATATCATACTATAATAAATTGTGTCAAACGTTTGCAAACATAAATCTGAAATAGGTACGAATTATGTCAAATAATAATAATAATATAAAGTAATCATGGTATGCGCATAAAATGTGTCAATGCAAAATGTATAAGTATTCTTAAGTCAATCACTGAGATACTCTGATTAATCTAACCATACCAATACCTTCAAATTCGGTTGGTAGCCTGTCGCAAGAGCGTATACCTACCACTGTTTAATTGGGTAACTACCCATAAAGTGTCATTGACCTTATGCAGTCTACTATGATAACAAGAAAGACTTTTTTTTTATGGTTGATGTACATGTTATAAATTCGCAAGATTTATTGGGAACTTTTTGGTAAGTAAAACCTTCCTATTTCACAAATACAGGATAAAAAACTAGACATATAATTATTAGACTACTACTTACTTAGAAATAGTATGGTATTACTTTAGAAATGGTATTTGAATAAAAGAAACTGCAAGGTACGATACCTATATTTCTTGTGAGGTGCAGCCACAAGATTCTGATGAATTTCTTATTCTCATAATGTTATGTACCTACTCTTTTTGCAGAGAGACTCTTGGACGTAATCTAAATTATAGAATATCGCTATTATGGACATTTTGTAAGTTACAAGATTAGGTACTCCGCAGGAGGATACAGGTTAAATTTGAATACACTGTTAAAGTAACTCAAATTTACAATTCCATCTACATCTGTTAATGCCTCATCTTTTGCACAGCAAAAGCTGGTGAACTTAACCTTTAGATAGTTTTAAATTGAATCAAATTATCTAAAATAAACTACTAGGAGCGGCTAACCCCACAAGTTCCAACTCTCGACCATTTAGTTAAGCATTGGTTTCTATGTGTTACAATAGTCACGGTAAATTTAAGACTTTAGAAGGTTTTCCTTTTCCATTTTTGACAGAACAAGAATATTAACAATATTTGGTAAAAAATATGAAAAAGAAAACTCCTAGTCGAGTCGACTGGCAGACTGCAGTCATCTATCTAAACCAATGGGTATAACTATTTAAAGGGGAAATGCTGCCAGTCTTTGGGTACAATGTCATTATTTAGATTTAGGTTAGTTTAGATAGTTATAATGTAAATAGATAATGTTTCATTGGGATTATTTTGGTAAATAAATATGTAGCAAGTCTCATTCTGTCAGATGCTACAATACTTTCTAGGCAGCAGTCCCACGATCTGATAAAATTCTACAAGAAACTCTGATAACGTAAGCTGTTCAGGGTTCTTTTTTTCATTTTGCGAACCAGTCAACTTTTGTTAGAATATAGGATATACATTTAATTCTAGCCTTTACCTCTAACAAAATGGCCCTAAGTGGTCTAAGTGCATATATACTGTTAAAAGGCAGTTTTACCTTTTCTTCAGTCTTAGCGGAATTATAAATATTGCATTAGTAAACCAGTAAGACTGAATCTGTTCTAGCGTAACCATAATAAGCATCAGAATTATACTTAGTTTACTTGGTTCTAAATTATCCCTATAGGGCATAATGTCTTAGTATACTCATTTGACTGGACACTAGTCCATGTTGAAGCGGGCTTAAAAGAAATCAACAACCTGACGCTATTTGTGGTACTAAATCCCTCTTTGCCATAGTGGTACTACAGTATTAGGACTGCTGGTACGAAGTATGTTACAGCCGGTGTACAGCGTAAAATTAAGGCCTAATAGACACCTACGTAACCTTTTTTTTGCTAACAGTTTACAGGGCGTTCTTGTAGTGTAGTTTGTCGACTGAAATACGCAACTAGTATAATCTGATAAACTAAACTAGTCAGAGAATACCACCTAACCCTGGTGAACTGCAACCGTATGCACTTCGGTCAGGCTTCTCCTACACCTACAGCAATAATTAACGCCCGAACGGAGACTTCTAAACCGCGTATGGCGCACGCAAAATGTTTTGATCTTTACTTAAATTTCTCTGTATATATATATTTTTTTGCGATTTGCAGGTATGTTTAGAAATACCTATAAGATAGCACAAAATAGTTATTAGGTACTCTCTAGCACTGACTTTAACCAAGATCAAGGAAGTAAAACTTGTGTACGTACTACTAAAAGTTATTCCGAGAATCAGTGTTTCAAACAGGATTATCTACATTAATATTATCAGAAGGAAAGATTCGATTGCCTGTATGGTTGTTTTTTTGCGTTGAATAGTCTCCAAAACCACTGAATCAATTTGAAAAACTCTTCCACTACTGCGAAGGCACACCCTCCCCGAGTAACGTTCCCGTATCTCCACAGGAATGGGACTACGCAGGGAAAACCATGCGGCAACCGCCAGTATTGTCTTCGACCAGTAGAGGTCGTTCAACTAGGTCTTTTTACAAGGATCCAAGTGTAATATTTTGCTTAACTCATACAGTCCACTGCCGTTGTATAGCTCTTTCAATTAAAAAAAACGGTCTCTATAATAGATATTGCTAGCTGTCTCACAAAGTCTTTTCACAAAACGTCGAAATTAGATAAGAAATCCTAAAATTGTCTACCCATGTACATTGCACGGTATCTCCCGGGATATTTTGAACACCTGATATGATATGGTACAATTGGTCAAAAAGGTCAACGTCTATTACAATTAGAAATTATATTATATTCCCCAATAATAGAGTCCATGCCTAAAATGGTCGCCAGGGATTTTTGTGTGCGCGATACACTAAAAACACGACGCGACTATGTGTAGATAGAATGTACTGCGTATGGTGGCGCATTGGATATTGATAGTGTGACTCTGGTCATAGAAAACAACACAAATTGATTCTACTCAACACGCGTTGCGTCGCGTTTTAACAATGTGTTTCCGCCTTAAACTTCCGACGTGTATTTGACGGATAACTCTTGAGGAAACCCACACTATAACACATATAGATTGTTATGAAGCTAAAAAGTTCAACTAATCCTCAGGCATAACACATTTTTAAAACGTGATACATTATATCTATATCTATATAATTATAATTCCATAAATAATGCACTAGGAGTTCTTATCAATAAGGTACAACTAAAATAAGTTATAAATGACCACAATTCCTTGTCTGGAGGACTCGTGTCGCGGTTGCTCAAGGTCGTTAGCAATTATCCGAATCAAAGTCTTAATTTCACCTGTCGCTCGGCCCGATCCTCACCATTGCCTTCAGTATCGCCGCCACTGGTTAGATTCCGCCTTCTGGCAGTCACACCGCTCCGCCGCGCCGCACTGTATTCCGACACGACAGTTCACCTGTCTTTCTGCTTGGGCGTGAATCTTTCACTTCAGTCACCTGGAATTGTCATTTTAAACGCAGTTACTGCTCTTTCAAGCTAACAATTTCCCATCTATCATCTCATCTAAGGCGTTTATTACGTCCAAGGCGCTTATATCTCGCCTGCTTGGCGACCCCAAAAAAAATCTCTATGCCTTACTATGCATACGGCTAGTTATGAAAAGGGTACAGTTTGTGCCGTAATCTTTCTTGAGCGATTCCGTGATTGGGAAAGCTCACTAAGCCGCTGGTATGGAATCTAAATAACACTATAGGCATAAACAAGGCTGGAGGTGTTAAGTTAATCGAAAAACATCAATACTGTTTCACATACGCTCCATTTACTATTGGGCAACAAAATTTGTTATGCATTCCTGTGTGTGTAATCTAAACGCTCCACACATACCAATCCAAGTAAGCCTAATGTCAGCCAAAATCATTGAAAAAACTTCTATATTGTTATGATCGCCACCATAATAGCAGCACAACAATATGACTGCATAAAGCACAGATGATAATATGAATCTCACTATACTCGCCTGGTTGAAATTGACAGCACACCTATACGGTTGCATACTAGCTGCACACTAACACGGCTCCATGTAGCATCGCTTCATGACTAAACAGATCAATCTCAACATACTTACATGATTGTGCACTGGCAGTCTACTTACATAGCTTATAGAAATCATTTGCCGCACCTACATGATTGCACTTCAACAGCACACCTACATGGCTATGAAACTAACTCTCAACATACCTACATGGTTGCGCTTTTACAGCTCACCTACATGACTGCAGACAGCACTCCTGCACGGCTATGGAAATAACTCACATCATACCTGCATGGTTGCGCTTCTACAGCGCACCTACATGGCTGTAGACAGCACACCTGCACGGCTATGGAAATAACTCACATCATACCTGCATGGTTGCGCTTCTACAGCACACCTACATGACTGTAGACAGCACACCTGCACGGCTATGGAAATAACTCACATCATACCTGCATGGTTGCGCTTCTGCAGCACACCTACATGACTGCAGACAGCACACCTGCACGGCTATGGCACTAACTCACATCATACCTGCATGGTTGCGCTTCTACAGCACACCTACATGGCTGTAAACAGCACACCTGCACGGCTATGGAAATAACTCACATCATACCTGCATGGTTGCGCTTCTACAGCACACCTACACGACTGTAGACAGCACACCTGCACGGCTATGGAAATAACTCACATCATACCTGCATGGTTGCGCTTCTACAGCACACCTACACGACTGTAGACAGCACACCTGCACGGCTATGGAAATAACTCACATCATACCTGCATGGTTGCGCTTCTGCAGCACACCTACATGACTGCAGACAGCACACCTGCACGGCTATGGCACTAACTCACATCATACCTGCATGGTTGCGCTTCTACAGCACACCTACATGACTGTAGACAGAACACCTGCACGGCTATGGAAATAACTCACATCATACCTGCATGGTTGCGCTTCTACAGCACACCTACACGACTGTAGACAGCACACCTGCACGGATATGGAAATAACTCACAAAATATCTGCATGGTTGTGCTTCCACAGCGCACCCACATGGCTGCAAACAGCACACCTGCACGGCTAATGCAACTGAGTCTCAACATACCTGCATGGTTTCACCTTACAGCTCACCTGAATGGCTGCAAACAACACACCTTGCACGGCTATGGGACTAACACACATAATACCTGCATGGTTGGATAATCACTTGCAACGCTTAGGGTTGCACAGCAGCATTCATACTTAAATTAATAAAATAATGTCTAAATTTGTCATAGTACGTCTCGTTGATTGGAGATCCACGCACTAAATACAGTCTTTGCCCTTAAGAAGTCGTTAAGTATCTTAACCACATACTTTTAAAAATAAATAGCAAAGACTGCAAGTCTAGTCGGTCTTAACACAAAATATACATATTATTACACATAATAAAATTGATCTATGTAACTGCAATAAGAACGGTGCGTACCTATCGTATTTGGTCACATTTCTGTGTTCGATCTAAAACAAATGTATTCACCGTTCCGATAGAGAATATTTCCTAAAACCCTTACCGGGGTTAAATAAAAACGTAGTTAAATGGACACCGCAGCCAATAGAGTTATGTAACCCCAGTTTGCAGCAATTCGTTAAAGTCGAATACCTTCTTGACTACAGTAGAAGTTGCTACGAATATAATACACGCTAATAGGAATAATCACGAACCATGATTAGAATTCGAATAAACTTATACTTACAGTTTTAACTTGTCACGGCTTGGCTCGCAGGTTACCACTTCTGACTTGATGAGAAATAATACTCCAATGATCCTTTACATAGCTATTTATTCTTCTGTTCTTCGTATAATAATAGATACTACTCCTACATTCCACTTAATGGTATTACGAAATAATAATCCTATGATTGTAGATTCTTTACATTTTTATTTTCACAATCTAACTAATACTTGCACAACTAAGTACTAACTATTAATTAATACAAATATTCTACTTTAACTAATTAGCACTTTACTGAACTCGATCAGGAAACAGAATGTGTTCTTTTTCCAGAATATTCACTTTTTATCGCCTCTCAACAAATCCCACCTCATACTGAACATTTATGTCAAATCAACTACCCACTATTTCCGAATAATCAATAAATGTTTTATGTACAGGGTAATCATTCTACTATGAGGCGGTGTTGACATCACAAAAATAACTTATTACTACTTAAAACTGAATGGTTTAAGCAAAATCACAACACTTTCTTCTTTTGAATTACTTTAGTCGATTTGTTTTAGACGGATTGTTACTAGCCGAATTATTTTTAGTCGAATAGTTTTTTAGACGAATTGTTTTAGTCGAATTGATTTGGACGAATTGTTTTAATCGAATTTTCCGTAGATGAAAATAACTGTGAACGGACTAATAAACGTGGATGGAAAACATTCTCAGTCTAGGTTCTCTAGTGGGTAGGAATAAAAATATGCAAAATCTGTTAGCATTTTTGTCAGACAAGCTTCTTTTAACTTAGTTTCAGCTAGATGGCGATGGTAAAAACGTACAAAATATTACAAAAAATGTGCTTCATTTGATATCATAATAAAGTTACATTTAGACCTTCAAAGGAAACGTTTTCGTACACTTATTTTACCTATGAGAGTATAAGAGTCAGACATTAACCCTTTCAGGACCATAAGGTTATGAGACTTTATTCTATCATTTTAGCTATTTATACAGACTCATTATGCTTGTAAAAAATAAATTTAAAAATCAAAACACATCTAAATATTACGGTTTTTTTGGAATTTTTTGGGACAAATATGTCCCTATGGTCGATTAGAGATACTCTTTACTCAAACAATCTCAATTTTACTTTTATCCAGTTTGCGTATTAGGAATCGAGTAATATGTAAATAAATATCGTTTTATTATAGAAATATTCTTTATTAGTTATGGTAATCAGCGAAACTATTTCTTTCATTTGTATAGCATAGGTAAACTTTACCCAGAAAACACATATTGTTTGTTCGATGTTTATTTATCATATTGCGCACAATTTACTCACCTCTTTTTTTATACCACAAGGCGGCAGACAAGCACGTATTCTTGTCTGCCATCTTAGTGGCTTACGTAGGCTGCGGTGACCACCAGTCCTTCTGGTGGGCCGTAGCCCACCAGAAGGACTGGTGGTCACCGCAGCCTACGAACGTTTGCAACACCAGTGGCGCCACACTCGCGCTGCAGACCCTGTAAAATCATTCTAAGAACCCTTTTGAAGAACCCTATACTGCAGGAGTTTGGGAAAACCGAGGCAGGGAGATCATTTCACAACCTAAGCGTGCGCAAAAGAAAGCCCCTATCGGATCTAACTGTGCTCGAACGCTCTGGACGTAGAGTGTAGGATGAACTCCCTGTCTGTGGCGAGCGGTCCACCACCACTGTCTGGTGGAGAACTTTTCTATGAGGTACATCTGTAATTGTCGCTTCACAGATATGCTCACTGTATTTTTTTTTGAAGTAGGGACCGCACGTTGTCTGTTACTGAAGCCGTTTATCAGACTCCTGGCCACTACCTATCTGAACTGTAGGGTGGACAGCAGGCTTCCCTCCAAGTGGTTTTGACTGTGAAGCATAGTTTATATAGTGTGTGCGTTATTTACTGATATATCGAACAAATCAAAGAAAAGTCGAAGGTAGTACTTTATTTTCGTTCTTTGATCTAGGATCTCTGACTCCACATGCAAACTGGTTGGTTATTGCATGGTGCTTCGGTCACAGGTTCTGCTGTGGAGGTTGAAGGCCAGGCCTTGTTGAGTTGGCAAGTGACGTATCTTCAATTACCACGTCAATAATTCCTTGATCATCGTCCTGTGTCAAAAGCCTTTGATCTTCTTTATCAAGTAGTAAATCGTCCTCATTGTCACTATTATCAGCCATCAAAATCTGTTGTATTTCATTTTCTCTAAGTTCGAAAACGCCAGCACCCTTACGAAACATATTCTGTAAAAAGACGCAAATAAAAAAGAAGGGTATTGACAAAAAAATACCAGTTATTTGGCATACTAATGAATGAGAACGATAATATAACTATCATATAAATTGTATCTCTCTGCGACCATAGGGACACCGGTGTCCCTTTATGTTTCTAATGAATTATCATTTATTCAACAGAAATAACAATTTTACAAATATATAAAATAAAATTAACTTACCAGGAAGCAACTATTTCACACCCTAAAGAGTTAAAAAAAGCAGTTTTACACATAAAAAAACTTTTACAAAATATACGATTAGCTCGCCAAACGAAGTGCCAGTTTCCAATAATCATAGACAAAGAACGGTATGTTTTATTTTGTTTTACGAGCATATACAATGAAAAGAGTGTGTTCAGAAACTATTTTATTAACAAATAAATTTAAAGTAATTTACTGATTACAGTTTTATTTTACAATTACTATTTGGGACACCGGTGTCCCCGTGGTCGTCAAAACTCATATAGAATTTACTTTGAATGTGAAAATAAATTTTTAACGAACCATGTTTTACAATACCTACCAGTCAGTGTTTTGAAAGAAATTAAAAGGTAAAAAGCTCCAGTGGAGTGTTGCTTTTCATTTCCGCTGGTGTCACAATATTATAGACACCTTATTTTCACGCGGAGAAATTATAAAGCAAAGTAAAGACAGGGCATTTATTAAACCCCGGTAAGCTCCCGTGTTCCGGTGAGGCCACGCCATCAGCGGGTACCACCACTGTTTATACTATTGCTGGTATACCGTCATAATACCAGAAATCATAATGCCTTTACTTAAAATGCCTGAGCCCAAAATACCCGAAATCGAAATATCAATATTCAAAAGGCAAATATTTATAATATAAATAATTTAAAATGCCTTACGGTCGAATAACCGAAACCCAAAAAATAAATTTATCAAATACCTTATCCTAAAATGTTCAAACACAAAATACCTTTTTTTTTAACATGATTTAAATCCTACATGGATGCTATATATCTGTGAATAGTTAACACCCCAGTTTTTTTATTTTTCGTTAGCCCACTGTAGTACTTTTGTAACTCTGAATCAAAGTGTTTTAACATGAGGTAAATCCTACATAGATACTATGACGGACTCCTACTAAAAACTAAAAACCACACGTACCTATCCAATATATCAGCCTACAGTTGGGAGCCCCGGGTAAGCCCTCAGAAAGATACCCAAGGACCAACAGACCTACGGCTATAACTGCGAGGTTATAGCGATAAACTGGGTAGGTTATGGTTTATTTTTTTATATTCACATTGTATTCTATTTTCGGTATTTTAAATTAAGGATATTTGAAAATTTGCATTTTGAATTTTGGTATAATAATTATTTGTATTTTAAGTTTAGACATTTTAGGGTAAGGTGAACTGAAATAAGGTATTTTGAATGTTAAGGTATTTCGAATTCGGGTATTTTGGTCTAATGCATTTTAAGTAAAGGCATTTTGATTTCTGGTATTTTAATATATAACCACTATTGCTACATAAACTATTCTGTTTAGTCATTTCATAGTTTGAATATTTTTACTCTTATGCATTAAGTTTAGTTTGTGCTAGATTCACATTTTCAGGATATGTATATTATCAATACAGTATGTACTATGTAATTGACCAGGTCCTGATAATGGAACCGGAGTTAATTATTATAATGTATGTGTGTAATTTTATTTGATACAGTATTATATTAAATTGTCTACTTTCCAATGTACTAAACAAAGTGTTTATTTTCAGACTACAAATCCACATTATAACTATCCACATTATCGTGTGCATTAGTGTACCGTCACTACCGTAAAGGCGTTGCGAAAAGAACGCCGTATCCTTCTAACCTCAACAGCGCCAACAGCATCCAGCATCCTGAAGATATTGCATTGAAGAAGGGTGACAGGACCGACCCGGCCAATTACAGGCCTATAGCCGTCACCTCCCTTTTATCCAAGGTGATGGAGCGTGTTATTAATACACAGCTCCTGGGGTACCTTGAGGAACACGACCTGCTCAGTGACCGGCAGTACGGTTTCCGTCACGGTCGCTCGACGGGCGATCTTCTTGTGTACCTAACACACCGATGGGCGGCGGCTATCGAGAGTAAGGGTGAGGCTCTAGCAGTGAGCCTCGACATCTCTAAAGCCTTTGACCGGGTCTGGCACCGTGGTCTTCTTACGAAATTGCCCTCATATGGACTACCCGTGAGATTATGCGGATGGGTGTCCAGCTTCTTGGCCGGTAGAAGCATCAGGGCAGTCGTTGACGGCAGCTGTTCAGACTTCATGGCCATAAATGATGGAGTACCGCAAAGCTCAGTGTTGTCCCCTACTCTGTTTCTGCTGCATATCAATGACATGTTGTCTATTGACGGCATTCATTGTTATGCGGACGACAGTACGGGGGACACTTGTTACACGGGCCGCCCCAGTATCTCTCGGGACACAGTGGAGGAAAATCGTGAACAGCTTGTGTCTGAAATCGAGGCTACTCTTACTAGAGTGTCGGATTGGGGTGGACAAAATCTTGTCCAGTTCAACCCTTCCAAGACACAAGCTTGTTTTTTCACCGCTATGCAAACCCCAATTACTGTAGCGCCGCAATTTCAGGGCACATCTCTTTCCATCTCCAAAAGTATAGGGATCCTTGGCGTGGACATCTCCAGTGACGTTCAGTTCCGTAGTCATTTGATGTGCTCAACAGGGCGCGGCGGTACTTCACTGCGGCGCAAACACTGCTTCTCTATAAGTCGCAAGTGCGGCCGCATATGGAGTACTGCTGTCACCTATGGCGGGAACACCTGAATATCAGCTTCGTCCATTTGACTCGGTGCAAAGACGAGCTGTAAGAGTTGTCAACGATCCTGTACTTACAGCTGGTGTGGAACCTCTTCGCGACAGGAGAGACTTTGCCTCCTTATGCGTGTTCTACCGCCTGTACAATGGTATGTGCTCTGAGGAATTGTTTGATATGATGCCAATTGCCAACGGCTACGTTCTATCATCGCACCGCTCGCCACAGAAAGGGAGTTCATCCTCACACTCTGCGTCCGGTGCGTTCCAGCACGGTAAGATCCGATAGGTGTTTTCTTCCGCGCACGCTTAGGTTGTGGAATGACCTCTCTGCCTCGGTTTTCCCAAACGCCTACAGAATGGGGTTCTTCAAAAGGGGTCTTAGAAGGTTTTTGCAGGGTCGGCAGCGCGAGTGTGGCACCTCTGGTGTTGCAAACGTTCATAGGCTGCGGTGACCACCGGTCCTTCTGGTGGGCCGTATGCTTGTCTGCCACCTTAGAGGTACAAAAAAAGAAATTGAACACACTTTGTCAATATCTAAAATACTCACTCAGTCACTAAGTAGCATTGGCTGAATTGATTGAATATCCACTGCAATGCGTCCTGCCTGCCCGGCTAGATGTAGCATATAATAACATGGTCGCTCTTGAGCTCTTTGCACGCAGATTGTGTGGCCGCACAGCTCCAGTGTCTCTCGCCCCGCTAGTGATAGATCACCCGCCACGGGCAGCCGGTGTAAAATCTGCATCTACTTACTTACCCTGGATTTGCACTACACTTTATTTGTGCTCTTATAAATCGCCGCCGTCATACCTCGACCCACACAATTACAGAGAATAACATTATTTTACATTAGCCTTTTGTGGTGCAATCCAGGGAATTTATCTCAGCAGTTGTTGTTTAGCATTTTATGGACAAGGAACAACATTTTCTCGTCAGCTTTTATGTTATATAAGTAAAGTTCTAGAATGGTTCTTTTGTTTTAAAAATTACATCCCACTGTTTCATCAATTACTAGCTTTGCCTTGCGTCGTTTACTGACATACTTTGAAGTATATATATACCTCTTTAGGGTGGGGTAGTATAAAAATAATAGTAATTAAATACTATCTTACGGAATACCGTCATACATTTACAAGAGCCTTCTTTGATCAGGAGTCTCCTGGAGCGTCCGGCACTACACGGGTAGAAAGGGACCCTGTGATTTTAATAGTAATTCACACTCAATGAAAAAGTCATACTTATTTCTCAACCAAAATTATACTAGCGAAACTTATCAATAAAGCTCTACGTTCTGCTTGGAAATAAATGACACTGTAAAAGTTGTGATGGAGTCAAGTTTCGACGTTAAAGGTCTTCCATATAAAATCTGGCAGCCGTCCAATCCCTCCTGTCCCAATGCCGGCTAAGGCTCACAATCTTGCGGCCGGGAAGGAGCCAAGACATTTTATTGGCTGTGTTTAATAGACTTACCACGAAAGTCACTTTATTGATATATAGTTTTGGAAACACTTTGTAATAGTTATTAAATGTTTTTAAACATGCTTACATAAAAACTTTGAAATTGCCTTAGTCAGTCAGGATGTGTCTAAAAAGGCAAGGATGGCTGTACATAGAGGAGTGCTTGTGCCTACACTTATGTATGGAAGTGAAAGCTGGGTGTTGCAGGAGACGCATGGAAGTAAAATTAATGCAGTGGAAATGAGAAGTTTGCGAAGCATAGCTGGAGTGACATTGATGGATAAACAAAGAAATTGTGTGATTAGGGAACATTGCGGCTTGACAGAAGATGTAGTGACTAAGATAGAAAAAGGGACGCTCAGATGGTTCGAACATGTGGAGAGAATGAATGAAAACAGACTGACAAAAGAGATTTATAAGGCGAGAGTGAATGGACAATCTGGTAGGGACCGACCGCGTCGCACTTATGTCGACCAAATTGGACACCTTTTGGAAAAAGGCCAGGTCAGGAGTACCCTTAATCGGAGAGCATGTATGAAAAAACTTATGAAAGTAGAAGAAGCGAAAGTGATATGTCAGGATCGTGGCAAGTGGAAAACCATAGTCTCTGCCTACCCCGTTGGGAAACAGGCATGATGTTATGGATGTATGTATGTACATAAAAACTTTACCACTTCTTGTCGCAATCAATCATGTGGGACGTATGTTTGTCGGCGACCTAAGTGCTATTCAAAAACCTTCTTTTAAACAAACTTTCGGCTAAGTTCATAACTTGAAAATATTTTATTTCTTGAACAAATGGTTATTATTCTCGAACACAACTTCGTTTCCCAACACCACTTAGCTTCACCAACTGGACAAGACAACTCCAGTGATTTACTGTTATTTCACAAATAAACATCAATACAGTGATGAAATAGCTTTTATTGCTTAGTATCTAATTATAATTAGATTCTAACCGTATTGCAAAGCTTTAAGTTTCAATATGTTGTAGTCTCCCTGTGACAGCCTTCCGAGGGCTTACTCGGGGCTCCCAACCATAGGCTGTCGGGCGTTACGTGAGGTTTTTTAGTCGGTAGGACTCCGGCATAGCATACATGAGAATTTTCCCTCACGTTAAAAAAAAACAATGTTATAGTCTAATGCAGAGGGCAAGCAAAGAAGCAGCAATTTCATTTATTTTCACCATTTGTTGCTGTAACGAATATACGTTCTCTGCGGTCTGAGTTACAACCTTAATGGGCACAATCAGTTGATCCAAGGGCTCAAAGCAAAGTTCAGATGACAGTCATGATACAAGAAAACTACGCAGCTTATCTCAAGAAATAAAAGGATTGTGCGCTAATGTGAGGCCCATGTCTTTAGTCTATAGTTCACCATGTCATTATCACTATGTCTAATTATTTCCACAAAATCAATATTATTTGTAATTACCGACTCATGAAATATTCCGTTGGGGGTGTTTCACTACCGGCATAATTATATCGATATCACTGATGAACTTACCTGTTATTTCTAACTACTTGCTACTATCAAGCAAATGCCACAATCCCACAGGAGTCAGTAAAACTTCGTTGATCAATATACATACATACATATATATAGTCACACCTTTATCCATATTATCTTTTTCATTATATCCATATTTTATTAGGGGTAGGCAGAGGCATAGTATACGCCCACATTACACCTTACAGTTTTATCATCATTATCATATCATAATGATCACGCCTTTCATCCCCTAAGTATAGGTAGAGGCATATTATATGCCCCCATTCCACCTTTTTGATTTTGTCCCACGTAATAGGTGGTGAGCCCTATTGCCGTGTTTATCGAGAGGCGCAGGTTGTGACTGCCCACTGTTGAAATTTTTCAAGCCGTCCGTCCGTATAAAGACTTTCAACCTGGCTTAACGACTGCCATCCTACCGGCAACCGAGACCAACTGCTTAACGTGCCTTCCAAAGCATGCGGTGGTCGCCCATCCATGACCGGCCATAGCAAATGTTGCTTACTACTGTGATCGTCTTTTTAATTTCGACTTTTATTTCTTTATTTGTAGTTTTATGTCCCACGTAACAGGTGGTGAGCCTATTGCCGTGCTGAAATAGACAGGCGTAGGCTGTTGAAATTTCTCATGCCACCCATAAGGCCTTCAACTTGGCTTAACGATTCTCATTTTGCTGACAACCGGATTTCATTTCGAGTTTTTCGTCTCTACGCAAATATAGTTGATCAATATACTAGTAACGAATAAATTGTACTTTTATTTAAATTATTTTATAAGTATTTGAAATGTAAAAAAAAAGTTTCTCGATATAGCGAACATACATTTTCTACCGATCATCTATAAGCGAACATTATATCTTCAATCCTTTGCCAGCTGCCTCCAAGGTTTACACTTTAAAACCTGAGGTCTTCTTTTATTACAATATGGACAAAAACAAGTCTAAAGTATATAGGTTGGTACTAGGGACAATGTCAGAGAGCGATAAGAATACCAACTTTGTTGGCAAGATGATTGTCATCTGTTTATCAAACAGCAACAATAGCACGAAAGCTTACAATCATAATGATTCATACTTTTCACGTTTCATAAAACATTTTAAGTTATTGGAGACTGTAGCCAAGCAGTTGAAGATGTCAGTAAGCCATAAAGGAAAACAGCTTTCTAGCAAACGACTTTTTTGTACGGCTTTGTACACGTTCACCTCACACTTGTAAGTCCACGTACAAAATTCAATTGCTCAACGCAACACATAATTACTCTTCCAGCATAACTCGCTCAATACTCTAATCAATCATTCATAGCACCTCGTTACTTCAGCTCACCTCATTAAAAACGATTCGATCACTCGGTCTCACTCTAACGACGTAAACACGACAGAGATGAGAGGTGAATATGTATTGGATTAAGTACGGTTAGCAGCGGCGGTCCAGTAGTGAATTAAGCGGTGCATTTGCGAGATAAATGCTCAGCTGCATTTGTGCGGCAGTGCGGCGCTGAGTTGTGTATGCGCGCCGAGAGGTGGCGCTGATTCCTCTCATTAATCATTAGCGAACGTGTGATATCACGCCACCAGTGCCACCACTCTGTGTTCCACTTATGTACCTAATGGTTTACATGTTTCAATTGGTACTATGCGATGATCGTAACTTGAGAACCCTCGTTATGACATTAAAGTCGAAGTAGGTACGTATTGTGTGCGTTGTAGGGTGAGAGCGTCATTGAGGCCAAGTCTTAAGTTACGGTGATCGTCTATGACACGAGTGCGTAGTGAGCTAAAAGTAAATGATTCATACAGCTTATAATTTCAGAATGTGTCAAGTATTGCACCACTATCCCAGGCAGCCGGTACTGTAGTACTAAGTAACAATGAAAGACGATGATGACCCGGGTGAGAACTGAATAAAGCATCGACTGCGCCATTATCACGATTGTCCATCATATTTATGCTACGATATTTAGCATCTATTTCCTAGCTTGAATATTCATACAGCACATCCATATCCCGGAGACTATTACACCGTGTTATCATGTGAGATGTAGCCAGCATTACCGTGTGTACAACAGCGCTACAACTCCGTGACCGTGACGTATGGCGCAGGCGATATTTTGTCCGGCGCTCATCCCGGGACAAATGGCGCCACATTTGACTCTACATACAGGCAGCGTGATTAAGCGCCACGTACGAGGTGTCAGGGTACCATTGTGTTAGAAGTGATGGATGTATATAATATTAGTATAGCACACCTCTTAACTGTGTCCAGTAACGTCTATACTCTGTTGCCAATAGGCGATAACTATTTATGGTATTTTTACGAACACCTTTACCGACCATTGGTGAGCACGAATTTGAGATACAGCCATTTTTAATTTTTCCATCATGGACGCTATGCCGGACTCCTACGGACTAAAGCAACACGATGCCTTGCAACTGCCTAGGGCCGCGAGACCTGGATTAGCCCGCGATGAGACACAGCCTTTCAATGGAAATCCCGAGATTTGTATCGTCTTTACACGCAAAAGCTAGTGCTGTAACTGTGTTCTGAAAGACTTGCTTAAACTCTCATTAAGCGACCTGTTTGGTAGTTATTTCATTTAGCATTTGGTTGTTACACGGTGACAGACTACTATTTTTAAGCTACCGTCACAATTGCTATACTAGCTGATCTGACTTGACCCGCGTGGAAAGTTTTTGCGCGTTCTCGCATCCCATGTCGTTAATTTTTTTTCAACAATTTTGACGATTGTAAATAACTATGAGTTAAATATGCAAAAATTCATTGCAGTAAAATGCACCAAACATCGAAGTGCCTTCGCTTCACCAATACATAAAGTACGCGTGTACCGTGTACAGAACCAAACTTCAGTACAGCCAATATTCGGTGCAGCGCTGGTCCATTCATCTTCCTGTTAATACTTCCTCGGAGTCGGCAGGTCGATACTTCGCCTCACTTCTCCCACTCGTGACTAATGACCTTGATACTCCGGAAACGGTTAATCCGAGCAGAATAAAGTAAACATCTGTCTTGTAAAATCCAACTAGATCGGTATCCAGAGCGGAATCGGGTAAACATTAAGTAGAAGTATGGGGGTATTAATTTTTATACATAGACAATAAGCAACTGTAACTGGTGGTAATGATGATATTCAGGAACTTCTTTATTAATGTAATTGTAAAAATTAAGAGGTTCCATTACTTTAGATTCGTTAAATACCCTGCCAATCTACCAGCTCTATGAAATTTTCAGCCTCACCTATTAAACTCAATGAAAATCATTATCATAACACAACCAGAGTACGTTCACGGTATGGGCGCAACACGGCACCACCGCTCACTACCCACGTGGAAGATGAGGCCTAATAATAAGACAACATCGTTAATAAAATGAGACGGCGGAGACGCGACACGAGACGCCGCCTTTCATTTCCCTGAAAAATGTTATAATTCTTACAGGCGAGGGTAATACACCGACATATAACAAGCGTGAAAACGCTAAATTTGCTGTATTTTCATTTTTATTTTCAGTTTCAAAACAAAATTTGTTGTAAGTAGATTGTTTTAGATTGAAAACCTTAAGCTAGATTAACTCCTACCAAACAAAAAAATGAATGATTTTCTGAATATACTGTCTCTTGGTACCACAAGAAGTCGGAAAACCATCTAGTAAAGAGCTATTGTTATCTTTTTTCGATGAAAGAAGCGATTAAATAGAACTATGCAAGATGGCAAATCAACTTTTCTTAGACACGTAAGGCAAGATGTTTTCCATGTTCCCGATTTAGTATTTTCTTTCTGCATCAATAAGGCAGACAAGAATACGACCCACCTTATGAAAATTACCTTGATGAACAAAATAAGTGTTTATTGACGGGATGTTTATCCGTATGTACACAAGAGGTGGTGGGCTCACGAGATATGTGCAGCAATCAACTGTCACGAAACATTGCCTCTGCGCATCAGCGCGGTGGCGGCGGCGCCGGCGGCGGGGCAGCTCAACACACGCAGCTCGGCACTCGCCCCATTTGTAACCGCATACATGCTCCTACTATTAACTCACACCATTTTTCTCCGTATTTTCTCTTCATTACATCGCTTTATCTTGACTCAAAGAACAACTCTTAAAATGATCGCTTGCCCGCGCTTACTTTACGAGAATCAGACTTAAAGATATGAAAGTGCTGCATTTTCTTTTATAAATATGAGATAGGTATAATAATAGAGAAGAGAGTATAAGTTTCAAAACGGACAGTACCTACAAGTTAGATGGCAGTTTGTTAAATTGATGAATTTAACCAAATCCGTTTCTATATCATAATGGAAACTAGTGGTTGACAAGACAAACTTTACTAGCAACATTATAGTTATAATGTTGTGAGTTTGATGTGATATGGTATCATGTGGAGACATGGAGACGGGGTGTCATTGCAGAGGTGGAAGGTATGGGAAAGACATGGAGCGAAACAAAACGCGAAGCTCAAGACCGTCAGGGATGGCGGTACACTGTGGACGCCCTCTGCCCCATCTAGAGGCCATAGTAGGACCTTAATTCAAGTAAATCAAGTATGGTGTGATAATTATAGACAAATCACACCATGCCTAGTCGCGCTCTTAAAGTTCACTGAGGATAAAATGGTGTGATAAGATCTACGAATAATGTAGACTACATGTAGAATACATTATTCGTAGGATGAGACATAAGGATTTATCCCTTTGCCACTGTTCAGTTCTTCAGTGGACTTTAAGAGCTTAGCATTTGATACTTTATAGTTATTGTGTCAACATAATTCACAAAAAATGCAAACCTAAATACGCCTTTAAAAGTAAGATGAACGCCACTAAAAGTAGCGTTAATATTGACTTATGATTTTTGAAATAAAATAGAGTTTATTGTGATCTCGAAAAATTCAAAACTTTCAGAACTAAATTTTAAAGCAAAGTCGACTATTTTCACACTTTGCACGAGCAATGTAGGTACGTAAAAGTTGAAATTTTGGGTAGGAAGTAGTTTTATACTAGCCTCGTTAACCTGCTGCCGAAATGGTGTAGTACCTAGTTGTGAGTTGAAAGTTGAGGCGTCGTTTGAGATCTGATAGCAAGGCGCTCACCCGCTCGCCGCCGCCTCACGCCTCGAACTTCCCAGACTACACGGCTCACTTGGCGCGTTTACTATATTTACGAAACTGAATTCCCAACTTATACGTAGCTTTTAACTTCATACTCATATCTAGTTACACTCAGTGATCACATGATCTGCATGCATGCATTACTTGTTACTCAATATGCATGTATCTAATTTCATGTATTCAGCTCGGCGTTGTGTTCAGAACTATTTTAGTCGAGAAACAAAAGGCACTAAACCTTTAGTTACAATGAAGTGCCATACGAAATTCCATTCAATACATCAGTATTGATCTTTCGGATTCTAATCTAAAACAATTAAGGTGCATACATTATTGATGTAATTTTGACTAGCGTGTTTCGTAGTTAAAATTTTGTATGATCATAGTAAGAATGAAATAAACTAAATTCATCATAAGCTACTAAGACGTCTTCATTAGCAAAACTTCTTTGATTACTTATATACATAAATATAGTCTCACCATAGGGGAGGCAGAGGTATAAGAAAGTCCTTAATTTTACCAGGATGTATGGAGGGAGGCAAGTTTTGACGCTTGGCCGCTGAATACAAGTCCTTCAATTTAGCGTAGCTACTTTTCTTTCTTTATTTCACGTCTGGAAATCCTTATAGATTGTATGTCAAACTCCTACCGGCTAAGACCACACGGTGCCCTACAAGGTTCCCTTCGGCCCAGGTAAGCCCTAGCAAGGATGTCCCTGAATAACTTAGTAATAAACTTACAAACATATATACACACATATAGTCACGCCTTTTGTCCGAAGGGGTAGGCAGAGACATAGTATTCGTTTCACCATATAGTTTAATGTTCTACGTAATTATAGATGGTGAGCCTATTGCCGTGTTGAAATGGACAGGCCCAGGTCATGACACCCACAATAGAATTTTTTTAGGCTTAAATATTGTCATTTTTGATTTTCTTTTCGACGCCATGCATCATTTAGCGAAAGTGTTCCTTAAGTCGCCTCTTACGAGGCCTCTCGAGATGAAAATTGGGATGGCAAGGTTTTGTACTCTTTCCCTGTGCTGCACGGGGCCCGCCGCCATACGGGACCTTAGCGATAAATGGGTCCATCAGTGCCTTCTGAAGCTTGTGTTAAATCTAGATATTCTTTGCGTAAGATTAGTAAGTATGGCAAGTTGTCCAACGAACTAACACTTGGTACGACTTTGTTCAGGGGCAAAGGAACAAAGCGGCAACACAAAGTTGCACATCTCCAGCTCGATCGGTTCCTCTAGCAAACGCCAAGTGCTGATGTGTTCAAGTCACGTGCACCCTAGCGCACTCTGCTAAAGATACAGTGACATTAACATTTTCCCTCACCAAGGGAGCAGAGCGAGCGTGCAAACTAACTTACATTGTGACGTTATCTGATCCGAAATATTCAATTGAAAATTATTTGTCTAGCAAATACCATGATGCTGTACTTTATGCGATAAGGTTATACTAGATTGCCAAATATTTTTATTTTTGAAAGCATAGAGTTAAGCTATTACCGCAAATAATTGGTTTGAAGATTATTTATATCCTATGTGTTATAATTATATATTTAGAAATTATATTTGTAGGTTTATTTATTTCTTTGTGTAGATCCCAACTGTTAGCTCAAAAATATCTAACCCACAAGAGACACTCGCTGTCGGCGACATCACAGCGGGTGTAATCGCGTAGTGAAACCACACAGTAAATATTTACATATCGGTCAACCGTAACACCTGCACGTAAATAACACAACGTGGCGCTGCGTCAGGCGCCGCGCCGGAGCGCTGTGCTCTCTGTGTATTATATATTGGAAACTAATATCTTATCCGCCAGTTGACCGCAGCCCGATACTCCTTTTTTAACAAACAATGGTCTTCGACATTAGAAATTACGTGTATTGTCATAAAAATGTATGTCTATACTAATATTTTAAAGTTGAAGAGTTTGTTTTTAACGCCAAGATCTCAAGAACCACAAGTAACAAAAATACTTTTAGAGTTCGATAACCCATTGATGGTAATGATGATGTGTAGCACCAATGAAATATATTACAAACACGTTTGAGAGCTTCCACTGCGTAAATGGCATAAAATTCAGGATCCCAATTACAAAATATATGTTATACACCTTTCTCCCATCGCGTAAGCAGTGTCCATGGTTTTCTAACTTGCTACGATTTTGGCATCCAACTGTTGGTTCTTCTGCTTTCATAAGTAGTTCCATACACGCTCACCGGTTAAGGGTACTCTTGACTTGACCTTTTCTCAAAAGGCCCTTAATTTGATCAGCAATAACAGTTATAGTAACAAAGTGACCGTCACTTCAAACTTATCCGTACGACATAGACCTGGCTAATAAACTACTAAATACAGTCGGAGCACAATCAGCGATTCACCCGGCGTCGGGCGCGGCTCGCCAGGCATCCCGGACAGGCCCGGATTGCGACGGCGTCCCGCTGTATTTGCTGGCCCGCTTGCCACTGTGGAATGCGAAACTCGCTGCTTCGGATTTTGAATGCAATTGCTTGCGTAAAAGATGTTTGGCTTTTAATTTGAGAAATTGGAAACGTTTCCAAAGATACGTCAGCTATGCTTGCAGAGATAAGTTGTTTTAATTGTTGTTTTACAGCCGTAATTATACTTCATGAATTCTTTTAGTGTTTTCTATTATTCAATACTGTTACAATCGCCATAAACAATACAGCATCTGGTGATCTCCCTACTGAGCCCAGTATTTTGTTGACAGAATGTGATGTATCTTATGAAGACATCTTTGACAATGAGACGTAGTCTGTGTATAGTGTGCCTGATATTATCTGCTTCATAGTTCTTTAAACATACAGTATATAGGAGTATAACAAGTACTATCTCATTCATATTTGACGTTCCACGTAATAAGCATGATCCGAATGCCTTTGATTGGGCTCTTTTTGATAGATATATGGCCATATCCATTAATTACCTTTGACTTCAGTCACGATAACGTGATGGATGAGCTGTGTCACTAAATACCGTACTCATGTAAACAAGATTATTGATTATAGCATAGCAGTAAAATTACACATACATACATACATATGGCCAGGTCTTTCCACGCCCCCCCCCCCCCCCCCCCCCAAGAAGTGGGATAAAACCCAAACCCTAGGAGAAAGTCTGTGATGGTAGACTTGCCTGTTGGGAACTCTGGGTACTCCTAGATGGTAGTGCATCGTCTGGTTATAGGTTTAGTCTTAGAAGTGCGGCACAACTTCCGTGAGGATTTCCGCATATAAATAAGACCTTTCCATGAGTTCACGAAGGGGAAGGCCGATGGCATACATTTCATACTTAATTTTACTCACTTAATTGGTGGTGAGCCGTATATTATTTCCGTGTTGAAATGGACAGGAGCAGGTTATGCTCGCTGTTGAAAATTTTCAAGCCGGCCATTTTACTGGCAACCGGGACCAACGGCTTAATGTGCCTTCCGAAACAAGAAAACACTTGCAAGTAGAAATGTCACGAAGTAGTTGCCCTGCGAAGACCACTTCCTAAACTTTCTAAAGTACGCTAATTCCTATTACCTAGTATGAAATTCAATTAGATAAGTATGAAGCAGTATAAATATTAGCAAAGGTCTGTTAGAACGGTGCGATCGCGTGGTAGCGTCACGCGCCACGCGACCCTTTCATTACCGAGTGATAAATCTCGTGTCGACCATTAGGTGCTCTAAACACGTAACTATTTGCATCAGCGTGTGGCGTGACCTCCCAACTGGCACTGCGGTTGTACTTTAATCATCGTTTTCTTGTGCTAAATTGTAGCTAAGCGACAATGAAATTATCTGTTTGGGTAATGAAATAAACTTTATTCACACTAACAGTTTATTTATTTATTTTTTATTCGTGCTCATCCGATTCAGATTCAGATTCATTTATTTACTAGAATGTAGGTACATTAATTGAGGTCTTATAATTAAAATAATGGTCCCAGGTACATTCTACCACTTTAGTGTGGTATGTAAATCTTATATTACAGTCACTTCATTAGCATTAAAATTAAACAATCCAAGACACAGAAAAAATAATCGTTATTAATACATCTTTACAGCAAATCAGGCAAATAATATGTTATTAATAATATTGTTATTAAATTCAAAAAATGTCAAAATAATACAATGAATGTCATACGATCAAGGTGAATGTCAATACAGTTATAATTATGAAAATAAAGTTGAATGTGGTAAAAATAAATAGAATAATAAAAAATCATACAAAATGTTTAAAAATGTCATTCATCAATTGATAATTATGTCAAATCATATCAAATCCAAATAAGGCTAATCTAATCAAATGTCAATTGTTTCATTTGTCATCTAAAAATTCCTTTAACTGATAGTAACATTTGGTAACTAACAATTTTTTTAACTTCGTTTTAAATAATTTTAGATTTTAGAAATTTTAGATTGTTAGAGGCTAGACATAAAGAAAGAAAGAAAAATTATTTATTCGGAAACATAATGGGGCACACAAACAATAGAGGAAGAAAACTTAATCCTAGGCTTAACCACACAAAAATTAAATAAAAATAAATAACGAAAAAGGCATCACGACGTGTGCATTGACTGCTGTGCACAAACACAACATTACATGTCCTGCATCTTTTCTAATTTACCTTAACAATATAGGTACCTTATAAATTTCACGGATAAGTTTTCGGAGCTACGTGTGCAGCAAAAAATAAACCACGCATGGAATACAAGAAGGCAGGGACTAGATCCTTTCAAATAGCAGATAATCTAACGCTATCTGTAACTTAAAACTCTTAAAGGTATTTTTGTGAATTCACGTGCGCAGTTAAATCAATTTGCCATCGTCACTGTAATCTGCACAACACTTCAGCCGTACATTATAAATCCTGCTATAAACCACTAAGAATAGTAAGATCAAAACAGCAATTCAATTTCATAGCTAAAAATTCAATGTAAATTTATCGGAGGGCTCATAAGCTGATGAGAAATTGAAAGTCAAAACGATACGAACGATAGCGATGAAGCAAACCTATCGATATATCGGTCCGACAAAGAAAAGTGGGCACACCGTGAACCGATCTGTCTCCTGTGACGATGTGGCGGTTAGTATGCTGGAGAGGAAAGGAGATATTAGTTGACAGCGAGGTTAGTTGAAAGAGCTCAGCGGAGGCCTCTTTGTGTAAGATGATAAGATATAGTCAGAGCGAGTGGGGTCCTGCATACTGTCAAGCGGAAATGTTCATTATGTCTTACTGTAAAAACGATGTAAGCCGTGCTTGTATCAAAATTTATTTCTAACGAACAGGTATTGCTATTCAAAGGGTAAATGCTGCCAGTCTCTGGGGCGCAATGCCACGTAGGCCTAGTTTCGATAGTTATAATGTAAATAGATTATGTTTTTTTTTTTTTTTTTTTTTTTTATGTAATGACGTGCTACAATAATAGCATATCATATAAATTACAATCTAGCCATAAGACTAATAAGTAATTAACATTTAACCTAAGCTGCTACTATAGAGTAAATTGTAAGAATGTGTCCATTAACACTTTTCTTAATGTCTCTATTAAGGGGAAGTCACTTAGTTCATATTGTGTTTTTATTACAAGTTGCACTTATTACACTATGTCACACTGACACTTCACTATACTAATTCGAAGGGTTTTGTCCTTTTTAGTCTTCTCACTAAATCTGTGTGGTCAAGGAGTTGGATAGCCTCGACATTCACATGATGATGAAGTCTTTTTTGATGAGCTTCGGCGTACTTTTGCACTACATTAGCTACGAGGTCCACTTTAAGGTCCCTATGGAGGTCGTCATTTCTAATGTACCAAGGCGCATTTACGATACCCCTCAGTACTTTATTTTGGAATTTTTGTATTATCTGGATGTTGCTTGATTTGGTACAGCCCCATAGCTGTATTCCATAAGTCCACACTGGCATAAGGACTTGTTTATACAGTAGTAATTTGTTTTGTACTGACAGCGAAGAATGTTTGCCTAGAAGCCAGTACATATTTTTGTAGCGAAGCTGTAGCTCGCTGCGTTTCTTCTTAACGTGAGCCTTCCAACGAAGCTTAGCATCTAGTGTCATGCCTAGATACTTGGCTGTATTCTCGTAGGGAATAATCGTATTATTTATATACACTGCATGATAGTTGGATCTTTTATTAGTGAAGTCTATGTGAACTGATTTGGCTTCGTTCAATTTTATTTTCCACTTTTTCGTCCAGTCATATACGATGTTGACTGCATTTTGGACCTTTTCCACGGCTTCTGCATGAGTAACACCTGTGGCCATAATGGCTGTGTCATCTGCAAATGTTGCAATGGTATGGTTTTCTAATACCGGGATATCGCAGGTGTATAATAGGTACAGGACCGGACCTAATACACTTCCCTGGGGCACTCCAGCTTTTATTTCCCTTAAGTCTGAGTATGCATCATCTTGTCGAATTCTGAACATTCTTTGAGTCAAGTAGGACTTTAAGATATCGGTGAACTGTTTTGGGAGCATATTTTCGAGTTTTTGTGCAAGACCTTCATGCCAAACTTTATCGAAAGCTTGAGCTACGTCTAGGAAGACTGTAGAACACACTTTCTTGTCTTCTAAAGCTTTTTCAATGATATTAGTGATACGGTGTACTTGATCGATTGTAGAGTGATTTTGTCTAAATCCAAATTGATAGTTTGGGATCAGCTGACGTTCTTCTATGATGGGCTTTAACCGTTTCAGGAACAGCTTTTCAAATAATTTTGACATTATTGGTAGTAAGGAAATAGGTCTATATGAAGTAGTTTCATGGGGTGGTTTGCCAGGTTTAAGTATCATAATAACTTCGGCCACTTTCCACACATCAGGTACATGGTTTAGTCTAAATGACGCATTAATAATGGTGGTAAGTTTAATAATCGCTTTACGTGGTAAGTTGCGTAAAACTTCTGCCGTAATTAGGTCATAGCCAGGGGCTTTGTTTGTATTTAGGCGTTTTATTTCATTGAACACCTCTCTCGGTGTAACTAATCTTATTTCTAACCCATCGCTTGATGCCACGTCTAAAGGTATGTTTCCGGAGGTTTCATCGTTTGGTCGGAAAATTTGCTCTAAGTGTTGTGCAAATCTGGCTGCTTTCTGTTCATTATTTATAGCCCAACCGCCATTGGTATCTTTAATGGGGGGGATATGTAAAGTTGGCTTTTTGGAATGTTTTGTACATTTCCATAGGGAGTAATTTGTCGTGCGATCACTTGTTAACTGACTTAAGTAACTATTTACTGTTGTATTATGAAAATTTTGAATTTCTCTCCTGAGTCTTTTGGTAATGTTGTTTAGTTCAGTTTTGTCAGGGGGATATCTGGTTCTTTGCCATTTTTTTCGCAGTATACGTTTTTCAGCTATAATATTTCTAATACTCATAGGATAGCAGTTATTTTTAATTCTTTGCCTAATTTCCGGTGTATTACGCCAGGCACATTTTTGTATATCTGTTATGAATTTTGACACATCAAGTTCTAGTTGTTGCGGATTTTTTAGCGGTACTTTTAGGTTAATAGCTTCTTCTAATTCGCATCTGAAGCTATCCCAGTCTGTATTTTTATTGACTAAAGAGGGCTTGCTTTCTTTTTGAATAAGAGTTTCACCTATGGTCAGTAATATGGGTGAATGGTCTGAACTCATGTCAAATCCTTCTTCAATTTGTAAGACGCCGAACGAAAAATTTTTGTAGATGAAAAAATCTATTAAATCTGGTAATTTCCCTTTTTCAGTAGGCCAATAGGTAGGTTTACCTGTTGATATAACATTACAGTTCATTTCTCTGATAGCACAAAGTAACTGTTTGCCTTTAGAGTTCGTTAATCTCGATCCCCAGTGTATATTTTTGGCATTAAAATCGCCACCAAGGATAAATCTGTTACCAAGACTTTCAAAAAGAGTTTTGTACTGCTCTGCTTTTAAACTATGCCTTGGTGGACAGTATATAGCAGAAATTGTAATGGGGTATCGCTTAGTTTTAATAGTAACAGCTATAGCTTGTATAAATTGTTCTTCACATTTATGTTCTACATAATGACTAATAGTATCCTTAATAATTATGGTACTACCACCTCTTGCAGTGTTGTTGGGGTGCAACGAATGATAACTTTTATAGCCCTTAATTCTAATATATGATTCTCTGGTAAAATGTGACTCAGATATCAGACATATGTCTATATTTTCTGTAATTAGGACTGCCTGCAACTCATTTTGATGCTTTAGGAGTCCATTTGCATTCCATGCCATAATTTTGATTGAATACAACATGTTTATTTTCTGTAAGTGTTTAATTCAAGTTTCTTTAACCTTTCATCAAACGATGTCATTAGGCTAAGAATTTGATTAATTTTATCGTCATTATTAGAACTTACTGGTTGTTGTTGTTGATTTGTTGACAACAACTGTTGTTGTGGTGGCTGAGGTTGCAAGTGAATGTCCTTAGTCATTTGTGCGTACGATACGGTTTTTGTGACCCGCTTTTCGGGATTCGCTTTTATGCCAGTACGTTCACTAGACATCTTAGTGGCTGTCATAGATGTTTTTGATTTTACTGACTTATTTTTAATTTTTTGTAGCTCTTTAGCTACCATACACCCTCTATAGTTAGAAGGATGTGGTTCGCCACAGTGTACACACTTTGGCTTTACCTCTGCAGGTTTCCGGCAGTCTTTCGTTAGGTGTTTACCCGTGCATTTTACGCATTTAGGTTCTCTGGAGCAGTATTTTTGAGTGTGGCCATAGGCTTGACATCTCTTACACTGTGGAATGAGTTTTGAGGTTTTCAAAGGTTCTATATCCACTTTGCAACTCAGTATTGAATGAATACCGTAAATTCTGTCAATGCTTTCTTCTTTATCAAATGAAAGCAGAAAGATATTAAGAGGCTCTTTAGTCCTCCAACTCAATTTGTTAACTGCGTCCTGAATTTTAAGACCTTTGCCTTTCAGATCCGCGATAATTCTGTCCGGTAAACAAGACGAGTGTAATTTTTTTGCTACGACTCTTATGGGTCTGTCCTGTTTGTTTTCATAGGAGTACCACAGACAATTATTTTGAAGTAGGGTCTTAGTAATGGACCTATAAGAATCTTCGTTTTTGGCGTTTATTTTTATACATTCACCGCTCATCATTTTCACGATAAACGAATCGATTGCAGTATCTGCTGACAGCAGATCATAGAACATTTGGTAGTTCTTGACATTTTCCACAACTATGGGTGGTGGTTGTGGAGGTTTTTTGATCTTCTGTGCTTTTTCGTTGGAGCAGATAGCTCTTTGGGATGGTGGTGGGGAGGGTGTCAAGTTCAATTTCCTTTTTTTACGATTTTTTACACGTACCCACTCGGTTTCTTTAGCGAGTTCTTCCTCGTCGGTCTCATATTGGACCGCTGGAGTGGAACTTTCAGTGTTTTCAACAGTTTTGTTGTTAGTATTTTCAGGGGGTTGCTCCTGGTCAAAGTTCATTTTACTTTGAAGGTTCTCTATTTGACATCTAAGGTCATTTACTAACTCTTGCAGTTTTTCTCTCTCTTCTTTCTCTTTGACATAATAGTCGTATATGATACGCTCTGTCTCTGTTGTAATATTTACTTTTGTAAAAGCCATTGTTAGATATTTAAAATAGCTGCGCCTTAATTGCTAATTACTTACATATGTAATGAATCATTACGATCGGTAACTAGGTCATCGCTGCGGCCGCGTACGACTCAACGTGACGAACTCGATGGCTGCGTCAGCACTTAGCTCGAACACAAAAACAAATTTGCGCGAGGCAGCGGTGACGCGACCGTTCGCTGCGGATTTCGAACGCACACTCCAACAAATAGATTATGTGATATTAATTAGTTTCACTGTAATTTTTAACAATAAAATTAAATGATCCTTTTCTTAATCTCTGAGTATTATATCCACGTTGACCCAAGATCAGGCGAAAGTTTAAAATTTTTTCCAACAGCCGTGGTTGATGCATCGTCGCTGGAGAAGTCTCTCTTAATGCTATGAAAAAAAAACTACATAAAGATATTTCTTTCAAACATTATAAGCCCGAAGCGATGATGGCGTAAATGCACAGCAAGAACCATTTGTCTTCCGTCAGAAATTACACAAAATAAAATACCTTTAGAACATTTAACTACGCCAGTACAGAATGTTTCATTAAATACTTCCCGTAAATACTTGCAATGAGAACATTACAGCTACCTGGCATATACCACATATTTATTCGTTGCAATATATTATAGCTATACAAAACGTACGGTACATATAAATAGCAAATGTACTGCATCAAAATAAACCTCGCCAACGAGTCAACAACAGAGTTCGACAAAACCGGGAACGTTTGTAAAACAGTATTTGTTTGTAGTATAACCTGTCCGCTGCTAACGTTTTAACCATTTGTCGACCCTGCTTTTACAGGCTGCACATAACGACAGTGGCATACCTAAAAATAAACGTCAAATATATATTGTAGAGATAACTGTAATTACTACCAGTACAATTAAAACTTTTTGGCTATTACTTTTATCCGATACTTCTGAGTAGTATATTCTCGTGTGTACAGATATGAAATAAACAACGTAACCACCACATCATGAGCGTGATCTTAACTTTTGTTTACATTGATATTTTTCTGTCCATTGTTATACCATCACCAGAAATATGATTCTGGTCTCATTTACGAGTATTTCACTTGCTTTTCTAACAAGTATTTAATATTGAGCGGTTAGAGTTGCACTGTCGAGGACAGCGAATACAGCAGAGGACAAACTGCACAGTTATTTATGGTCCATGGTATTTAGAAAGTCGCACGCCGTCCTCGCGCCGCCGCACTCCGCAGACGCGGGTGAGACGTACCTACTACCTCGGTGTCGATAGCTTCATTTTCCATTCCGTAAGGGTTTAAAAAAATATATTTACTAGAACATTGTTAGCTTAATATTAAGTACATCAGAGTTCCAACGTCATAAAAAATTTAAAAAACTATGGGACTCATACAGACGTTAAAACAGTGTTGAAAGATTTAAGTAGTCATAAAATAGTAATTTGCATGGTATTTATGAACCATATTAATTTTACTTGGCGCACAATAATGTGTAAAATAAATATGTAAATAATTTGGAAAGATCAATTCGGTATAAACCTATCAACTGGAGAGTTTTTGGTGGCTCCTATACCTGTATTATAATTATGACTAAATATTGAAACTCATGCATGACAAAAAAAAATCAACATCATATTCCGAACTAGCAAAAGATGGTATTTCTCGTACAAATGTATGCTTATAATAAGTACATAAAAATATTCATACATGAAGTTGACTTGGCTTACGCTTAAATATTCACATTTCGCGCACAATAGCAACAAATGGCTATGGCTCGGAGTCGCAACCTCTGTCCCGGCGTAGCTCATACGTAGCGCGGTGTAGACGCGTAGCATTGTCCGTAGCGGTGCTACGTAGCAACAAAACGTAGCCTCTCGTAAAACTCGCTCCTCACACACCAAGCCAGCTTAGCGGTTTAAAGTTATGGAATAGACTTCTTGCAAATATGAGCATGAAATTTTCACAGATGATTATATCTGTGAAAATTTCATGCTGCGAAATCAATCAAAACAGAAAAAAATCAGAATGTCTCCAATACGTCAAACACTTTTATGTGGTTTTTTGCTACGAATGTTTTGTTAATTATGATTCACATTTACATTGAAAACGACACGTGTACTGTACCACAATATTGATTACTGTTAACCTGGCCGGTTTCCCCTTGCGGCATTGTCAAAGGTCTAGATGAAAATAAAATAAATAAAATAAAATAAAATAAATAAAATAAAATTTATTCCCTTTAAAATTTTTAAAAAAATTATTTAGGTTTGTCAAAATTTTTGTGATTCTACCGGGGGTTCGGAAATACTACAGACTGAGAAGAACACCCCAAGAAACTCAGTCTGGTCCCTTCTCTTCTAGTATCTTAGTATCTAATACAGTTTTTTTTTTATGTAGAAAGGAGCAATTCGTGTCACTGCCAGGCAGCCTTGTCTTCTAGAAAGTCTTTAATGCTATAATAAGCTTTCTGGCACAATTTAAGTTTTATTAGTTTTTTAAATTTATTAACTGACGAACCTGTTATGGCTGTCGGCAATGTATTGTACATTCGAATACAATTGCCCGCAAAAGAATTGCTTATTTTATTAAGCCTAAATCTAGGTACAGCCAATTTATTCTTATTTCTTAAGTTTAGATTATGGATATCACTATTTTTAATAAATTTACTGTTATTTTTATGAGTATATAATAAGTTTTCATATATGTACTGTGAATACACAGTAAGTATGTTGATATCCTTAAACTATTCTCTTAATGACTCCCTAATCCCCATACCATAGATAGCCCGGACAGCCCTTTTCTGCAACATAAAGATAGATTCGATGTCGGCAGCGTTACCCCATAATAGTATGCCATAGGTCATGACACTGTGGAAATAGCTAAAGTAGACAAGACGCGCTGTTCTAATGTCTGTCAGTTGTCGGATCTTTTTCACGGCATAGGCTGCAGAGCTCAGTCTGCCCGAGACTTTCTCGATATGAGGCCCCCACTGCAAGTTGGAGTCTAACTTTATGCCCAGAAAGACAGTTTCATCGACCAATTCTACTTGACCATCCCTAATCTTAATACTGGTGTTAACGAGCCTAACATTTGGCAAGGTGAATCTAATACATTTTGTTTTAGTTTCATTTAACAATAAATTATTTGCGTTAAACCAGTGGACTACCCTAGAGAGGGCATTGTTTACTTCGTCAAGATCGCGTTGTCCACGTTCAACTTTAAATATTAAAGATGTGTCATCAGCAAACAAAACTACCTCGTGATCGTCTCTTATAAGGTGAGGGAGATCATTTATGTACACTAAAAATAGAAAAGGTCCCAGAATTGAACCCTGAGGCACCCCCATTGTTACAGCAGAACCATGTGACTGTTTACCATTTATAACTACTTTCTGTACTCTATCTCTTAGGTAAGAACTAATTAAATCCAAGGCCGTCCCCTGGATCCCATAATGATCAAGTTTTTGAATTAAAGTCTGATGCTGGACGCAATCGAAGGCCTTAGATAGGTCGCAGAATACACCATAAGCATCATACGACTCCTCCCAGGCCTCATATATATACTCTAATAATTTGATTCCAGCATCCGTGGTAGACCGACCGCGCGTGAAACCGAATTGTTTAGTATGGAATAGTTTATTTGTATTAAAATGATTTTGCATTTGATTAAGCATTACCTTTTCAAAGATTTTACTAAACGTGGGTAGTACAGAAATAGGACGAAAATTGGACGGATCCGAGGTGCTACCCGATTTAAACAGAGGAGTTATTTTACTAAACTTCATTAAGTCAGGAAACACACCACTATCAACACAATTATTAAATATTATTGATAATTCAGGAGCAACCATTTCAATTAACGAATTAACTAAATGTACAGAAATTCCCCAGAGGTCAGCCGTTTTCTTAATATTTAAAGATTTAAAAGTTTTTATGATAGTGTGTAAACTAATTTTACTGAATTTGAATATTTCATTACAGCAAGGAACATTTGCTTTTAACAAGGATTCTGCTATTGGGGTAGAAGAACCTAGGGCTCTGGTCAAATCTACTGGAATACGAGAAAAAAATTGTTCAAATTCGTTAGCGACTTCGGCATCTGTTGTAATTATGTTACCATTTACTTTAAGTTTAAAATTATTATCATTTGATTTTGCTTGGCCTCTTTCTGCGTTAATTATTTTCCAAGTAGATTTAACTTTGTCTACACTATTGATAATTTTATTACTTATATACTTTCTTTTGGCCGCTAAGCAGTCTGCTTTAAACTTTTTTGAATAAGTTTTAACATAATTTAGAAATTCATCTGTTCTATTAAGCTGTCTTTCTGAGTATAGTTCATACAGTTTTAATCTACTTTTATGTATATCCTCAGTGGCCCATTCACTGAAGGCTGGCCTGTCACCGATTGTGACTTCCTTAGACTTGAATATGGTTGAACTCATTGTAAAAGGAATCAAAAAATAACTTATACATTACATTTGGATCTAAGCCAGTGTCTAAAAATGGAAGTTTATTGCAAAGTCCAACTCGCATACGTTCCAAGCGGCTACTAGTTACTGGTCTACATAATATTTTACGTCTTTTAACTTTTTCTCTTGTGATCTTGAAAGATGCTATTTGCCCAGTATGATCTGATTTTATCTTATTTATAATACTCTTACTTTCTGGCAACATATCACTGTATATATTGTCCAGACAAGTAGCTGTTGTATCACAATATCTAGTAGGCTCTAAAAATAAGTTAGTGAGATTGTGTGATTTAAATAAATTTAAGATATCATTGGTCTGACGCGTATTTATAAGTATATTAACATTAAAATCACCGCACACTATTAGGTGTTTATTAGTTTTTCCAAGTTTAAATAGCACTTTATCCATTACTTTCTCAAACTCACAAAAGGTCTCACCCTTTTGTGAGTTTCTATACGCATACTACTATGAATTGCTCCAATTCTACACATGATATTTCAACTGTACACTCTACAGAGAGGGACACAACATCTTTCCGTTCCTTATACTTTAATTTCTTATGTAATAAAATCAACGAACCCCCCGTGTTGTGTTGACCCTGCAGAACGCACTACCAACCCGGTGACTACTGAAACTGAACATGAGCTCATACTCCTTACGCATATGTTCTGTAAGACAAACAATTTCAATGTTTTCTGAGCTCATGAACAGTTCCAATTCAAACTCTTTGACCTGCGTTAATGTTGCAATATTATAATGCACCAGGCTGATATAATTTACATTTTTTAATTTAGTTTTGTTCGGAGGACAGTTTCCGATATAGTTATGGTTTGCAATTAAATTCAACTCTATCAATTTACAATTTTGGCTAGAGGGTAATTCCTCTGTTGTCCCAGAAGTTAATTTAAATTACTTGGAACAGATTCCAAAGTCCTAAATCTACTCTGCTCAAATAAAGCAGTTAGGAAGCAGAAAGGACAAGGTGGTACTGTCTTGACTCAAGTGTTGTTTTCAGTATGTACAGCAAGTTCTACCAAGTGCCATCAAACAACAGTATAAATGTTTTACATATTAATATACTAGACTGTCTGTCTATCAGAAGGTACGCTATGCCAGTGGCCTCTTTCTCAAAATAATATTTGAAGAATTTGCTATTTAAGGTTTTGCATTTAAATAACAAATTGATAAGAATAAAAGATGTGTTTTAACGAGAAAATCCTTCTCCACAGAGGCGAGCGCGCGCCTTGCATAACAGAGGTACATTCAAGCGGCTCATCTCGTGAGATGCACATTTGCTCCTGCTCCCTCCCGACCCGCGACCCGCGACACGACACGGCGACCTCTTTGTCATACCTTTTAGGATATGATCTAGCCTCACAGTACAGCTATCACTGTGATATATTATCATACTTTATAGACATATTAAATCTGCTTTGCAAAAACCTGTGTTTTATAGCCGCCGATCACAAAACACAGCGTGGATTATACACCACTATTTAGTATTTCCTGATATCTAAAGTATTATCTAATACAAACTTGAAAAGTTGTTGTCAAGAAACGGCAAAGAACACAGAAGATCTCCAAAGCCATAATCTGTATACTGTTGATTAAGACATTAAGTGGCCAAATTATTAAATACCTTAAAAGGTAAGGATGTGTTTATAGGTTATATTGCAACCGGGATTCTACTGTGAGATGTTTACTGATAAATATAATTACACGCCTGCCTTTATGTGGAACAAAGAATTGTAAAATAAATCCCACCAAAAGACTCAACTCATAAACGTCACTCGAGTGCCGAATTAACGCGTGTTTCGCGATACCAATACGTGGCCTTTTATTGTAAGTAATATTTCTGGTACCTACATAACGTCTTTATGAACTAGTCACGTGTACAGTTATTCACTTGTTCAAAATAACCTTCACTGTACAAGCGAAACTCAAAATTTGTATTTCAGGGTCTAGTTTTATACTATTTTTATTATTATGCTAATGTTAATATTTCGTTTGACTATTTCTTTGACCTAGTGGTTGTATAGTGTGACCAGTAATCACGAGGTCGTGAGTACGATTCCCACCGGAAACAAATTTGGGTCTGCCACAAATAATGATCCGAACCGAAATGTCTCCATGTATTATAGAAATTAGAATGGAGGAATATTTCAATAAAATCCTGTAAGATTTCTATAAAACGACACGTTCTTTATTACAAGGAAAAGCACAGTACATTTGTATAACAAACCACAGAGGAAGTAGATCGAAATAGAACCTAGCGCCGTGACGGCAGAAAAACGTACTATTAGACTTAGCATAGACTCTACTACATTTTCTTAAATTATTTTGCTACATATTACATTTATTTTATTTATTCAACAATAGACGTGTAATAGACAAAAATATATGTTTTTCAGTAACCATAACAAAAGCAGCATAATCCGCACTTCGGCGCTTTATGAAAAATGATAGTGAATAGAAAACTGAAAATAAATGTTTAAAGTAGTCAAAAATTCAGATTATTATCAACTCTTGGCGCATTAACTTGCACTGGGCCAAGGAGCGGAGTGTTCAGTCAAGTGAGCAACCGCAAATGCACAATCGAAGACAGTGTGCTTCCGACTATCGTAATATAACCCCTCCCTAGATTATATAACGTCATTTTTCATTTTAACTTTGCAGTAAATGCAAAAAAGGTCTGATAGTTGTTACAGTCTATTTTTATAATATTAGTCAGTCTAAAACTAGATATTTAGTTAGTCTTATATTTAGTCAGTCTAAGACTAGATTATTAATATATTCCTGAAATTCGGCTGAAGACATTTTATGTATATAATTGTTTTTTGTATTCAGTTTATAAATAACAACATTTCTGATCTGAAATTTAAATCAATTTGAGTATATTAGCCCAAGTCTAAGAATTCATAACAATTTTGCCACTTTCATACTGTAGTGTTGTGAAAACAATTCCCAACGAAAGCAGTATGCAAATCAAAAATCAAAATCAAAAATATATTTATTTCACATAGGCATTATACAGATGTGCTTGTAAAACGTCCAGAATATAAAACAAAAACTCTACCACCAGTTCACAACGCGACCCACCTGAGAAGAACTGGCAAGAAACTCAGCGGTTTGTTCTTTTTTTTGCTCTATTTACAATTTTAAAGAATCTAAAAACTAGGCATTTTAACAATTTTTTTGAGAATCCAGCAGAGCAGGTCATTTCCAGGCTTCCTTATCCAACAAATAATCATTGATTGTATAGTAGCCCCTGCAGTACAATTTACTTTTAATTGCATCAGCTCCCACAACAGGAAAATATGTAAGTAACAGGACTACTACTAGTTACTTCGCTTGCTGGTCAGCAAGGTAAGATTGTAGTGAGCGCCCCTATTCACTCTACTGCAATGTATCATGTTCAATTTGACAAGCTGAACGCTAAAATATTACTTCAGTAAACGCTCCACTATTTCAAATACATAATCTCACAAATACGCCTGAACTCCCCGAGTCCCAGCGCGGCCATATACCTGGCTACGGGACGCTTGCTCTTCTTTCATATTAAGGAAAAAGTATTTTTTTATTTAGTACGAGTGTTTTAAGTAATCAAACGGTGGCATGCGTACTTGGGAACAAGATGTGAGCAATATACCGACGCGTTATAAGTAATGCTCGGGTACATTGTTGTGTCGTAAGTAAACGCTCGCGGGGAGGATACAGCCATTTATTTTTTAATCTTGCGGGATGAAAACAAGTCGAAACAAACGCTTTGTTATTTTCTGAAGTAGCTATGAAGTTAAAATGTATGGCTCACTTAAAGTAAGTGGCTGAGAACCTAGATATTTAGCTAGTTAGGTATATACATTGAATGTGTAATTACGTAAGAGTAATTAGTTACCAACTGTATAAAATTTCATTTAAGGAAAGTATAAGTACTCTTGAATGAGAATGTCTCTAATTGAGTGTAAAAGTTTCGTTATAAACGTACTCAATGTGTTTTTAATTGAGAATGAATTGAATATAATTAGTCACCTGCGATTGGAGAGTAAATATTGATGGCAGACATGTATAAAACGGTTATGATATTTAATGTGCTATGTGTTTAATGCCATTCAATGTACTTATGTCGGTAAATAGTCAATCAGGGCTGTTGTCGACGGCAGCTGTTCTGACTGCATGGCCATTAACGCTGGAGTACCGCAAGGCTCAGTGTTGTCCCCTACTCTGTTTCTGCTGCATATCAATGACATGTTGTCTATTGACGGCATTCATTGTTATGCAGACGACAGTACGGGGGACACTTGTTACACAGGCCGCCCCGGTATCTCTCGGGACGCAGTGGAAGAAAGTCGTGAACAGCTTGTGTCTGAAATCGAGGCTACTCTTACTAGAGTGTCCGATTGGGGTAGACAAAATCTTGTTCAGTTCAACCCCTCCAAGACACAGGCGTGTTTCTTCACCGCTAAGAAAGCCCCAATTACTGTAGCGCCACAATTCCAGGGCACATCTCTTTCCATCTCTAAAAGTATAGGGATCCTTGGCGTTGACATCTCCAGTGACGTTCAGTTCCGCAGTCATTTGGAGGACAAGGCCAAGCTAGCGTCCAAGAAGCTCGGTGTGCTCAACAGGGCGCGGCGGTACTTTACTGCGGCGCAAACACTGCTTCTCTATAAGTCGCAAGTGCGGCCACACATGGAGTACTGCTGTCACCTCTGGGCGGGGGCACCTGAATATCAGCTTCGTCCATTTGACTCGGTGCAGAGGCGAGCTGTGAGAGTTGTCAACGATCCTTTACTGACAGGTGGTGTTGAACCTCTTTGCGACAGGAGAGACTTTGCCTCCTTATGCGTGTTCTACCGCCTGTACAATGGTATCTGCTCTGAGGAATTGTTTGACATGATGCCCACGGCTACGTTCTATCATCGCACCGCTCGCCATAGACTGGGATTTCATCCTCACACCCTACGTCCGGAGCGTTCGAGCACGGTTAGATCCGATAGGGGATTTCTTCCGCGCACGCTTAGGTTGTGGAATGATCTTCCTGCCTCGGTTTTCCCAAACGCCTACAGTATGGGGTTCTTCAAAAGGGGTCTAAGAAGGTTTTTACAGGGTCGGCAGCGCGAGTGTGGCGCCTCTGGTGTTGCAAACGTTCATAGGCTGCGGTGACCACCAGTCCTCCTGGTGGGCCGTATGCTTGTCTGCCACCTTAGTGGTATAAAAAAAAAAAAAAAAAAAAAAAAAAAAATAGGTATCACAATGAAATTCAAATCAATGTAGTAATAACAATAACAAATATTTATTTCCAACTACAATGCCCACGATCTTAGTAACAAAAAACTAGTGATAGTTACACAAAACTACAAACTTGATAAAATAGACCATTACAAAGGATCAATCATTGCCTCATCAATCAATGAGAAATCGCAGAACAATGACTCTTGTCCCTCAGTTCAGCCGATCAGAGATCATGCTGAGGCTGCTGTTGGTGCTGCCACGTCCTCTGTACACCAGAGATGCGCATCTTTTACGCATCAGAACGTCAGCATCAAAACTCTATCTTTATTTTAATCATTATATCTTATTACTTAAGCTGCGCGAGATCCTCTATTCAAGTTTCTCGCTTTTATCTAATAGATGGCGTGCATTTACCCAGTAAATTACCCTCGGTAGGTACTCCGTCTTCCCCGCGGGCGTGGGACGTGGTATTTACGCCGTCGTTAAGTCACCGCACACCGAATTTACAGCGAGTGCACCGTCCGCGTGCCGGCGAACAATGAGACTAACTAGTAATAACACCAGCCTTTCACTGGAAATGTTCCTTACTGTTTAAATTTTGTCAGCGTTTTATAGCGCAGTTAGAGGTTTTTGTATTGTTTCAGTAAAATATGCTATTTCAAAGTAACAGCTGATTTATGGATAAGAGTTATTGTGCAGCCAATATAATTCTGGAAGTTGCCACATATCAAGAATTATGGGATCACGATGTTTGGTCGTAGGATCCTCCTCAAACATGAAATCACAAGTTACTTGCTCATCATCACCCTTTTTACAAGCTAGTCAAATACAAAGTAAAACGTCATCCAATATAAAAACCCCTCAATCCACCTACAAACAGCCAAACAGGTTTGTTAAAAAAATTGATTGGCATCAGATTGCAATCAAGAAAAATAAGTTGAACAGAATAACGAGAAAGCCTTTCCAATAAAGCGACACTCGTCCGACAAAAGCCATCTGAAACCTGTTTACTCGCCAGCGCGGAGGTAAACAGCGCTGCAGCACTGTGCAGCGAGGGCTCTAATTGGTAATGGACACCGAGCGGCAGTGTCACGTGACAACGCGCCGATGACGCTACCTTTCTTCTACGGTCGGTACATTGTGACAACTTATGAAAAGGGTTTTTCTTTTGACTAAATGACATTCATTTTTCGAAGTTACACGACATCCCTTCGATTAGGTATGTGAATGTATCTTTGTTAGTATTTCGTTCTTTGAGTTGTATGTCTAGACTATTCGTGTTAGTGGGAACTCTTGTAAACTTTTAGTACAGCCGTAATATTATCGTAATAGAATAAAAACTTTCGTCGAAATGTGAAATATGTCCTGTTTCAAGTTATATGAATAAAAGTAATTTGCCTTTGACGAGACGATAAACAATTAGGTCCCATAATACACATGTACTTAACTTTTACTCCCTGTTCGGCTCGAACGATTAACAGCTCGTTGGCGGCTCGAGACGAATAACTGCCGCGTCTCGCGCCTCGCACAAACGTGCCTCGAGTGAGTTAGGGATGCATAAGGGAAAATGTCCCGTTTCAAGTTTATCGTTTATTGGTTGTTATGTGACGAATGGCTTTTGAATGCCGTACTTACGGTACTCATAAAGAAGTCATGATTTTAATAAGGTTATGTAATTTTTTGAGTCTCTGTTTATAATTTGTGAGAGAGAGAACGAGTCATTGAAATCTGATGAAGTCATGATTTTAATAAGGTTATACAATTTTTGGTGTTTCTGTCTATATTTAAGAGAGAGAGAAAGAGTCATTGAAATCTGATGAAGTCATGATTTTAATAAGGTTATGTAAATTTTAGTCTCTGTTTATAATTTATGAGAGACAGAAAGAGTCATTGAAATCTAATTGCCGTTGAAATGGAAGTGTACTAAGTACCTACTTATACGATTTTTCTTCATAACCTCTAGAGCCTTAAGGCATTTCAAAAAAACGGTCCCTAGTGCTCAGCTTATAAGGCACAAGATATGTTACAAGCTGAGCCCCCTGTAGTCTAACGGAAGGGGTTCTGGTGCTCACAGATCAGTTAAGAGGTAGAGAGTGAAGAGAACAGCGTATTGTCAGTTTGCCCTTAGCAGCTAATAGAAAAAAAAAACTAATGTTGTGCTACGAAGTGATAGACAACAAAACACATAGTCCTATCTACACATAGCCACATACTAATAATACATTGGTAGTGCCATTATCTTAAACGATATAACTCGCATAAGCAATAATTAACACCCAACAACTAAACTCGTAGATAGAAACAATGAGGTTACTGCTACCACTATTATAATAACGAATTATGATGTCAAACAATAATGGATAATCCTGTAGCGATGAACAATGGGTCACACAGCCGCGGTACATTACACGCGCGCTAGCAGGCATCACTGGCGATGCACGCTGACTATTGAGTGACCAATCTGACTGAAACCGTTCTGCTTAATGCAATTCTGCCATTATACTTTACAGTGGATAAATTCGTTAATTATTTCTTTCACATACATACATATGGTTACGTCTTTATCCCCAAATAGGATAGACTTCGGCATACTACATGCCCACATTTCACCTTTTTAGAATTTGTCCCACGTTATAGGTAGGTGAGCCGTATTGCCGTGTTGAAATGGACGGCGCAAGCTGTGACTGCCTGCTATTAAAAATTTTCAAGCCGCCCTTAAGGCCTTCATATTGACTTAACGACTGTCTTTTGGCAACCGGAACCAACGGCAGTACGTGCTTCCCAAATCACGGAAACGCTCGCAACTAAATACCACAAAGTGGTTACATGGTCGTCACTCATCCAAGGACCGGCGATAGTGAATATTGCTTACCTCTGTGATCGTTTACAGAACACTGAGTCCGAGTGCCACGAGCGCTTCACGTCTTTTAAATACAGCTGATTAATACTCTTTCTAGCGCCACTGATCATCTGTAAGGATCCAACGCTACTTGTCGGTAGAAAACTCTATAACAGCTATTATTTGAACAGTGTAAATCTTCATGGGCGCTAAAGACACCTCCGGCCAGCCTCCCCTCACTGTGTCCTACTACAGTCTGCGGCCAGGCTTTACTCCTTAGGGTCATAATTAACATGAATTTAAATTTAGAAAATTAGCACTGATGCAGACGTGCTCATTTGTGATGAAAAGTTACGATGAACATGTGAAGCTGAGCGTTGGCAAGTTCTGTTAAATTGATGTTGCGGCGGTACTGCATGGCCCCCTGTATGTTAAATTATGTTGTTGATGCCACAGCCACACCGAGAGCGTGCATAAACTAACCTACTATCTCGTGCTAATCATAATACAATCAGTGTTTTTAAAAAAAATAATAGAACATTTTGGATTCTAATTGGAAATATGGAAATTATTGATTTCATCTAATCATAACACCTAAAACTACCTACCTAGAAATTTTAAATAGGTACTTTCTAAAAGCGAGATTTTAAAAACCTGTGTTCCCGGCTCTCAATAACGTGAAAGTCCTTAAGTCAAGCTAAAATCCCTTACGTGGCTTGAAAAATTTCAACAGAAAGAATTTGAACCTGTCTCTGTCCATTTCTATATGGCCCGCCACCCTGTTATGTGATGTGGTATATAAATGTAACTAGCGAAATATGACCATAAGGTACGCCACTGTATACCCCTTAAGACGTTAATATCTAATGTGTATGTTTGTATGTACAAATCTAGTAGGTATAGAGGTGAAACGTTGTCCTGCGGTTTCGTCTCGGTGCCGTGTGCCGGTGTGCGGTGTGACCTTTGCCCAAGTGTGAATTAGTGTCGCTTTATCCCGGATTAGCGCCACCGCGCCGCGCCGCGGCGCCGCCTCGTGCCGCACCGCACTGCATCGCTAAGCCGCTTACTACGCTAATGCTAATGCTGCTCAGTCTCCGCTTAGCAAGACAGTGACACTGTCATTTCAGGCTTATTGATACAATTGTAGCTATGGTTAGGAGTCCTGTCATTTTTTTGTGTAACTCCAAATATGTACCTAAAATGTTATATAATACCTACATAATATAATATATAATGTACATACATAATAGTCACGACTTCATTCTCGAAGGCGTAGGCAGAGGCATATTATACGTCCACATTTCACTTTATAGTCTTATATCCCACGTAATAGGTGGTGAGCCGATTGCCGTGTTGAAATGGACAGGCGCAGGTCACGTAAACCCGCAGTTGAAATTTTTCATTTTGAGTTTTCCTTCTCTACGCAATGGATCTTTTAGCTAAAGTGTCGCCTCTTACGACACCCTCGGGATGTTTATACAATAATATATACCTAAAATATTATATATTTGAATAACTTCAATGTTGGATATAAATGCATATGTAGCTATGTCTGTCTGTTATGGTTTCACAACTATCACTAACTACTTTTAACCACTGAACAAGTTCTGATTAAATGAGGGATGAGATAGAATAGAGCTTGGGTAACGATTGAATCAACTTTCTATCCCGGAAGCACGTTTCTATGAAAAACGTATACGGGCAACCACACTGGTTGAACCGTGGGCATTAGCAGTTAAACACAAACGCATAGTATACCTACCGTTAATACACAACTTGACATATCCTTTTTGACAGCCCTAGCCCTCCGTGTACCTCTGCTTATTGACACATTTTACTGTCATAGGATCGGACGCTACCCGCACCCGCGTCACATATTATACTGCTCTCTATAACATCTAGTTTTATATAAAACCCCGCGATAATATAAAACACATTTTCTCACGAAGATGTCGACAGAATACTAATATGTAGTGGAAATAGTTGCTGTTGAAATATTTGTCTAGAACTGTAACTAGATACGTACACACGACTAAATGCGACAATACAAAAGTAGTTTAGACATAAATGAAGACACTGCAAATCAAGGTGCATGCCAGCCACTTAATGTTCTGATTAAATCAAGGATGAGATAGAATAGAGCTTGGCTTTTTGCTGCATTTTCAGTGGTCATCGGAATAAGACTGCTTAAAAGCGAGAAATTAGAAGATATATTTCACAGTGTGATAGGTTCACCCCTTTTAAGTCTGTCAAATTATCTCGTTTAAATTCTCATTGTGGATTTCAGTTGGATGGATTTCTCAAGATATGTTTAGGTAAGTAAGTACTTCTTGAGTTGGTACACGCCACCTAGCGCAGGAACTTTGTAACAACATCTAATGTTATGATTGTATTAAACGTATTCTACGAAAATGTACCACAAATATTAGCTGAGAAACTTTACTTGAGAAATTTCTTTGCCAATTACTTACCGTTCTGCTTGAATCACGTCGCTCTTGTTCTTAAAGCCATAAGAGCGAATTTAGCCAGACCATGATTGCACGAAGACGGATGGTGTTGCCAAGTTTACAATGAGCCGGCACCAGATGATTTTGTTCCCATACGTACAGCTACTTCGTGATAGGTACTGTGTACATAAAATAATATTTTTGTTCCGTTTGTGAACAATTTTTGATGAAGGTGACATTAAATTGTATTAGGGCCCGTGAAACTGTTTATTTTTCACATTATATTTTGTTAATACTTAAGATTAACAAATGTTATTTTATTTGACCCTCGTATGTTGTAGGTGTACTTACTTAGGATTGTGTGAGGTTTAACAGAAAAAGTACGTACATGTACCTATTTATTTATGACAGCTAAACTTCGTATAGTTGTAGGTAAACTGTCTACAAACTGATGGCCTTTTGCCGTTTGTATCTTAATTACTGGTAGTACCTATGGGATCCAGAAAGTGCAAAATATGGGTATCCGGATCGATGTCTACAATTTTAAATGGAAAATTGTGAGAATTAGAACAGGTACATCGGTTTATATTCAGTTAAGCTAAACCGAGCATTCTCAAAGAAGAGACAAGGAGCCTGTGATTTACTTCCAACCAGACATTTACTTCAGCATTGGTAAGCACTTACGCGTGAGTGGCTTAAGTTAGGCAACAAAGTGACCTGTCACCACGAGCTAAATAAGACGTCCCTAAGTAGGTACTAGTTTACAAATATGTGCTCAAGATTTACAAGACCTAGATGACAACGTATTTAGAAGATTCATTGCGGGTTCTCATCATCTATACATAGCACACCGAGGAACCAGCCTGAGCGGCTCAGGCAGTGTAAACACAGCAAACGGAAGTTAGGCTCTGGAACTAAACTTTGAGAAAGATAAAACCGAACAAGTCAATCAGAATCGCCCACTAAAGTTTTCGTAGGTACCAAAAAAGTGCAAATATCACTTTTGTGATATGGTCATTTATTTTAGGAAGTATTTGTTATAGCGGCAACAGAAATACATCATCTGCGAAAATAACTTTCTAGATATCGCGGCTCATGAGAAACAGCTTCTGACGGAGTCTCGGTAAAATGGTCGGAACTCTATTACCCTCTTTGAATACAGAAAAAATGGCAGAATGAGATATTATCACTCAAAAAAAGGAAACAATAAAAAGCTCCTTCGAACCTGGCTCTAGGATAGTTAACTCTAGCTCTTGTTCCAGTCATTGGAACAAACTATATACACCACAGTTGAGCACGGATTGGATGCATCGGAGTAAATCGCCCAGAGCTAGACCAACGGTAATGTTGTCAGAGATTAATTCGCACAGATCTACAACACTGTTGTCTCAGCGGCTCCTCGTAATAGTGTCTTGTTTACAATACAACTTACCTTTCAATGAACATGGCGTGTTGTGAATATTTCAATCAATCAATCAATCAATCAATCAATATATCTTTATTAGCGAAAATGGGTACAAAAATGGTGTTACATAATATAGAAGTCCGCCAGATTCCACCTTACGGCATGCATAGTTGTATTTTATATAATAAATTTAAATTTTTTACACAAACATTAGCAATTTTATATGTTACAGATAGTGAGCACAGATTCAGTGTAGAATTTGCAGCGTTGGACAAAGCCGGGTGTCGTAGGGGTGAGGGGGAGTGGGAGGCAGACTAGCGGAGGTCAAGCGAGTAAAACGTCGCGTCGCCCTAAGTGCTGATAAATTCAAGTAAATTTATCCGGCGGTGATGTACGGCGCACAAAGCGAGGCGCGGCATTACTAGGGTTGTGTGCGCATGAAGTTGTAGCCGCGCTTTGTACAATGAACTGTCTTTTTTTTTATACTACTTAGGTGGCAGACAAGCTTACGGCCCACCGGAAGGTTGGTAACCGTAGCCTATAGACGTTTGCAACACCAGAGGCGCTACACACGCGCTGCCGACCCGGGCGCAGGTTGTGACGACCCACAGTTGAAATTTTTCAAGCCGCCCGTAAGGCCTTCAACTTGGCTTAACGACTGTCATTTTACTGACAACCGGGACCAACGGCTTATCGTGCCTTCCGAAGCACGGAAACGCTTTAAATAAATGTCACAAAGTGGTCCACGTGGTGGTCACCCATCCATATCCGGCCATAGTAAATGTTGCTTACTGCAGTGATCGTTTACAGAACACTGAGTCCGCGGGGCCACGAGCGCTTCATAACGTCTGTTTAAACGTCTGTTTAGACTAAAACACCTAAATGTTTGTTGATAGTGATATAATCTGTAGGTAACTAAATATTATTATCTGTATTTTCACATAGCAACAGAGGCGCCATCTATTTCCCTTTATATGATTAAAATTGGCAACACTAAGGTTGGCCAAAATGGCGCCCCTTGCTTCCTTTCTCTTTGTCACGACAGTATCTAGCTCGTTAAACTAAATTAAGTTTTAGTTAATAAGCCTGCTTAAAATAATATAAATAGTAATCATTTCTTGTAAACGTATCTTGTAAACAGATTCCCTTTAACTTCCTCGAGTATCTTTTTAGTATTACCACATTGTAAGTTTTTAACAATTATGAAATAAAGCATTCCCCTTTATCCTCGTCGTTCCACCAACTTCCTAGTCTGAAATTTGGTGAAATTGAAGTGTATTTATTTTACGTGTAAATCCCTCGTGGATGTTATGCCCGACTCTGACCGACTTCCGTGCTGTACCATTTCCTTCGGTCGGGAGCCGTCGAGTCGGGTAAGATAAGTGCCTTATCCTACTGCTAGTAAGATGTAGAACTATTAAAATTTTATGAAAACTAATTAAATTTATGAATGTTATACCTACCTACGTAACTCATTGAATAGAACCATTACTTGACCGTAGCACTATTGTTTCAACCCTTTATTTCCCGTGGTCCACCTCGTAGTCCACCCAGGTGAACCACGGGAATTTTTTTTTACCCGTGGTCCACCTGCATAGCCATATGTTTGTAACAGTAAATTATATAATAAAATTATGGATATACTTATGGTCATGAAAGTAAAAAATTACCAGTAGTACTACTAAGTGGTCCCAGTAGTACCACTGGTACTTAAATTTTACCCATGGTACTACTGGATCAAAAACAAATGAAGATCAACAAAACAAAAGAAGATCGACTAAACAAATGAAGTCAATGAAACAAATGAAGATCTCATTTGTTTCATTGACTTCATTTGTTTAGTCGATCTTCTTTTGTTTTGTTGATCTTCATTTGTTTTGAAAATTATTTCATTACTTTATACATTTTACCTTTTAGATGTTCTTCGTATACCACAACCTATAATGGATTTTTTCCACTGACATGTCCTAAAAGATCCATTTTTCATAAAAAATACTTTAAGGTATTAAAGTGGACATGATATGTACACAAAGATCCATGATGAATCTTTTTAATGGATTTTAGTGGATAAAGGGCACTTGCATAAAAAGGTTACCATAGCTGTAAGTGTTGATAGAAGAGCGCTAAGTGTCAGGTGGACCACGGGTAAAAATTATTTCCCGTGGTACACCTAGGTGAACTACGGGTAATAAAAAAATTCCCGTGGTACACCAGGTGGACTACGAGTAAAAAAAAATTCCCGTGGTTCACCTGGGTGGACTACGAGGTGGACCACGGGAAATAAAGGGTTTCAACGTCGGTAACTGTAGTTCCAACAAAAGGTAACTAACAATATAACTGAGGCGTACACCACCAGCAATGGAGCATTGCTCGACCAATCCTCACACCGCCTTACTTGGAGTCATACATTATCGGATAACAAAAGCCTCACACGTTACCTGCCCGAGCTCGCTTGAATTATACGAGCGTACCTACTGTTACCACGTGTGGTCCTTTTGTGAATCACAGTTCCTTTTTACTACCTCGTAGGTCCCGAGTTCGTAATGTGCGACTGCGAAACACGAGGTCGTGGGTTTCACTCCTACCGGAGATTAAAATTTGTGTGATCCATAAAGATTTGTCTCGGAAGTCTGGGTGTTTCTATGTATAAAAAGTATGTATTTAAAAGTATTAATAGCTGTGGTCTGATACCCATAACACAAGCAGGTTATTCTTAGCTTACATCAGATAGCGTTGTATGAAAAATTTCCGTGAATGTTGTATTGAACCATCTATTTGATAAGAGTAGTTAACCGTTGATTACAGGTCAAAATATAGAAATACCTACACTCGAAACTGAGCTAGAAAATTAGAACCATTGCACTAGACACAGTATACTTCTTTACTTATTCACATTGGCAGTACAGATAGGATAGTACCAAAATTGTTTGTGTGTCGTCCTTTTTAAAAATAAATCTCAGAAAAATACTTTTGAGCTATAGGAAGCACTGAGGACCGAGAGAAACAGAACTTTTCAATAAGATTGCTGACCTCGGGCTGCAGAGCGAGAACTTCGATAGCAACCTGGAGTAACTCTCCGACAATTAATTATTGATGAAATGATAGTTAGAAGGGCGTAGAAGAAGTGTTTATAAACCAATTTAGATGACATGACAGTCATAGCTCTTTATTTCAACTGTTGAATATAGATAATAATTAAAAATACAATAAATAAATAATTTGAACGATAAATAACAGCGATGATTCTTTCTGGTCACACGGCGGCACCGTCCGTTTATTTGTTTAATCTAAATGCTAATTGTCCACGCCGGGGACGTGTTTAGCCCGCTCGGGAGGTGGGGGACAGGGGGACAGCGACAGCTCAGACGGAGACGATGAATGGGTGCATCCCGCCGAGGCAGGTAGGTTCTGTAAACAATTTCACGTTAGTCCCTCCACTCACAAGCGTAGACAACTGCTATGAAATATTGCGAGCTATTTGTACTTAATTCTAACAGGATCTCAGTCTTGGATACAGTTATCGGTATTCAAAAAAAATAGGTACCTACTTACATTTGTTTATGAGACGGAGCTTGAATCTTGGCCGTTGTCTAGCAATGCAAATAAACAAAAGCCACTGATTCAAGTTCCATCTAAAAATGTTGACCTTTTCCACTATAAAAAATAATAGAAACCTTCTACCTACGTTATATTCCTTTGAAAATAATAACAAATATTTTAAAATATAACTTTCGTCAAACCAAAACTGATCAAAAAAGTAAGTATGATATTTTAGGCATTAGAGATATGTATAAACTTCTGACGAACCCCGGACAGTAACATATTTTCTTCTAATACGAGTAACTAATTACTTTGCATCTGACTGTCGCCTAACAGTTAAAAGTCACTGTACTCGTAGCGACGTCGCGTCGTAGGTACCTACCTAATGATGTCGTCGAAACACGATCCCACTTACCACGGATATGCGTAACAGTAATAATTTTGTTCCCACATAGGTACAGTCACCTTCAATATTGCATGGGCCCCTTAAGATCTATAATCCCATGCACATTTGAGTCCAAATTCACAAAAACTCCACTAGATGGCGCAACTTTACTCGAATATAATATTGCATAGACACCTTAGAATCACAAAAAATGTACTAGATGGCATATTTACATTAATCAAAAGATTAATGAGTTGCTATTTTGACAATAACCGCGTTCCTATGTGACGTATTACTTCCAAGAAAATGTGAAAATGTTCGGGATCGCAAAGGAGAGGGTGGGATCAGGTTAAAGAGAAACTCAGAACACTCGTCGTAATAAATTCGGTAGAAGGCAGCCAAGGACGCAATGATTGTTCGCTGCGCTATCGGATCGAGGCCTACCGTCACCTCAGGACAACCTATAATTCGGATAGCACTTCGTCTCTGCATAGCGTCAAGCGCGTCTAGTAAGTACCTTGCAGAGTTATCCCAAAGGTGAGAACCATATTCGACGCAAGGGCAAGTCTGCAAGTAAGTTATAGACATCTGATAGCAACAGTAGAGCTACGAAGTGCTACAAGCTACTTGCCAACCCAGTACTTGACAAAGGAGCCACTAGACCCGATCTGATTACTTAAAATTTTCTAATAATTACGTCTGAGGAAAGACTACATCATTTTGAGGTAAATGACAAACACCGACAATAAACGAACTTATTTCTGTAAAACAAATTGTAATATAAAACTAGTAACATATATTATCTTGGTAGTGCCCAGAAAATTATATTCATAGTCAAGTAAGTTTGCGATCTCGCAGACGTGCAAAAGTTGTCCCGGCGGCGGCCACGATCTTAGCTTTATTCAATACTCGTTTAGCATAAACTGTGTGCCCGCCCGTGCGCCGCGCCCACACCGGAGCCAGGCCGCCTCTTGCAGCTTCACTGCCTCAAGAGTGACAGGGCGCCTTTTGACGGTTCATGTGCATTTACCTTGTACAGAGTAAAGGAATTTTAAATCGCGCAGTTTGCAGTGAACTAAATTTCATACGAGTTTGTTGGAATACTTACAACCACAAATTTTTAAGAGCTTTGCTTAAATTTACCAGCATTATTTTCTAGCAAAGTATGCAAAAAAGAACAAGCGCGAGTGATTTATAAAAATGCATATTAGTAATTTTGAATACATCGAGGTTAACTTTTTCCAGCAAAAATTTTAGGGGAGTATTCCATGATTTAGTAGGTACCTTGCAATATGTGGTATTATTATTAGTACATCGTGCCTGCGCTGAGTGATTAGTGTTCTGTGATCTAAATACTAGAATAGATTCAAAACAATTAATGATTTTAAAAAAGTGTGGGCGTGTTACCTTTACGCGCGATTGATGTAAAACTTCTTTGCCATAGACGGCATCAAATGTTATATTTAATATCATTCATTCGAATTTTGAATAGCAGAGACTACGTTTTCACTATTCAAAATTCAAATAGCGTTACTTCCGTCAGAAAAAATATCTGAGTTACTGCCTAGTCGCGCCTAAAGAAGTTTTACTTCAATTACTTTTGTAACATAAGTATTTAATATGTTTTTATGAAAGGAATTATGCCGAACTCTTATTTTCTAGAACCACTTGGTGCCCGTCTATCTGCCCACCGCCAAGAGTCCCAGATGCGCCCTTGGAAGGATAGCCGCAGAAATTCCGATACGCATGATATACATTTAATACGCTAAATAGTTTTTAGCGTATTAAATGAAGTTGCCTTCCTAAATAATAACGTCAAACAGATTGATCTCATATTCGAGACCCCGCAGCTGACGCTCAATAAATTTCCATTGGTCAAGGAAAAGCAAAGAAAATACAAAGCTTTAATTTCAACATTTGCAAACGATAAAGGCCTCACTTCACCTTGAAGATTGAACGCCACTACTAGCAATTATTCAAGCTTTCCCTGTCCTCGGAGCATTCTTAAATGTGCTCTGAGATTAACTAGATTACAAGATGCTTATCTGGGGCTTATCTTAACAACAGAGCTTTTCATTAGCCGACTGAGCTGCTTTCTGGACGTAATTTTATTAGACGAGTGTTGTTTATAAGGCGCACTTATCAATCTTGTTCTAGAAAAATAAATTACGGCGCCCTTGTACTTGACATCTGTAGTGTAATTAAATAAGCGTAATGGAAAAAACATAATTATATAGATTGCTCATTATCTTTGCATACAATGCAAAGATAATGAGCAATCTATATAATTATGTTTAAATAGGTAATGTATTATATGATACGTATATTGTTTTCATTGAACTTGAAGCTACGCTTAATGTGAATTTGTTCAAAAGACTACCAATATGTTGTAAGTGAAGGTACATATTTATGAGAGGAACAAATATCATTAGGAGACAGACTAAACACTTATACCCGTATATCGTTTTACCTAAGGAGGTGTAGAAAATGAACAATCGTCAACGCAAAGCTTATCGCCATATTCTTTTACAAAATTCACAACACTATCCCGTTGCACACTATAAAACAACGCAACATAGCTATAGCTTTTATACTCATAATATATTTACTGTGCAAAGCTCTCAAAAAGTATAGCGACAAAAAAGTTGGTTTGACCCTTTTGGGAAAGCAACAAAGTTAAGCAATAAGCGTTACAAAGCGACGCGAGTGTCCCGCGTACCGTGTACCTACTCGGCGCGGCGCATAAAGAGGCGGGCGCATTGTGCGAACAACGCTCGCTAAACAAATTAGTTGCGGCGAAGTTGGTCCGCGAGCCGCCGCCACCACTGCGCGCCGCCGCCACGATGTGAACGCTCATTTATGATGCCATTTCTTTCATACTACTAACATGTTTACTTTAACACGTAACATAAATTTATACTTTATATTTTATAGAAGAAATATTTGGCACAGTGCTCCACACACGCACTGGTGGAGTACAAGGCGTGAACGCAACAGCGCTAGGTCCTCGAGGCAGGTCTGGACGTGGACACTCTCTCGCTTGAGACCATGTTGCGAGCCATGATCTCCAGCAGGAGTAAGTGGGACTGCGCTGCCTCTTTCTGTGAGCAGGTCATGCTCGTGAAAAAGGTGGCGGGGAGAGTGCAGGAGAGCACTCTTCCACCCGAGTTCCGCCGCTTTGTCCAAAACTATCGGATCCATGACCGAAGGCCTGAGGACGGTGAGGAGGCAGGTCACCGTCCTTACAAAAGCAGGCCCTAGACGGCAGCCCATACGGATTCACGCACGCCCCGCCTAAAAAGCGGGATAACACCCGAAAAACCCCCAAAAGACGCGGGATAGCACCTGAACCTCCCTGGGTGAGGCGGCAGCGGTAGCCGTAGATCTGTTGAGAGTCCTGGGGTATCTTTCCGAGGGCTTACCCGGGGCTAACCGTAGGCTGTTTGGCAGAACACGTGAGGTTTTTTAGTTGGTAGAAGTCATGAGAGGATAACATCAGGATTTTCGCTCATATAAAACTAAAACAAAATAAAGGAATTATTTGATTGTTTGTTTGCATCAAATAGGTTCTGAAACTACTGAACCGAATTAATAAAACTCTTTCACTGTTGGGAAGCCGTACTATCCCCGGGGTAACATCGGCTACATTCTATTCACGTAATTCCCCGGGAACGGGAGCTACGCGGGTGAAACCACGTGACGTCCGCTAGTTATTTCATATGTTATCACCAGATACACCAGGACGCCTCTAACTAGTATGGTTCAGGTGTGGCATATCCGGGACCAATAGGATTGGCACCAAAAAGAATATAATGAAAACCATTTTCACACGCAATACATAGTACATAGGTTCGAAAAAAATCGTTTAACCGAATGTGATGGTTTACACTTGGCTTCCGGGGGCTTCTATACGGACCCTTATTAGCAATCCCACAATCATCAAAATGTACGGAGTTCATCTGCTGTGTTTCCTCAAGTGTAACCTTTGAAGGTTTTCACTGGCCTTATTGGTGTAAAAAAGTTCTCATCTTTTTTGAAGTATCGATATTTTACATATGCAATCGCTAGATACGCCACGGCCTTACATCAGGCTGGCGAGGTCAATTTGGCAAGCTTAATAAAATTGAACCACTGTAAAAGTGACCTCAGAATATAACTTAAAGCCAGCAAACAGGAGACAACTTGCCCGCCGCCGCCCCGCCTCGCTCCGCTGAGACGAAGGAATGCAGTCTCGTAACCGCGCTGTAACGTGATTAGCTCCGAGATGAATTTTGCTGTCCACTTCCCTAATATGCCCAATTAGTTGTTTCTAAGACGATCCCTAGTTACGTCGTAGCTTTCGTAGTGGCTACGAGGCTACGAGAGTGCTACGCTGCATAAATCATGACGTACTTGTTAATAGCATGCAGATCGCATTTTGTTCACGTGACATTTTTGTACAAACCTCTAAGACTTAAGTGACTGAAGAACAAAGTGTTGCCAAAACACACCAATAATAATTTGCAATAATGTACAAGATAAACTTCAACAGCAGGTAAGTACCCCCTGACGGCCCGCAATGCGACTAAATTGCATAGCCCGCAAAAGGCGATGGCCATCAGAGTGATAAGAGGATACCGCACGTTCCCCGTTGAGTCTCCTAGCCGGGACCCCTCCATAGGACCTGGAAGCGAGGGCCCTTGCGTCATTGTTCAAATGGCGCAAGGAGACGCTGGAGTGGGGTCATAGGGTCACCAAGAAATCATAAATTCTTGGAAACTGCGACTTTAGCAGCCAGGGTATGGAAACGCCACGATCAGGGTGATTAGACCGGTCATGAACGAGTGGCTACAGAAGAGCCACGGCAACCTCTTCAACCGGTTGTATTGTAACTGATGATTACCGGACACGGAAGCTTCGCTATATCTGTGGCAAATACACCAGAAACCACCGGGACGCCAACAGCGGGGAGCGCAGCAAGGACACAGCGCTCCACATATTGGTGAAAAGCACAGCGTGGGCGCAATAGCACAGAGACTTTTTATCCCACGAATAAGTTTCCTTAGTCCTAGTAATAATTATAAATGTGAAAATTTATAAAGATGTTTGGATGTTTGTTACTCAGTCACGCTCTAACGTCTGAACGGATCGGTCTGAAATTTGGTACAGCAATGGATAGTCTGGAATCACACAGGCTCCTTTTTATCCCGAGAATATGTGCCCATGGGAAACGTGAAGGGGTATTGAATTCAACGCGGGAGGAGCCGCACGCATCACCTTTTACTATGTTAAAAGTACAGAAATAGAAATAAACCCCTTTAACCTTAACTGCAAATTAAGATAAAGTCCCGTATTTCAAAGGCTCATCTCAGTTAGTGCGAGTATAAAGTGCGCGTAGAGGTGTAATTAGCATTAGGCGCGGCGGCGGCGCTGCGTGGCAGCCGCGACCGCACGCTGTGATGAGTTCGCGTCTTGGAGCCGCACTACAGCTGCGGTCACAACGTTTCACTAGCGTACCGTCACATTGAGACTTACTCTATCCAATGTTTTAGTTAATTATGAAGCCAATAATTACAAGAGAAATGAATACCTGCGCCTCAGTGTTCTGTAAACGATCACTACAAGCAACTTTTACTATGGCCGGTCTTTGTATGAGTGACCACCACGAGACCACAATAAAACATTTATTCCGTGCTTCGGAAGTTACGTTAAGCCGTTGGTCCCGTTTGTTAATTATGCCTCTGCCTCAAAGGATAAAGGTGTGGATATATGGTATGTATTTGTAAAGAAATAAATAACAAAAATAAAAAAAATATTATTAGTACAGAACAATTTTTGTCCATGTCTAAGCGCGCGCACTTTTGTACAAACTACATTTCGTCATACATATTTTTTCCATCAGACCACCATTAATTACATTTACCGTAAATAGTAGGTAGGTATATTATTTAACAAATATACATATAAATAACAACGGCATACTGTTTACTTTAAAACATCTTGTCAGACGTCTTAAGCCGGTCCATTACTCAGATAACGCGGATTACCTTGTAATTCTCGTTTCATTCAACATTCTTAGAGGGCTTAATGCGATGAGAAATTCAGTGCACAAACGTATTCGAGCTCTCTATCACGTCGGTGCGGTGCTGACTGTGTGCTGTGCAGTGTGCCAGTGTGCAGTTAACGGAATTACTTACGAGTGTTTGCTGAGCGGAGCGGTGCGAGCCGAGATTTACTCACAGATACGTTCACGTTAGCCACTTTCCAATTTCAATTCAATTGATTACGTTGAAGGATAAAGAAAACTTTGTTCTGCCATATCAAGCTGACCCGATATAAGAAACGAAATTAATTATTTTTATCTTTATTATTTTTGGATACAAACCTTGGCGTTGGCTATAACACAAAAAAAAATATTAGAGAAATCAGTCCAGCCGTTCTGAAGGTATGCGCGTACATACATTTCACAGATTCATTTTTTGACATGCTAATCCAGAAGTTTGAGTAAGTAAATAACCCGAAAACGCTCGAAAAATCCCTTTGAACCGAGCAATCGACTGTAAATAGATATTATGTACTTATTGTAAGAGAATTAAAATGAAATTCTATTTTGAAAGCTAGTATTCCCATTTCACGCTAATGTAAATTTCTAGTCTAAATGACATAGTCAGTCAGTCAGAGCAGTACACTCGCCTAACTGACGTCTACGCCAGGATTATAACTAAATGAGAAGCTCCTTATACAAGTTGTTTGTAATTTGGTTAATCCTAATCACGAGACGGGGTGCGCCAACGCTGTACTGAGTCGTGCTTTGTGGAGAGCAACAGATTAATTAAGAGCTAGTGAACCTGTCTCTTGCTAACTTTATACACAATTGTATGAACACTGAACACATTAAAAAGTTCTCAAGTATATTTCAGTATACCTATTATAGACAAAAACTGCGTCTGTTTAGAATTCGAAAGGTGTCGTGACCGTGTTTCTGTAGTTCACTAACTACCTACAATTCAATGCAAAGCCATCTAACGAAAATGTATCTATGTAATGTATATCAATATCAATCAATACTCAATACATATAATAAAATCGTAACAGGTCGCTGTGTGTACATGGAAAATAAATAAGAAAAAATATTATTGGGGGACTTTATGAACGCAATAGAACCCAAAACAATGATTTTTAGTATTTTTGTCTGTTTGTCTGTATATCTGTTTGTCTGTACGTTTGTGCACGCTAATCTCAGTAGCCTCAGTAGTTTTCTCCCTCGGGGTTTAGGGGACATGCGTTACTTCTCATGGAGCTAACGTTACACCCTGAGGGTACAGTAGTGGCTTCTTCAATCAGATCCCTAAGATTCAATATCTTAGGGATTAACGAAAAAGCCCACATTAGGAGGAAGGGCATAACGGCACTCCGTTCGTTGAGCAGCCCGCCTGGGGCAGTACCTCCGCCCTGCAGAAGACCGCGGTAATAGTAACCTGACTCCGGTTGGGTTATGTTCTCCGTCGGTTAGCAGGGATCCAGAGCTCATTGGGGCGACTTTGTGCCGGTGACGGTGAGACCAGAGGCTTATCTGGCTCCATTGGCGGATAGAGGCGCGGAGTATTGGTACGGCGGTCAGGGAGACCCGGTGAAACGGTTGACCGCTGACCGCCCGCAGGCTGTACGGGACCCGAACCTGGGGATCACTTAATCCCCGCCCCAGGAGGCTGAACCAGCAGCATGTGTAAAGTCCCTGGTGCTGTGGTCGTGCCGGAGGAGGATACCGGAGTGGACGCGGCCACTGCATTGGGGGGGGGACCGGGGGCCCTTCCGTACGCCGTGCCAATCTTCCGCATTACCTTTGTCTGCCTTTGGTAATTTGGAGCCTCGCTTAGTCTCCTGCGCCAGCGGCACACAGGCGCCCCCTCAACCTTCTTAATTCCCCTTTTTTAAAAAAACAACAATGGCTGCAAAAAAGAAAAATAAAAAGGTATCCACAGCGGCATCGGCGTCCACACTTCAAGTGAACTTTTGCAACATCAGAGGCATGCGCGCGAATATCAACGTAGTCCACCACCATCTTGAAACTGCGAAGCCGACCCTTTTTTTCTTGACGGAGACGCAGATCTCATGCCCGAAAGACACATCTGACTTGATGTACCCTGGCTACAAACTGGAGTACAACTTCAGGCGGAAAGCCGGGGTGTGTATGTACGTCCGGGATGATGTCTGCTGTCGCCGTCTTACAAGCCTCGAAGACAGGGACCTGTCTACGTTATGGGCGCGCGTGGATCACGGGGGCCACACCCGGATCTACGCGTGCGTGTATAGGTCTCACAGCGGTAATACGGACACAGTTCGCCTTTATGACCACCTGCAGCAATCGACTGACAGGGTGATTGAGCAGTGTCCCTCCGCTGAGATAGTGGTTTTGGGAGATTTCAACGGTCATCATGTTGACTGGTTGGGCTCCCGGACCACCGACTTTGCGGGAAAAGCTGCTCACGAATTTGCCTTGACCTATGGGTTCTCCCAGCTGGTTAAATCCCATACAAGGATACCAGACAAGGAGAACGAGCATAGTGCATTGCTGGACCTTCTGCTGACAACGCGTCCGGACGGATACAACGTTTCAGTGGATGCTCCGCTAGGATCGTCAGACCACTGTGTCGTTCGGACGCATGTGCCTCTCGCAAGGCCTGAACCACCTCGGCCCAAGGAGTGGCGACATGTGTGGCACTACAAGTCAGCAGACTGGGATGGACTGCGAGAGTTCTATGCGTCGTACCCGTGGCGGCGGCTTTGTTTTGCCTCAGGGGATCTGGATTCTTGTGCTGTAGCAGTCGCTGAGGGGATCTTGGAGGGCATGGAATGCTACATTCCCAACCGTTGGATCCCTGTAGGTGCAAAAAAGCGACCGTGGTTCAATCGGCTCTGCAGAGAAGCTCTAATACAGAAAGAATCTGCCTACAGAGCTTGGACCACGGCTCGTGCAAATTCAGATCCAAACATCTCTGAGGTGAAACGCAAATTAAATGCCGCCTCGAGGTCCAGTAAAAGAGCAATCGTCAAGGCCAAGTTCGATTTCATCGGCAGAATTGGCGAACGGCTAGCAGGCTACCCTTCGGGAAGTCGTGAATTTTGGTCGCTTGCCAAAGCTGCCGAAGGAAACTTCTGTAGGTCAGGATTACCACCCTTGCTTAAACCCGACGGTAGTTTGGCCCAGAGTGCCAAGGAGAAAGCCGACCTTTTGGGTAATCTCTTTGCCTCTAACTCGACCATGAGCGACGGGGGTGCTTTACCGCCGGGCATTCCGAGTTGTGGCACTTCCATGCCGGAAGTTAAATTCACACAGCGGAATGTCCGGCGGGAGCTTCAATCTCTGGACGTTCATAAGTCGAGTGGGCCAGACGGCATTCCCGCGGTGGTACTTAAGCATTGTGGTCCAGAGTTGTGTCCGGTACTTACACGTCTTTTCACACTTTCCTATTCTATGCAACAAGTCCCGGCGTCGTGGAAGATCGCGTATGTACATCCTGTACCCAAGAAGGGTGACAGAACCGACCCGGCCAATTACAGGCCTATAGCCGTCACCTCCCTTTTATCCAAGGTGATGGAGCGTGTAATTAATACACAGCTCCTGGGGTACCTTGAGGAACACGACCTGCTCAGCGACCGGCAGTACGGTTTCCGTCATGGTCGCTCGACGGGCGATCTTCTTGTGTACCTAACACACCGATGGGCGGCGGCTATCGAGAGTAAGGGTGAGGCTCTAGCTGTGAGCCTCGATATCTCTAAAGCCTTTGACCGGGTCTGGCACCGTGGTCTTCTTACGAAACTGCCCTCATATGGACTACCCGAGAGATTTTGCGGATGGGTGTCCAGCTTCTTGGCCGGTAGAAGCATCAGGGCCGTCGTTGACGGCAGCTGTTCAGACTGCATGGCTATAAACGCTGGAGTACCGCAAGGCTCAGTGTTGTCCCCTACTCTGTTTCTGCTGCATATCATTGACATGTTGTCTATTGACGGCATTCATTGTTATGCGGACGACAGTACGGTGGACACTTGTTACACGGGTCGCCCCGGTATCTCTCGGGACACAGTGGAGGAAAATCGTGAACACCTTGTGTCTGAAATCGAGGCTACTCTTACTAGAGTGTCCGATTGGGGTGGACAAAATCTTGTCCAGTTCAACCCTTCCAAGACACAAGCGTGTTTTTTCACCGCTAAGCAAACCCCAATTACTGTAGCGTCGCAATTTCAGGGCACATCTCTTTCCATCTCCAAAAGTATAGGGATCCTTGGCGTTGACATCTCCAGTGACGTTCAGTTCCGTAGTCATTTGGAGGACAAGGCTAAGCTGGCGTCCAAAAAGCTGGGTGTGCTCAACAGGGCGCGGCGGTACTTCACTGCGGCGCAAACACTGCTTCTCTATAAGTCGCAAGTGCGGCCGCATATGGAGTACTGCTGTCACCTCTGGGCGGGAGCACCTGAATATCAGCTTCGTCCATTTGACTCGGTGCAAAGGCGAGCTGTAAGAATTGTCAACGATCCTGTACTTACAGCTGGTGTGGAACCTCTTCGCGACAGGAGAGACTTTGCCTCCTTATGCGTGTTCTACCGCCTGTACAATGGTATGTGCTCTGAGGAATTGTTTGATATGATGCCCACGGCTACGTTCTATCATCGCACCGCTCGCCACAGACAGGGAGTTCATCCTCACACCCTGCGTCCGGTGCGTTCCAGCACGGTTAGATCCGATAGGTGTTTTCTTCCGCGCACGCTTAGGTTGTGGAATGACCTCCCTGCCTCGGTTTTCCCAAACGCCTACAATATGGGGTTCTTCAAAAGGGGTCTTAGAAGGTTTTTACAGGGTCGGCAGCGCGAGTGTGGCACCTCTGGTGTTGCAAACGTTCATAGGCTGCGGTGACCACCGGTCCTTCTGGTGGGCCGTATGCTTGTCTGCCACCTTAGTAGTATAAAAATAAAATAAAAAAAAAATAAAAAAATAAAGCCGCTTAACCGATTGCGATGCGGTTTTCTTTATTGTGTTGAGGTTTGCTCACTTAACATTTAGTGTTTCTTTCATGTCAATCGGTTTATAAATAATTTAAAACAATTCAGTTCATTCAGTTTTAGAATAGACTTAATCTTCAAGCTCTTTTATGATTAAGCAAACAGGGCAGTTTCACACGCTGCTTGATGAGTTTGATAAAGAAATATCCTACCTTTCATACACCTTATGTGACGTAAACGAAGTTACGGGGTCAGCTAGTAATAAATATATCTGTTAAATCCATATGTTTCGTTGGGCTGTTGTCAATAATATGGCAGTCGTTAAGGCAAGCAGAAGATGTTATGGACAGCTTAAAAAAATAATCAATGGTTAGCATAACCTGTGGCTGTCAGTCTGTCTGTCCTTTTCAACACGGCAATGGGCGCCGCATCCGGACCGTAATAAAAAAAATGAATAATGTTTGAGCGTAACTGACACATGGCCATTGGAAGTGGTCCTCACAGAGAGGGTTTCTGTCACTCAGAGATCAATGGAAAGGGTTATGCTCGGAGTGTCCCTTCGCAGTCGAATCCGCAACGAGGAAATCCGAAGGAGGACCTGGGGCACTGACATAGCAGAAAACGATCCCCCGACTTAAGTGGCAGTGGGCGGGCCCATATTGCTCGTAGAGATGACAGCCGATGGGGTCGAAAAGTCATTCGAGTACTTTTCGACCCCATCGGCCGTCATCTTCACATACTGATAAACGCAAAGTGGGGAGACCCCTCCGCAAGGTGGTCAGATGACATTACGGGCGGCACAAGACCGAACGTTGTGGCGATCCTTGGGGGAGGCCTATGCCCAGCAATGGGCGTCAAATTTCGATTCGATTCAAATTCGATCAGAACTGACTGATGACGATCATGTTTCTATAATATATTATTAATCAATCTAGCACAATTATTTTTTCATTTTGTGTCTCCGTTTCATGTGTACTCACATTGTATGGCCCTTCTTTTTCTTCCAACGTCGTTAATAATGATTTACCAGATGTCAAAGAATTTATACAAGGGTACAAGTACGTAGATAGATAGATAACTCTTTATTGTACACCATTACACACAGTGATCTTAGAAAATACTTAAAAACTATAAATGATAGGACAAAATTATAATAATTTATTAATTCATCAAAACAGATCTTTTAAAATTACTCAATACCTATTATACCTAAGTAAGGTATACAGGGTGAATTTTTGAAAAGGGATTGGATGGCCAAATCCGAAACTATAAGGAATAGCGAAAAATGCTGAAAGGAGTCACGAGCCCGATTTTGATGAAACTTAAAACCTCATCATTAGATTTTTGAAAAACCCATGATCCTAGCTGGGAATCGAACTTGTTGATTTTGAAAAAAAAAACACACCCTTTATTATTACACCATACGATAGAGTCGCTGTTAAGGATCAAATTTTGCACAGTAATGATATACGCCAAATTTTAGGAACAATTGGAATTTTAATAGAATGCATATTTCATGTACCTAAATTTTGTATCATAATTTGTTTCGTTCGAAATCCCAGAATAGATCGTAACTATTCCGTGTTTGTTTATGCTCAGAATGATTTTTTAGAGAATATTCTCAACGGAATCAATAATATTCCTTAATTATTCCTTGAGGTTTCGAATCCAGCTATGTATTGCAAAGATTTCGAACAATTAATCAGTAAACGTAAGAAAAATAAAATGTATTTTGTTAAAGATGAGCTCTTTCCTGTAGTTTGCCGTATATCATTACTTCCCATAATATGATCCTTAATAGCAACACTATCGTATGGTGTAATAATAAAGGGTGTGTTTTTTTTTCAAAATCAACAAGTTCGATTCCCAGCTAGGATCATGGGTTTTTCAAAAATCTAATGATGAGGTTTTAAGTTTCATCAAAATCGGGCTCGTGACTCCTTTGAGCATTTTTCGCTATTCCTTATAGTTTCGGATTTGGCCATCCAATCCCTTTTGAAAAATTCACCCTGTATATTACTGCCGTATTATGAACCACATTTTACTGCCGTAAAGCCAACTGATAGACTTTCTATATAGCTCTAAATTCGTACATAGAACACACCCAAAGTCTGAAGCAAATATTAGTGGACTACACAAATATTTGCTCCGACCCGGGATTCGAACCTTTAGTCTTCGACGACAGTCTCCCATAGCACCGCGGCTTCACCGAGGCAGAGAAAGCTTAATCAGGTGATGACCTGCATTGGGCATAAATTTTCAGCAGAAATCTTTAGCGGTAGCACAAAACCAGAAATAAAATGTTATTTGGCTTGGTTAGATTACTCTGGAATAACAAAATGGCTACTTTTTATGCTGGGAATAAGTTTCCATAGGAACTAGAACAAACTCCCATGCAGGCGGAGCCGCTGGCGGCATCTAGTATTATATATATTCCTGTCGAGTAGTAATGGCAAGATACATAATACCTACCATACGTATCGTTATGTAGGAAGGCGACAAACCTACCTACGAAACAGACCATAATCGTTTTAATATTCAAATGAAGGAAATGAATGTATTAAATGTAGTGTAAGCTCATCTAAACTAACGTGTGATACATAAACTACAATTTATAAACGCCACACTTGTGACACACAATTTGCGCGCGAACACATCGCCTCACTCGTCAACAATACACGTAGTTGGTACAATTTACATAACAGTGCCTCTCGATGAGGGATCCTTGAAAGTTGACCGCGTCCCGCCGCCGCGCGCCCTGGGGACAGGTGATGCTGTCATTCATCACGAAGGGCCGGGAGCGGGGGCCGGGGGGAGGTGGAGAGCCTGAAAGGAAATAGAAAAACTTGGCTCGTTTACAATGAGCGCGAGTCGCGAAGGTATTATCTTTACGAGGTTCGTACTTCGTCCCGGTAACGACCGCGCGTATTTGTTACAACTTTATTGTACGGCTCAGTTGAACGGGCCAAGCGGGAGTTGCGCGCCCTCTGTAATAACAGAAACATATTGGAAGTGAAATGATTACAGTGCCAACGGTGTTTCAAAAGACTTTATGATTGTATCGAAATGGCTATTTATTAGGTAGCGAGGATTCACTCACAGACTAATCAGTTAGGTCTTCATGATTCTGTCGCTGTGGGAAAATGGATCAAAAATGATGAGCGATTCAACATTTTTTTAAAAATCATAGTAGCAAAATCACCTTGTGATAGACTTCAAACCAATCGACAGTTTTTAAATGTTGTAGATACCTATTTACTTATATTTACTTCGAAACTACGTCATTTATAAATATTTTTGCAGATCTGTTTATTCCTGTGAAACTTAAATTTTCTCCTCCCACTTACCCTACTCAAAACCTTCACCCAACGCTCTCGATTGTGTATTTGTTTGCGCGTGGTTATGTGGTGCATTGTGCAACTCAAGCAAGGAGACAAACGCGTCAACGGCTCGCCTGAGTCAACACGATACGAGCTGACTCAACAGCTCCACACCGCACTGCCAATAGGTACTACCTGCCACAGTATAGGTACCATACACATATTAGATTCGACGACTTTGATTGATAAATTCAATTTTGTTATGAGATTATAAAGTTCGTGTTTTAATCTACTATAGACTAGTACCTACGCTTGTATGTGGTGTGTAGTAGATTAAAGCGCGAACTTTAACGACTTCCCTGTGACAAACTGGGACCAGAGCAAACCCCTTAGGATCCGTTGAACCCACTAAGCGTATTTAAATTATAATATTTAAAACTGCTACATACTCGTAATGGCTAAAAACTTAAAGCTTGTGCTATGGGATCTAGACGACTGATAGACATACGTATATATTTGTAAATACATAGTACATATTATACATAGAAAACACCCAAATATTTTTTATACTGTTGATTGATGGCACTTGGTGGAACCTGCTGCACATATTGCATGCAATATGTGCAGCACTATTTTGCATGTTTTGCACTATTTTGCACACCCAAATATTTGTGGATCACACAAATATTTGGACCGACCCAGGAATCGAACCCAGGAACTCCACGCGCGGCAGGCGGTTACACCACCCTAAATCTTTCCTCTTTATAACATTAGTAAAAATTAATACGTCAGTTGAGAGAAACGATATTATATAGATCTACCTATAAAAAATTGTTCAAACATTCTATCTACGCGGACATACCTAACTACATTAAATCGTTAAGCAAAATCTAGGAGACCTTCTACGTAGTAGCTAAACCTAAAATAGAGGCTTTCACCTGAAATAGGTCTGGCGGGATATACGTATTTTCATGTCTACATTACCTCTTTTTCTTGTTACTATTGAAATGAATTCCATGTCTTTCCAAGAACGTAGAAACCTATTTCTTGAGCTGAAAGCAATCTTATGAAATTATTATAAGTAGGTAGTTTAATATTAAACGTTATTGTACTGTATATTTTTGCGACAAGTCCTTGGAGTTTTGCTGCAACCACAAAGTTGGCCAATAAAAGTTTTTAAGTGGACTTTACGAGTAGCGGTTAAAACAGTAACTGGAGTTACATTGTAAAAGGCTTGTATAAATACCAGCCTAACTTGGATTTAGGCCATCCGAGAGCTAGTCCCGGTCCCGATCACGATCACCGTTCTTTCACAGCGCAGTCTTTGGCATCTATAGCAGTGACTAACTCCAACAGATGACACGTGGGGCAACACCACTTCAGGACTTTTATTAGGACAAAGGCTTCACGGACATTTCACACAACGCTATCTGATCCCAAAGTAAGCTAGGAATAACCTGCTTGTGTTATGGGTATCAGACCACGGATATTATTACTTATATACTTTTTAAATACATACATATAATATATAGAAACACCCAGACTCTTGAGACAAACATTTATGGGTCACACAAATATTTGTTTCCGGTGGGAATCGAACCCACGACCTCCAGCGCCGCAGGCAGTATCACTACCGACTGCGCCATATAGGCAGTCAAAGACTTACACTTACTAAAGCCATAAGCTTTCACTAATGTTACATTCCAACAGTTTAATAAAATTGAGTAGGTACACCTAACCATCCACAATTCTCTTTAAGCATTCAATTACCTATAACATTCAATTGAGTAATCACAGCAATCTTCCAGCCATTTCAGACAGCGCTCCAAATAACTCGGCGGAGTCGACTCATAACTTACAATCCACCAATGATAAGTGCGTTTTTTACCCTTCGCTCGTACAAATCTGATATGAGAGGCAATCAGAGAGAGTGCTCGGCCGACTCAAGCGAGAGTTTAATATGTATTATGTTGTGTGTGGGCGGGGGCGGGGGCTGACATATCAAACATGGATTCACTATTATTATAGGAAAATATGTAAGGGTTGCGAAGTAACTGTCGATAGGTCGATACACTATCAGAGTATTAGGTATGTCGGCTATGTCAATCAACTTGAACGATAATCATCAATCTCGGTTTACGATATCCACTTCAAACAAAATTACAACGATTAATAGTATTATCAAACACGATTTTCCGATATAAGTTTGTAAAAAAATCAATTTTTATATCCTCTAATTATTGTTCTTGAGCAAGGCATGCCTCAGATACATAAAATTTTCAAATAATCAGCTAGGATGCAAAGTCAATAATGAATCACAGCATTTCACCACCTGTCCATCGACAAGAGAATTAGCATGACACAACACAACATACAAAGGCATATTCAAATGAGTGGTTGTCGTTCTACTTTGCCTCGTCTGCTGAAATTAACCAGTCGCTTGATTATGCCAGCACTTGCCGCCACCAGCCGTCACTCACTGGCACTCAGCTAACAGCTGATTGAAAGATTCCTTTATAACGTACCCCATAAAGGGAAAAGGGTTCAAAGATCCTTTATTAATCTTACTTGCCACTTGGAACTAACCATTCGCCACATGCCACTGTCCACTAACCACGTCGCCTGCACTTGTTACTTTGACTTCCCACACCGTTACGTGGTTGTTAAATCAGCCTACAGAATATCCAAGAATTGCCCTAACGACCAATGGGCAGCCCTCCAAGACTCCGGATTTCGATGTACGGGTGTAGAACATTCGAAAAAGATTAAGACCGTCTCCTGTAGTTTCATGAAAATATTTTAAAAAATTCTGAGAATAAATTTCGTTGCATTTTATTTATCACAGAGTTGCATCTGTACCTACTCGTACATATTCCTAGATATATCTAACAATTCAAGACCGTCGAAGCTCTATCAAAGATACCAATGAAGATTTCATTAGCGTGAGCTAAGTTTCCAGTTCCATATACATAGGTATCTACGTCCGCTTACGAGTATAGGTACCTATAGGTACGCACTAAGAGAACCCATTCGTTAGTATTGTCCCACCTGTTGACTACAGAGATTCTCATACAATGCATTAGACGCCCCTAGTCTACAGTAGAATAACCCTAGACCTAGACAACAGTAGATTCCGAAAAGTTCATATTGCACTGAAAATGCTAAATAGTAAACAAAACTAGAAAGTATACCTAATATGTAGATAACAACCAAATCGGTAAAAGGAACCCCTTCGACCACGTTCAAAACCAAAAACGAATAAAGATTATTTTTTAAAGTATTACCTATGTTAGTTTGCGAGGCCTTTTCTTATTTTAAATCTCTGAAACGAAAAATACGACTACATGGAAATGTAGAACAAAATAGTATAGGTAAGTCACAGTGATTTGCAGCCATTCATATGATCGGACGTATTCGCCAGTGTGCAGCTAGTCCGCCGCCGGCTCTACGTAACGTGAACGGGAGAAAAGTACCTACCAATATTTTAAGGTGAATGTCTTCAATGTAATTCAGATCCCAGCGGAGGCGAGGCAATCGCTCCTCGATCCAATTTATACGTATGTTTACATAATATATTATTTACTTGGATGGCGCGGGCGTGCGAGGGAGGTTGTCCGTCACGTAGCGCCGCATACAAACGTCTACATGTGCCAGCGAGGACGGAACACGCCTCGCTTCTCGCGCCTCGAGCCTCGCGCCTGAGGGACCATAATATCTGCATACCACATTATTATGCAATGGGATTGTAAAATGGTAGTTTACCGAAAAAGATAGTCATACCTTCTCGTACCTAAACAGGTGTGTTATCTCCATATCTCATACTCAGAGCAGACATATGTAGAAATCTAGACGAACTACTCTGTAGGTATATACTTATACTCTTAATATTAAATAGGTACATAAGTGGCGTAAAGCAGTGCATTATATTTTCCAAAATAGGTATGTAATTCATTATGTTTGTTATTAACAGTGAACGGCCAAAGCTTAAAAACTATACTTTATTCAAATCTGCCGAAGAAGCAGCTTTGCATAAAAGAAACAGGATTGTTGCAGAGATTAGTTCTGTTGTTAGTTGTTAGCGACCCGTAGGTAACCACACAAGCAGAAAACAGAATGTTAAGTAGGTAGTTGAATTGAGATATGGCGAATGGCGATTGTTATTTTTATCAAAGTTTACCTAACTGGACCACGGGAAATTCACAACAAGTCGAGTACGTAGAAAAACGAAGACATGTGTAGAAATAGAATTTCGACTATTCCAGAAACTTTACACTGACCTTTCTAAAGTAGGTAGGTAGGTACAGAGCGTCTAGAAAAGCCGATCGAACGCTACATTTCTTCTCTAACGTTTTGAAGAAACATCATGCAGACAGTGGCGGACTAACAGGGGGCGGAAGGTGCGGCCCGCCCCAGGCCTCCGGTCTGGGGGGCTCCCAAATGCCTCCGCGTTTCCGCGACTTTAAAAATATGCTTAGTACCTCATAAAAAAATGCAGACATGGACATAACATCGAGAAACGAGGAAGACATACATAGGGCTTATACTCGGTAGCCGGTGGGACTTCGGAATGCATTTCCCAAGTTTGGCCCCAAAGCTTAAGGGACTGCCCCCTTTGTCGCTATCACTGCTGCTGCCTAACTTAAGAAGGACCGACACCTCCTATAGAAGACTTTACACTGGGATCGTGCGGTCCATGGCCCTATACGGAGCCGCAGTATGGGCGGGGAATCTGTCAGTCAGTAATGCTGCAATACTGCGACGTTCGTTGCGACTGCTGGCCATTAGGATTTTATTTAAGACGATATTGTACTGTTTATTTCGAGGCAGCGAATCTCCAGCCGGTACACCTCCATCCTCCATGGGACCCAGAGGCGAGGGGCCTTTGCGGCACTTTATCTATGGTACAAAGAGGCAGTGGAATGGGATCTGAGACCTGCTTCACGGGCAATCGAAGAACAGCGGTCTCAGCTTCGTGCAGAACAGTGAACGGAGCGACTTGGGCAACCAAGTGCAGGACGCGAAATAATTAAGGCGATAATGGTCCAGGAGCCACCGCCTGTGTTTTTCATTGATTAATAACAGGCTGAATCTTTGTGAGTAGTTTCCGTTCGACGAGACGCCCAAGTTTTTCCTCTGTGAAAATTCTCGATAGAGGTAGCTAATAAAGTGCGCAGCTATAAAACATGTCGATTTGATGGAGTGTTGAAATTGTCTGACTAACCGTTTATTTTTTATTACAATGTTTAAATAATTGTATTATAAACTGGGAGGAATAATTGTCCTATAAAACGGATGGTTTGTTTGAGAGCGTCCTCCACTCCAAATATGTCGAAACGACGGGGCCATAAAAATAATTAATAACAAGCTGATTTTTTGTATGCACCTTTGTAAATATTGTTAGAATGGAATGACCGTTTAGTCCTACAAATTTAGTGGTAGGATTTCTCAGTCCGACACTTCGAAGTTGTCAATTCTATGGTAATATTTTTTTCATTAATAACCGTAGGACAAAAAAAACTCATCATGAGTTAGTGCATCCTTTGCCTAAATCAAACAGTGTCCAACAAAAAAATGGGTATGTATCGCTAGTCCTACAAGAAAATAAAATATATATGACATTATTTTGTTGCTGTTGTTTTGCGCTACGCTTTTTTTTTTAACTTGGCGACGAGCCGCTGCCACGTGTCTTGATAAATATTCTCCGAAAAAAAATTAGAAAAATAATAAATAATTAATGCGTCTTAATTTATTCAATACGCGACGGAAATTCATTCTTCCAATATTGTTGACAATTTGTGTCCCCGATTAAAAAAAAAAGTTTCTCCAAGGGATCGAACACGGTACCTCCGCAACGAGAGTCCAGTTCTGTTCCATGCTGCTAATCGTGCTTATTCCAAGAATAGTGGAAAATGGTACATTCTTATCTGGACCGCTTGATATATATTTAATTATATACAGGGTGTATTTTTGAAAAGGGCTTGGATGGCCAAATCCGAAACTATAAGGAATAGCTAAAAATGCTCGAAGGAGTCACGAGCCCGATTTTGATGAAACTTAAAACCTCATCATTAGATTTTTGAAAAACCAATAATCCTAGCTGGGAATCGAACCCATTGATTTTGAAAAAAAAAACACACCCTTTATTATTACACCATACGATAGTGTCACTGATAGGGATCAAATTCTGCGAAGTAATGATATACGGCAATTTTAAGGAAAGTTTGGAATTTTAATAGAATTCATATTCCATGTACCTAAATTTTGTATCATAATTTGTTTCGTTCGAAATCCCAGAATAGATCGCAACTATTCCGTGTTTTAAATCATGCTCAGAATCATCCTTTGGAGAATATTCTAAACAGAATTAATAATATTTCATGCAGTACGATCCTTGAGATCTTGATTCCAGCTATGTATTGAAAACAATGGTTTACATTTTAATCAGTTAACGTATGAAAAATGAATTGTATTTTGTTAAAGATCAGCACTTTCCTTTAATTTGCCATATGTCATTACTTCCCAGAATAAGATCCTTAATAGCAACACTATCATATGGTGTAATAATATAGGGTGTTTTTTTCTTTCAAAATCAATAGATTCGATTTCCAGCTAGGATTATTGGTTTATCAAAAATCTAATGATGGGGTCTTAAGTTTCATCAAAATTGGGCTAGTGACTCCTTTGAGCATTTTTCGCTATTCCTTATAGTTTCAGATTTGGCCATCCAATCCCTTTTGAAAAATTCACCAGTATATACATACTACTTTTTTTGTAGGCCAGTGATAAAATAGTGTTCTACACTTTATCCCCGATAGGAAAAAATTTAAACTAGGCTGTTATTAATGAAAAAAATATTACCATAGAATTGACAACTTCGAAGTGTCGGACTGAGAAATCCTACCACTAAAGTAGGACTAAACGGTCATTCCATTCTAACAAAATTACAAAGGTGCATACAAAAAATCAGCTTGTTATTAATTATTTTTATGGCCCCGTCGTTTCGACATATTTGGAGTGGAGGACGCTCTCAAACAAACCATCCGTTTTGTAGGACAATTATTCCTCCCAGTTTATAACACAATTATTTAAACATTGTAATAAAAAATAAACGGTTAGTCAGACAATTTCAACACTCCATCAAATCGACATGTTTTATAGCTGCGCACTTTATTAGCTACCTCTATCGAGAATTTTCACAGAGGAAAAACTTGGGCGTCTCGTCGAACGGAAACTACTCACAAAGATTCAGCCTGTTATTAATCAATGAAAAACACAGGCGGTGGCTCCTGGACCATAAGACCTATAAAAAAAGAGTGGCCTCTCCTACCGGCTGACACAGGTGCTCACTAGGTACGATTACTTAGGTGTGTACCTGCATCGGATACAGCGAGAGCCAACGCCTAAGTGCCACCACTGCTTAGGCTGCTTGGAAGATAAGGTGATCCACACACTGAAAGAGTGCCCAGGGTTAATGGTGCAGCGACGTGGCCGCGTAATGGCAGTAGGACTAGAACATCATACGCTGCAGACCATGGTCCAGGCTATGGTCAGCAGTGAACATGTATGGAACTCCGCTACCTTGTTTTGTGAGGAGGTGCTGTTCGCAAAAGAAGCGGCGGAGAAGGAATGGGAGCGGAACAGTTCTCTTTCGTGCCGCAGAAGACGCACTGGGCGCCGGGAATTTCACAATGATCTCCGTCCGCCTCAAACGATGAGTCTGGGGTGACACTGTGCTAGCTGTCGCCCTAGCAGATTTAGGCTCAAGGTGGTGGCGTGTTGTGCTAGCGCGCGCCTTCTCGACGTAGAGTGGCGTGGTCCCCACGAAATGAGATGCACATTATTCATGATATAAGACGGATCCATGCTCATAAGGTCGAAATTTGCTTGCACCCACTTTTTGTAGTCTAGATGCTATAACCATTCAAAAAAATAGGTGCAAGCAATTCTCGACCATGAACATGCATAATATTTATTTATTTTTTAAATATTCGTGATTAGTGATGTCTATGAACGCCTAAAAGCACATTTTTAGGGAAATGTCCTTAAGGTCGAGATTAGTTTGCACCTTTTTTTGAATGGCAATCGCATCTAGATTACAAAATATGGCTGCAAGTAATTTTTGACCTTATTAACTTGCTTATAGTCTTTTGTTTTATTGATCTGCATAATATGTTTTATCGATCTACGTTTTTTCGATCGTCATTTGTTTATACGAGCGTCATTTGTTTTGTCGATCATCATTTGTTTTGCCGATCTTCATTTGTTTTTTCAATCGTCATTTGTTTATCCAACCGTCATTTGTTGTTTTGTCTTTTGTTTTGCATTGTACTTCGGCTATATTGCGAATCTGCTATTTTGAGAATCCTAATGCGAATAAGGGTTTGAAATTACATATTGACACAGAAATAATAAAAGTAATATAAGTACGTTGATAATAAACTCTTTGCGGCTAGAGATGGGCGGAGGGAAAAAACCCAACGGGAAAAAACCCGGAATTTATGTGGGAAAAACCCAATAAGCGGGTATGTTCATTATTTGACGTACTTTTATTATCTTTAGGACAAATGCAACGAAAAATAGGTACCTACTTAGCGATGCGCAATACTTTGCGCCGGTGCATCTAGGGCACTAGCTGTTGCCTGTTGTTCGAAATGTCAAAATGTGTTGCAGGATTCAGTTATTCAGTACACTCCGCCACTTTGGGTGTCCGGCATGGAAGACCTCGCCGCAAACTGCGAAACTTGTGTTGGAGTGTAATCTCCCACTCGCTCCCCACCGTCTCTTTCACGAGCATGAGACCTGCTCGCCGAAAAACGCGGCGACGGCTCACTTTCTCTCACTGGATGGATCATGGCTCGCACCGTGGTCTTCAGCGAGATATTGTCCACATCTAGACCTTCTACTAGGACCTAGCGCTATTGCGCCCATTGCTGCGCACTCTCCTCGCTGCGTTTCTCGCAATGCTGGCACTCGGCCGTATGCACTCCCAGTGCATTTGCCACAGATACTTACCGATGCACCCGTGCCAGACAGTTATCTGTATCAACCAATAGAAGAGATGGTTCCTCTACAGCCACTCGTTTATGATCGGTCTGATCGCCCGGATTGTGGCGTTATCCCACCTTGGTTGCTCAAATCGCACTTTTCAAGTCTCTATGATTTCCTGATGGAGCTAGGACCGTTAAGCAGCTCGGACCACTGAGCCAGGGAAGCTGTCTGTGACCATGTCGCCGCCTATATTACCACCTCTCTCAACTAAGACACTTTAAGGCGGTCAACGCGGTGAGAACTCAGACACAAAGTAGACTAGTTAAAAAAACAAAATAGGGAACTTGACACACAGACTCTTTTTTACAAACGAGTTTTAGAGTGGAGACTGCGAAACTTGGCAAACGACGAGTAGGACTTCCACCCGCCAGATAGACCGACGACCTGGACCGTGTGACCCGCACGTCCGGGGCTCTCCTCGGGGTAGCAAGATGGGCGGCTCAACCTAAGCTCCCTAAGGACCTGACAAAAACCCAAGCCCGCATTGCACCGCTCTTGAGCGCCTTTCTGGAAGCGAAACGGTAGAGAGCGGTCGAGTGGGCGGGCACTGAAGGCACCTTCGGAACATGGAGAGGTGCCTTCCGCCAAAAATGATCATCGGTGAACGATGTCCCCCGACCTCCGCCCACCGGTACAACGCTAGTCGGGGGTGCGCACGAAGGCTGCCATGCGGCGCCCCCGAACCAGACGGCGGGATATGTCTCTTTGCTACCGTGTGGCGTTAGTTGGGAGAGGCCTCTCTCGTTAGAGGAAAAAAGGCCGAGCGGCAAAGTTAGAGCGAACGAGCAGTACTATCCAGCTCGTCCGACTTAATAGTTAATAAAATGAAAATACGTATGTATATAAAATATATTTATTAATAATTCATACCAAGCACGTATACCAGCCTATACGTGCGCATGCGCTTCGTTCGTTTTGTAAAATTATAATTTATACAAACAAATATTTATCTTATCTTAAATATAAAATAATATTTATCAAAACAGTCGCAAGCGTATCGAAACATTCGTACAATTTATTTAGCTAAATATAGTCTGTTTAAATATAATTAACGTTGAGCATATTCTCGCCCAATTATTTCAACATATAAAACAGTTCAACCATCCGCACATATTTTCCAATATATTCATTTTTTTTACAAACAGTTAAAATGTCGTACATTGTTTATTTAATATTATTTCAGTTGAACATTTCGGACACGTCGCTGTCGTTCTGGCACGTAGGCAAGAAATAACATTCTACACATTCATACGTCCTACATGCCATCACTTAGTAAATTCTTTACCCTGTCTCTGGCGCCAACGTTTGTGGAATGGAACTACTAACCGTAAGTTAGTCAATAATTTACTGCCCAGCCAGTGAGTAATACAATTTGCAGCCATCTTTCGCTGCGAAGTTAATGACTTCCGTACTTCGTCGGTCAACAGGAGCACCAAGTTTCAGGTGACGTCAATTTGGTGCGCAGAGACCAAGATACAGTAGACGCCCGAAAATACATAGTACTCGTACCTAACTATATTAACCTTTAACTGCCGACCTATACGTCTCACAGACGGCGTCGATTATATTTTTCGAATATTTTTTTCAATTAACGTCGCGTGGTGCTACCCCTCCCTCTACCTTCCTCACTCGCAATCTCCGAACGGTTAGTAACGGCCGCACGGCCGGCAAGTGCGCACGAGGTCATACAGGAGCGATCTACGTGTGACCGACGTAAGTACGGTGTTCATGTACTAATCTTGGTACGTCCATTAGACGTCACCTCGGTTATTGTGTAATAAAGTTTATAGTGTCTCATTGACGTTACATCGGTATTAACGTTTTATACAATATTCCAAAATGCCTCGGGAAAAGAACTCGAAATCTAGGAAGCAGGAAAGACCGTCTGCTGATGTAATCCCAGCCTCTACACCGCCAAAGCAAACCCCGTGCAGCGACGGGGTCCCGTGTTGCGACGGGGGAGAGTACAAAATGTCGCCACCCCAATACATCCCGAAGGGAACACTTTCGCAAAAAGATCAATTGCGTAGAGAAGGAAAACTCGAAATGAAACCCAGTTGTCAGTAAAATGACAATCGTTAAGCCAAGTTGAAGGCATTTTGAGCGGCTTGAAAATTTTTAACTGTGGGTCGCCGCGACCTGCGCATTTCCATTTTAACACGGCAATAGGCTCACCACTTATTACGTGGGACATAAAACTATAATGTGAGGCGTAGGTATACTATGCCTCTGCCTACCCCTTCGGGGATATAGGCCTGATTATATGTATGTTTGTAAGAAACCAATGTGTCTTACTTGCGTTAGTCAAGTATACAGTGACTGCAAAGTACATCAGTAAATGTACCAAATATATTGGTTGTGAATTTTTTTATATTGAATTAGGAGTTACTAGTTTTGTAAAATTTTGCTTCTCACATTATCAATAAAATTATTTTTTAAGTTCATTTGTTGATTAAGTCATAAGTTAAAAAAAATAGACTTATGTACACTCAACAAGTAATTATTGTGTTATTATGAATAAAGGTTGATTTTTCTAAAAATGGTGGAAGGATTATTTTAAAATTTCGTATTTAGTTTCCTGAGTTATTATTTAATGTTATTTTAAAATTTATGAACAGACAAGCTTTATATACTTTTTATATACGTTTAAACTTTATACGTCTGTTAGACGTCACGTCGGCATTATTGACATGTTTATACCAGGTCGTCAGTCAAAGGTTAAAGAGAAAATGATTGTATATTTCTCTCACTGGCCCTAGCTGGGGCGGCATGGCCAGAAGTATCTAAAATTTATTATCTGTAACTGCATTCATCCGTCGATCACTTACATACTTAGAACTAAAATCATTGGTGCTAAAATTTGTTACAATAGCTAACAATATGTATAAACAAATAGGAATCAATCGTAACCATAGCTTATATCGAAACGATTACCGCGGTCGCGTCGGTAAGAAACAACCTCCTCATCCTCCTCACAACACTGACGATGTACTATTTATACATAATACCTTTGTTAAGAGAATTGAGCGAACAGTATTGTTAATGTCAAATTAGGCTTAAGTTTATGTGGAGAAGAAGTGCATAGAGCTACTAATTCTCTAGTCTTATCTTAAAATTATAAAGTAATTAACTTACAACGCTCGTCGATACAAATAATTCATTACACTTGATAGCAGTATTGGCCGTGGGATGTTTTACATAAACATGTCAAAAGAGCGTCGTCGCAGACACACAACGGTCATTGAGCAAAAGATATAGTATTTGTTAATCAAAAGGTACTATTGAATCAATACAAACACAGGAAGTATTTTTGAAAAATGTGTGAGAAATACCGACACAATAAACGTTACCATTATGTACAAGCGAGTTCCACGATGTCTTTATATAAACCATTCGGGAGACTTAACTGAACATTACGACGTTGAGCTATTATACTGGAGCATTGTTTTTTTGAGTAAATATACAAGTATGCAATGGATTCTATGAGAAATATCAGTCGCTTTTATGTGTGGAATCTTTGTGTCCCAGCGAGGTCTCATGCTTACTTGGGAGGTGCGTCTAGGCATCCACAGACTATTATCAGGTCTCAGCGCCAAAAGTGGCGCGGTCGTATTCTGTAGTATACATTACAAGCGGGTAGGGAGGTATACACAACATTTGACAGGTCCTACAAAGTGACAGTATATACAGGTATCGCTTACAAGTTAGGAGGTACAGTCACTGAGCGGAGATATAACAACTACAGTAAGTGGGTCGCAGGCACCACACAGGAGTACACGTGCTCACCTACATCGGCAGCGTACAGTGCTGCCCGCCACAGATTCTTATAGGTAGTGCTACTTACGAGGACGGGTCCTGCTCTTTTCTCAAATCGCTTACAGTACAATTGTGCTATCTTTCACATGTATTTTCTACTCTTAACTACTACTATATAATTTTATTGGCACTCATGCGTGTTTAATGACAGGAGGAAAATACACATGGAAGATTGCACAGCAACAGTGTTAGGAATTTTATAAAAGAGTGGGGCGTGTTTTTGTGGATGACTCTATCTATAGATGCGGTGACGAATGCTGTCATGTGATCTATATGTCGCAGGCATTTTGTATGAATCCGCCGTTTACAAACGGCGTCGTCATTTTACAAACGCTCGCTGTTATGTAATATGCCGAAGGCAAAATGACAACTCGTTAATTAGATAAAATTTCAACGTTGGCTATAGTTTTAGGGTGACCATGAAGAAAACACAGTTTGGACAAATCAGACTTTATTTAAAGCCCTCTATTCCCAGTTACCGCCACTGGCTTTGTCGCCACTGCTGATAAATGGGAAAATATTCCCGACTGTTACCAGTGATGACGATTGACACATGCTATGTTGCCAGTGGTGACAAATGGTAAAAAAAAACATCCCCATTATCACCAGTGGGGACAAACGACACAAAAATAGTCTCAAATATGTCGTCTACCAAGTAGGACATACACAAGAATGAGCGGTTCGATAAATAGTTTGTTGTGATAGCTGCGCAATCCGATTCGTGGTTTTTTTTTTAACAATGTGGTGGTAAAATAATAAAAAAACACTACTTAAATAGTAGTACTAGGACCAAGAAGCGCAGAAAAATGACTTACCACTACATGGTTATAAAAAAAAATACACAACGAACTATTTGTTGAACCGCTCATTCTTGTGTATGTCCTGCTTGGTAGATGACATTTGAGACTATTTTTCACAACCAGATTCTATGGACACCTTAGCATTTTTTAGATGCCGGATAACCTCAAAAATCTTCTCAGTTGTTCACGGTTTTTTTATTGTTTCTGCTTGACGATCGTAAAGTTTTTTTAATTCACCGTAATAAATGTCCTGAGAGTCACAATTATTTTGTGACAAATCTGTTAAACACTTGGTATTTGCACTTTTTTCAATAACTTTTTGCGTAACAAAATCACTACTGGACGCCATTTTGTTTGTTTTGGCCAACAGCGACACGCGTGGTAAAAAACAGAACTAAATACTTCAATTTGCCGCGGCATTATGTATACGGCGTTTCAATCGTAAATCAAATGTTTAGGCATAATATATAATGACACGGCATTATACATTTTGCCTTCGGCATATTACATAACAGCGAGCGTTTGTAAAATGACGACGCCGTTTGTAAACGGCGGATTCTTACAAAATGCCTGCGACATATACAAGGAACTGATTTTCGATCACACGATAGCGATGTGATGGTGTAAACGAAAGTTTACTTTAAAATGTCTTGTCTCCTCTTTTGAAGTTTTTAAATAGAATATGACAAAAATGGCCATTTGACCAGTAAACTTTCGCTCCCGCGAATTTCCGGGCAGGTAAATGCGAGAAGGATCCAGTATGCATTCGAGTACTTCCTCCATGATTAGTTTATGACAAGGTCGGGCTCGGTCCCTGCCGCACGCGCACGTGCCACGCCGCGCCGCGCCGCCCGCCGCCCGCGGGACGGCGACGACGTACATATGCAGTGGGCGTCCACGGCGCTTGAGCTAGTCGACGCCGTCGCTAGCGATTCCCGCGACCGTTTACTAAAGGCAGAGCTCTCCACAACAGCGCGCGTCGGCTGCATCACTACAGGCCTTACAGGATGCGCCTTACATTAGATTGTTTTCTGCCAAGCCAATAGACCATTTGGTCTTTTGGCTTTATAAAAAGCACTGTACATCAGTACATCATTTTATAAGATTAAACTAGTACATTTCATTGCAGTTGACTGTACAATAAAAATTAACACACAACAGCCATTATGCGTTTGTCGATTAATACATTTTTAAATATAATGAAATTTTATATGTCTTTGTGTTTCCCCCTTCACCCGCTATGAAAACTAGCAGAATATTTTTGTATGCGGTGGTTCGCAAAGGCTAGTCCCGTGATATATGGTCTAAGCTACAGGAACAACATAAGTGGTGTCTCGTCGTGCACGCAGCGAGACTGGTGTTTGTCGGTTCCGCTGTGTGTGTGACGAGCGGCCAGTTGCCTGTAGTGGTGCAACCGACTCGCGCTGTCGTATACAGCTCTGCCTGTGTTGCGTGTGCCGTGTGTGTAGTGTGTGTAGTGTGTGTGTGTGTGTGTGTGTGGCGCTACTCTTGCGCGCAGCAGTGCAGCGCGCGGCGCAGCGCCGAGCGCTAGGTGGGCGGGTGCGGGGGCGGCGCGGGGTGCGGCGCGGGCGGGGCGGGGGCGGGGCGCGGGCGCAGGCGCTGCAGGCTGTAGGTCTCGGGCTGGAAGGTGGGCGGGCACACCAGGTGCGGGTACTGGCGCGCGCCGCCCGTCCAGCTAAACACAACCACTGTGTTACTACACAAGCACACTGAATAAAATACACCTTATAAAGCTGGCTCCTCACGGCGCAAGATATTACAAGTCGCACCGCGCCACATCGCGGCGCCCCGTGTGAAGGCAATGGCTGGAGGTGACGCGGGCTAGCACGAGCAAGCGCACGCTATCCGTTCAAAGCCGGTAACTTCAAAACGAGCAGCGCGAGCGCACTCGTGACGACTCGAGCGCGCGCAGGGTGACGCGACTCGCGAGTGAGGGAGCGATGCATCGGTCAATCTATTATTTCGTTTCGGCTAGTGCAAGCCTAAGTAGGCCATGAGGTACTGTTGAGTATTTCATTATGGAATGAAGTACTGATTTCAGAATTTATAATGTTATATGAAAACGAATCAGATTATATGAAAACGCGTGGCGCGGCGACCGACGTGAGAACGGGTAGCGCGGACTCGCCTGTTGACGCATGTTCGTTCGCACAAATCGGCCCGTCGCGGCGCGACTTGTCATATCTCACGCTGAAAAAGCAGCTTAAGTACTACAATTTGATTAGAGGTTTATTGATGAATATTGACCACTGGATTCTTATGGGTTCTTTCTAACGGGTTGTCATGTGAACTACACAGTGGTGCCTCCATTATTTTCTGCTCTTTATTTATAGCAAGTCGATGGGCGTCCACCGCAGCGAACGTTGAAATCAAATAATTAGCCATGAAAAACTGAGAAAGGTGCCATCTACTATTGTGGTACCAGAATGTACAGGTAAATACGTATCGTAACTCGCGTAGTCTGTGGGTAGCTACGTCTCCCAACCTCCCGCTCGCACCATGGAATGGTCACGTATGAACAGGCTATAGTATAGGTACAAATTAGAGATAGTACAGATGGAAACCTTATGTATGTACTTTTTTTTTTACAACTATCCCTTGCTACGCACACTCGCTCACAAATCAGTATCGAAAACGACTATGAAAGTCTCCTGACCTCGTGTCTGTGAACTCAGTAAGCGGTGTCTGTGTGCGTAGCCTCAGCGAATTTAGTGTGTAGGTGTTGGCTCGTGGTCTATTTTCAAGGACACAATCTTTACTTTATTGGATAGTTGGTAATCTGTAGGTTATACAGAAAAGGGCCGCTCGGTGTGCACACAATCGGAACTAGACTTACAAGCACGGCGGAAATATGTATCAGTTATCGACACTGTCAGCGCCATCTAGTTCGCAACGTGCGCAACTGGTGTCCAATAGTTCACCCCCATTGCCACTAGATGTCGCTGTGTTAACAGTAGGTTTCCATCGGTACTGCCTGTAATGAGTGGTATAGACCGGGTGTAGCCAGTAGCCACGTTACCTGTCGGCGGGCGGCGTGGGGCGCGGCGGCGGCGGCGGCGCGGCGCCTCCCGCACCCCCTCCCACTCCCCCTCCCCCTCCCGCGTGCACCTGCGACACACAGAGAGGCTCGGTACTGCACTTGTATCTAACATTATATAACAGTATTACAAACAGATAGGCAACTCTCTGCCCCTCACTGACCAAGCTTGTCCACCCCCGCCAGTCCCGCCACAGCTGTCATTATAGTTGGCGAGTGTCGTGAGGGAATATTTGCTTAGCCCTATTGGTACCACGCACACGTTAAAGCTCTGCACGATGATAAAATTGAAAACGAATCATTTGTATGGAGTTTTCGTCCTGCGCTTATATAAAAGGAACGAGTCGTCATATACAGGGTGTAACTTCGAAACAGTTAGTATGGACAACTCTGTTAATATAACACATACAAGGATCTTAGGAACTATGTCATCGATTTTAGAGAAAAGAAAAACTTCATACATAGATTTCAAATGAAACTCTGACACAGTTCCGGAATCGAACCCCGTCGTTTTGAGAAATACAAGTTACGTCATTTCTATTTCAATATCGATTGTGTAAATCTTAAACAGTAAATGTTACTATCAATCAATCAATCAAATCAGCTTATAGCAGTCCACTCCTGGACGTGGACTTCTCCCAATTGACGCCACAACCCACAGTCCTGCGCCTTCCGCTCCGCATCCAGTCTCAGCCTGCACCAAAAGGTCGGTCAATCTGGCGGGTGGAAATCCTACCCTACATTTGCCAAATTGCGGTTTCCACTCCAGAACTCGTTTGCTCTATCAGCCATCGGTTCTTCTGGTGAAGTGTTTATTCTGCGAAATTTTACTATGGAAGACGATATCTAAAATTAATAGAATGTATTATATTTCATATTCTTTGGTTTTATTAAGTACATGTTCGAAAAGCAAACATTTTATTTCAACTCGTTGAGGTCTTCAGTGATTTCACTATTGCGTTTTGTATGCTCAATATTGGTCTAGATGGAAGGACAAGGTAGTACTGTACAGTGCCTTGTCCTTCCATCTAGACCTTTGAAAATGCCGTGAGACGAAACCAGTCAGGTTTATAACAAGCAATCAACAGTATAAATAATGTGACAGAGACACGTAGCGAGGCGGCGGCCGCGGCGGCGCTATGCGACATGTAGCGATCCACATGACAGTCTCGTTACAGCGCGACTACGTTGCTCTGTTCTCCGTCTACCGACGCGGCGACGGCGCGGCACTCACCTTGTCGTTCCTGCGCAGCGAGTCGCGCCAGCGCTCCGGGGCGGGGGCGGGGGCGGGGGCGGGGGCGGGCGCGGGGGGCGAGCGCGGGCTGCCGCCCCCCTCGTGACTCCCGCTCCTGTCGTACCTGACACATCAACATGGAAACTCTTTATTCATATAGGTCATAGAGCCACACTTACGAACGCCAAAGTGATAGCTTTTACGTTTACATTTTACTACTGTCACATTCGCAACGCAACAGGTAAAGCCGGAAAGAAAAAAAATTTGGCAATAAAACTCACGTCTTTTCTTTTCTTTTCACACTATCCACAATATCAGCACTACGAACACCAAACTCGTGGCCCCGCGAACTCACTATAGTAAGCAACATTTACTATAGTCGATCATGGATGGGTGACCGTCACGTGACCACTCTGTGACATTTATTTGCTATCGTGTCCGTACTTCAGAAGGCACGTTTAGCTGTTGTTCCCGGTAGCCAGTAAGCGGGTAGTCGTTGAGCCAAGTTGAAGGCCTTTATGAGCGATTTAAAAAATTTCAATAACGTGCAGTCACAACTTGCGTCTGTCCATATCAACATGGCAATACGGCTCACCACCTATTACGTAGGACAAAATCTAAAAAGGTGAAATGTGGGCGTATGATATGTCTCTGTCGATGAAAGGCGTGATCATATGTATGTGTATGTATTAACACCAAGAATATGAGGGCGTTTCAAGTGTAACGTAACGCAGGGGGAAGAGGGGGTCTCGTAAAACGTTACGATGCGTTACAGGGCCAGGGAGAGTATTGGAACAAGGTACAAAGAAACGTTTCACAGTGTTACATTGGAAAAGGTTTCTAAAATATTTGAACATTGCATTATTTTATACTAGAACGTATAGGGTATACGTTCATCTTAACATTCCCCGTACTGCTCGTTCGCTCTAACTTTGCCGCTCGGCTCCATATTAAAGTCGAATTTTTAATTAGAAGAAGTAAATTGACAATAAATAATGTCACTTCTTCATATAATGTTGCGTATTTTCTATGACGAAGTGACATTAGCTACTGTCAATTTACTTCGTCTAATGAACAATTCGGGTATATGCCTCTACGCCAGCGGCAAAGTTAGAGCGAACGGGTAGTACTGTAAATGTGCTTTTGTAGGGGCTTTCGCCACACAATTATCCGGATTACTAAGATGTAACTGTATTATGTATAGTGTCACGCTTGTTTAGTAAAGCGACAAGTAGTTGTGTCCTAGCCTCGTGCACTCACCCGGCGGCGGCGTTGCCCGCAGCCGCGCCCGCTCCTCCCGCACCCGCCCGCTCGCCGCTCGCCAGGTCGGCTCCTGCGACACACCGTTTGATGCAACACTGGTCTACACGGTACTTTTATTAAACAAGTACAACCATATTACTGTGTATTGCACCATTCTGTTGTCGATGCTGTCTCCGATACATATGATAACGAAGCATATAATATTCACAGTAAAACCAAGTGCTATTGAAAATTTCACACAAACACTAGCAACATACGGTAAGGCAAGGAGCATGTTTGTCATTTTGAAGTTACTTCGATAATGTAATTGCAGAAAGGGGAGTCCTTTTTGCCAGATTTATGACTAAGTTGTTGAGGGAACCCTCGAGAGGGCGCCGAGGGGCCGTTGAAAAGATCCCCGAGAGGGTGTCGATGGGACCGCTGAAGAGTCCTTGAATGGACCCTGAGAGGGTGCCGAAGGAACCTCCGAGATGGCGCTTTGGGGCGCTACTGGGTACTCACCGGCGTGGTGCGGGTGCGGGTGCGGGTGCGGGTGCGGCGGAGACAGCGGACGGCGCTCCTCGGCCTGCTTGCGCAGCATGAACTGCTCCAGCGTCACGAACCCCAGCAGGCTCTCCGCCTGCCGACAACACGCACGGTCAACACTTGCACACCATACGGAGGGGCTAAAGAGAGGCAACGCCCTGCCTCCCACTAAGCAAACTGAAGGGTGTTTTGAGGGGATAGTAGAATGAGTGAATGTCACTGCTTTGCATTACGCACACGTAATAATTTTCGTATTATATGAGTTGCCACGACAACGAACGTGGCTAATCTTTTTTGGCGTGAATACGTCTTTAAAATTACTTCCATAGGGACGCAATCCAACATAAACCGGCCAAGTGCGAGTTGGTAGTCCAACTCGCACTTGGCCGGTTTATGTGACCCCTTCATGGGCCAGTGCCCATGAAGGGGTTTCGTAGCAGCAAGTAACATAATATAAAAGTTCTTATAGTTCGTTGTAACTTTGACTGATGTTCTATCACGTTCGCAGTGGTAGTGATTTCACTAACCGGAAATTGCGGTTTATGACGTATTAAAAAATACCAGCTCTATCTCGTTCAAACTAATTTTCGTTGGTAGTTTTTATGGCAATGTACATCATATTTTTTTTTTAGATTTGTCATTCTCTTAGTTTAGAAGTTAGTGGGGGGGGGGGACACATTTTCCATAGCATTTTTGAAGACCTATCTATAGATACCCCCCACCCGTAAGGGTGTGATGAATAAAAAAAATTAGAGTTTCAGTTCTGAGTATGGGGACCCCCAAAATTTACTGCTTTTTTCTAGTTTTATATAAGAATCTTAATGCGGTTCACAGAATACATCTAGTTACCAAGTTTCAATAGCATAGTTTTGGAGAAAAGAGGCTGTGACACACGGACAGACAGACAGACAGACAGACAGACAGTCATGACGAATCTATAAGGGTTCCGTTTTTGCCATTTGGCTACGAAACCCTAAAAACGAATGATAACAAAATCGGGGGATACAGTTTAGTGTTGTAGCCACATATCTATCATCTCCATCCAAATTTCAGTTACACCACTGGATAGCTAAAGAATCAAAGAATTTATTACGCTAAGTAAGGACTGTAACACATCGCGCGCGGGGGAGGGGGCAGCCCCGCCATTTTGAAGGTAATTTTGCTGCGTCTCGAGATTTTCATTTAGTATAACTTTCGACTCGGTGAAGCTACGACGTTCATTCAAGTTTCAATCGTCAGCTCTCGTCAAAATCTATCGATAATTTATATAACATTAGTATAAAATTGTAACCGTGAATATAATAAGGTGTTTAAATAAAAAATTAATTTCAAAAAATAAATAATGTCGGCCTATACGCGTTGAAAAGCCAAATCGAAATACAGAGATCGTATACGGTTGGAAAGGGCATCTCAACAGCAATCGAATGGTACCTATAAAACACCATATGATCGAGTCAAGCAGTGCCGGCAACGTAAAGTAATGAATGCGGCCGAGCGGATCAACGACGGTGCCAGTACATCAGCTGGTACGGCTGGAATGGTTCGTTACGAGACGTATTCACGTTAAACCCAACGGCCGTGTGCCCCGACACAGCCTCACCCGTTTTTTTTCATGTGTTATCTTGCAATCGGCTTTCCTGCCATAAGCAGATATATTCTGTTTTAAGCGAGGTTATGACCTTCCATTGAAGGTACTTCTTTCTTGTATTATGATGCTCATTGTAAGGCATCCCATATCTGTTTTTTTTGAGCCAGTTGACACTCAGTGGTTTTTATTTTCTTGTGAGGACACCGGCACCGCCGAGCGGACGATCCGACCGCCTTTCTGCTGCCTATTTCGTCCAGACACTCAGTGGTTAATACAATGCTACTGCCAGATAATTGGCGTGGTGAGTTATACGGTCTCTATATGATCTAATTCGGCGTTCTATTTCATCCTTTCCTTATTTAATTCTTTCCTTTTAGTGTTTATATTCAAGTAATTATGAGTGTCAGCTGCTTTAGTGAACAGCGCGCAAGTTTTAGTTATCAGAGCTCCGTTCTGAAATCACTGTAGTATTTCTAGGCTTGAGATTTTCGCCGACCCCACAGCACTATGCAATAAGTCCACACGTGGTTTAGTGACAGTTTTGTATATGAGGACCTTATTGTTAAGGGTGAGTCTCGAGCTTCTGCTCACGATCCAGTTTAGCTCCCTCAAACGGTTATTGAGCTCATCGCGTTTCTTTCCATGTCTTCGCCATTCATAGATCTTTTCTAAATGGGTTTGCAACATTGATGATTTTTTATGAGGGCAGTTGTTGTTGCATAGTGCAGTGGTATCGTCAGCCAAAGTAGCCGAGAGAACGTCCCTGGTTTCAGGCAGATCAGATGACAGGAGACACTCCGGCATTGATTTCAAATAATTCGGAATATTTGTCATTCAGCTTTACTCTGAATATTCGATCCTCCAAATATGACTTAAACAATAGGTACATGCTATGAGGGAGGCATGATTTCAACTTGGGCAGCAATCCAGTGTGCCACACCCTGTCAAACGCCTGCTGGACGTCAAGAAACACTGCAGAACAGTATTCTTTCTTTTCTAGAGCCTCTCTGACTTTGTTGCATACTGTATGTACCTGCTCAATGGTGGCATGTTTTCTTCTAAATACGAATTGGTGCTGCGGTATAACTCTATTGGTCTGCAGACCATCATTAAGCTTTTTGGAGATTATCTTTTCAAACACCTTTGAAAAAATTATAGCGTCAGAACCATAGCGTCCTTGGCTGCCTTCTACCGAATGTACCACGGCGAATGTTATGAAGAGCTTGTGACGTCATCTAGGACTCCTACCCCAAGCGGCGCGCGCGCGATGCGCGCCTCTGCACCCCTCGCCCCGCACAGCAGCCTCAAACACCTTCATAAACGGCTGCGCGCGGTCGACGGGTCTCTCACCCACCAAGCCGAGAGCTGGGAGAACTATATAGACTCCGTTGCCAACGATTGGCCGTCAATACAAAAACTGTGTCGGCGGCTAACTAACACCCCAGCTCCGGTGCGGCCCCTCCTACACGAGGACGGAACGCCCCGCTACCGTGCAGCAGACCGAGCGGATATCCTGGCCCGCCACCTGGAGCGTCAGTTCACACCGAACGCCACAGAAGAACACGAACACGTGGCAGCTGTTGAAGAACATCTTAGAGATTACTTTGCGCAGCGGGGACTATCCCCCGAAGAGCATCCCATCTTTTTCTCGCCCGGTATGGTGCAGCGTGTCATTCGCCGAGCCAAGAAAAGGAAGGCCCCGGGAGTGGACGAGATCCCAAACTCCGCCCTCCACCATCTACCGCATCGCGCTACAGCCGCCCTAGCCCGTTTATTTACGGGCATCGTGCGCACGGGGTCCTTCCCGTCCACTTGGAAAGAAGGGTGCGTGATCATGCTGCCCCAACCGGGAAAGAACATTCTCAAACCAGAGAGCTATCGGCCCATCACACTGCTGCCAACAATCTCGAAGGTGTTCGAACAGCTGCTACTCAAGCACATCACACCTCACCTGCCTCCGAGACCAGAACAGTTCGGGTTTCGGTCTGAACATAGCACGACGCTCCAGCTGTCGAGGGTACTGCACGGCGTTACCGCAGCGCGTAATAAACGCGAGCACGCCGTCGCAGTATTCCTCGACATAGAAAAGGCGTTTGACCACGTTTGGCACGCCGGTCTGCTGTACAAGTTAGCGACCTCACCCTTACCCCGACGGACCGTCCGGGTCTTTGCGGCGTTTCTGCGAGACCGGACCTTCAGAGTGGCCGTGGAAGACGCTACCTCACTGCTCTACACCATCCGAGCTGGTGTTCCCCAAGGGAGCTGTTTATCGCCTGTTTTGTACTCACGTTACACTGACGATATCCCCACAGACGCCGGGACGGAACTAGCGCTGTACGCGGACGACGCGGCGTACATAGCGACTAGCCTCAACGCTAAACAAGCCGCGTTGAAACTGCAACACAGCCTGGACCACCTCCCTCACTGGCTGGCGCTGTGGCGACTGTCGGTGAACGTGGGGAAGACGCAGGCGATCACCTTCTCCGGAAGTAGGAAGCTTCCACCGCCACTCCTATACCAGATGCAGTCCATCGCCTGGACACATACCGTGACCTACCTGGGGATCACGCTTGACCGGCGATTGACCATGCAAAAGCACGTCAGCAACGTGGTCGCGAAAGCGCACGTCAGACGCGCGCTTCTCCGTCCAGTGCTCTCCTCTAACCTACCACCTCGCGTCAAGCTGGCGGTGTACAAGCTGTACATCCGCTCGCAGCTGACGTGCGCCGCCCCAGCTTGGTACGCCCTCACGAGCGAGTCGAGCCGGCGCCTACTTAGCACCCAGCAATCTGCCGCCCTCAGACGGGTGGTAAACGCTCCTCGCTACGTGAGGAACGACGTCATTCAACGCGACCTACGTGTGGAGAGCCTGGACAAATTCATAAGGCGCCTAGCAGCGAAGATGTTCGAACGTGCCGATGTGTCAGCGTGGAGTCACATCCGCGGACTGGCCCCATGGCACGCTCGCCCACCTGACCGCCACCTACTGCCCCGCGACCTCGTTGCGGACGTGCCCAGGGCTGCATGAAGAAACCAACCCAGAAAACTGCAACTCAATCTGGCAACAAACTGGGGAGATAGAGGCCTGTGTCCTTGTTTACTCCCTAGTTTGTCGCACTACCGGACGACGATCTGCAAGCGCCCCGCTGTGTTATCTGATAAAGATAACGCAGCCCCCCTCGGCGATGCGGCCACGCCCACCGAGCGCTGCATGCAGTATGCAGTACTCAGTCTGCGCGCCGCCACCGACACCGCGCAGCGGGCTCCAACCACACATCATCCGCCCGTTGCGACCGACATGCGTGGATACTCCCCGCGATATCCGCGTTATGTGGAAGCACGGACGGATGATGCTACTACCGGAATGACACCGGGCCGTCGCCACAGCCGCCGCTCCTTGTCGCTGGACGCCCTCGGCCGGGCCTTGACCGGGTAACCGGACATCTCACCTGGCTGGGGCGACCGCCGGAGCGGCGCGAGGTCGACGGTCCCGACCTACACCTTACACGAACGGAAGACAGCAGTCTTCCACCCCCAGGACCCTCCCTTATCTAAGGGAGGAGATGATATCCTCGTGGAAGAGGCCAAGGCCTATGTCACGATTCCACGCACTCCTAGGGGTGTAGTGAAGAGTAACGTCTGACAGGTCTCTCTCGCTGCCTGCTGCCCTTCAGGTGATGTACTCCACACCATCTGCGCGACATCACTGGGTCTAGTGGTCCAGGGCTAGAAGAACCCTCTCTTGCTGGTTAACTAACGTGACGAAAGTCTATGTTGTACTATATCAATTCGCTATATAAGAATAAACGCAGATAACTGCAGTGTTACTTCAACCCTATTGTTCACATTTATCTCCTTGGTAAATATACCTATATTTGGACCGGGATAGGTGGCTGCTGCACCCTTCTCGTGATAAGCTCTTCAACCTGATCCCACCATCTCCCTTCCGATCCCGAACAACGCGTGCCGGGCAGAGGTGCCACTCATACACTGTGGAGAGAATCTTCGCCAGAACTGAGTGTTTTAAGAGATCATTCCTATGTCGAACTATAAAAACATGGAAAGATCTGCCCGCACACATGTTGTTTTAGAATTTTAAATGTTTAATTAAACAATGTGGTTTAGGGCAATTTTATATTCAACACAATGTACAGTTGTTAAGAAATAAAATACAATACATATTTCCCTCATCTTGCAATCCCGGGTTCTTCAAGAGGAGCATGAAGAGGCACATCACTTGAGGAATTGGGAGAAGGCTAATAGGTCTATATGAGCTCATCAGGTGATGTGGTTTGGGTATCATAATTATGTCTGATACTTTCCATAATGTTTGGATAATATGATGTTCTGAGTATGTCATGCAATAACTGTGAGCCTCAGCACAACAGCGGCGCGGTACCTTGGGCTTGGGGCGCGGCGCGTGCGGCAGCGGCTTGGTGACGAAGTCGCTCTTGTCGAAGTCCAGCAGGTTGGGGTTGGACGCGTGGATGTAGTTGATGGGCGCCGGCAGCCGGTGCGGCCGCGCCTCGTCCGGCGTGGGCGGGGTGGGCGCGGGGGCGGGGGCGGGGGCCGGCGGGGGCGGGGGCGGGGGCGAGCCCGCCGCGCGCCGGTAGCTGCGGTACTGCTCCGGGGGCTTCACCTGCGGGGGCGAGGTGGCGTTAGATAGGGCAGCTATAGAGCGAGGCGAGTGAGTGACACCTCGTGCGACTCTAGGGGCGAGGCGAGTGAGGCGAGTGAGGCAGAGAGACCCACCTTGGGCGGGCGCGGCGCGTCGTCCCGCTTGCTGCGCGAGAAGAAGCGCAGGTACTTGCGGTCGAGGCTGGTGGAGGCGTGCGCCACCGCCTCGTGCGACTCTAGGGGCGAGGCGAGTGAGGCGAGTGAGGCAGAGAGACCCACCTTGGGCGGGCGCGGCGCGTCGTCCCGCTTGCTGCGCGAGAAGAAGCGCAGGTACTTGCGGTCGAGGCTGGTGGAGGCGTGCGCCACCGCCTCGTGCGACTCTAGGGGCGAGGCGAGTGAGGCGAGTGAGGCAGAGAGACCCACCTTGGGCGGGCGCGGCGCGTCGTCCCGCTTGCTGCGCGAGAAGAAGCGCAGGTACTTGCGGTCGAGGCTGGTGGAGGCGTGCGCCACCGCCTCGTGCGACTCTAGGGGCGAGGCGAGTGAGGCGAGTGAGGCAGAGAGACCCACCTTGGGCGGGCGCGGCGCGTCGTCCCGCTTGCTGCGCGAGAAGAAGCGCAGGTACTTGCGGTCGAGGCTGGTGGAGGCGTGCGCCACCGCCTCGTGCGACTCTAGGGGCGAGGCGAGTGAGGCGAGTGAGGCAGAGAGACCCACCTTGGGCGGGCGCGGCGCGTCGTCCCGCTTGCTGCGCGAGAAGAAGCGCAGGTACTTGCGGTCGAGGCTGGTGGAGGCGTGCGCCACCGCCTCGTGCGACTCTAGGGGCGAGGCGAGTGAGGCGAGTGAGGCAGAGAGACCCACCTTGGGCGGGCGCGGCGCGTCGTCCCGCTTGCTGCGCGAGAAGAAGCGCAGGTACTTGCGGTCGAGGCTGGTGGAGGCGTGCGCCACCGCCTCGTGCGACTCTAGGGGCGAGGCGAGTGAGGCGAGTGAGGCAGAGAGACCCACCTTGGGCGGGCGCGGCGCGTCGTCCCGCTTGCTGCGCGAGAAGAAGCGCAGGTACTTGCGGTCGAGGCTGGTGGAGGCGTGCGCCACCGCCTCGTGCGACTCTAGGGGCGAGGCGAGTGAGGCGAGTGAGGCAGAGAGACCCACCTTGGGCGGGCGCGGCGCGTCGTCCCGCTTGCTGCGCGAGAAGAAGCGCAGGTACTTGCGGTCGAGGCTGGTGGAGGCGTGCGCCACCGCCTCGTGCGACTCGCTGCGCGGGAGGCGCGCGCGCCCCGTCAGCTTCTTCAGCGACCCGAACTTGGACTTGTCCTTATCCTTGTCCTTGTCGCGGTCCCGGTCCCGGTCCCGCTCCCTCACCGGACTGTCCGGGTCCGACTCCGTCTCCGAGTAGTCCGTCTCGGAGAACTGCTTCGACACATCCATCTGTGGAGTGATATGTTTGTCTGTTATCACTTATGGGTGTTAATGTGACTTCCAGGGTAGTCATGGCAATCAATAAGCTGAGCTTGAGCCCTGAATTTTCACCCAAATCCTAGGAATATAAACTGAACTACGAAGATGCTCTTTATCAAAAGAAAAATCTTAATTTGATGCAAGGTTTAATTGATAAAGAATGCTCGCAGATAACAATTATTTTGTTACCTGACGACATAGAGCCAAATATTATTTAAATTCAAATTTTCAATTATCCTTAAATTATAAAACCAAAAATAGAATACAATGTGTCACTGTCATAACTGCTTAATATAATAATATATTGAAACGGCAGACGCCGTCTTCATCCATAGCCCAAGTCAACCAGACAGACCATTTCACACCCATCACAAGAGCCCATCACGTAGTTAGCATATTTTACAATAGTTAGCTCCCATTGCAGATGGTCCATTACCGTTCTTCTACATAAGTCGGATGTGGATTGTTTGTAGTGGGGGTCCCATTTCCTATTAATTAAAAGTCTCAAAGGGCCTCTGCATGTTAGACTTGTGTCCTCGTGTAAGCCTACCAAAAGTTCGGACGTCTTCGTAAGAAAAAAAAGAAGATACCCGTGACGTAGAGACATAATAATACCATTTATTTTCAGATAACAATGATTAATTATTGGAGTGGCGACAATTTTTACTCTTTCCCGTTGCTACACACATGTAAATGCTTTTAACGTAATTATTACCTTTGATGTAAAAAAAATCACTTTCCTCCTCTGCATGAACGAAGGAAAATAGCAGACTTGTCATATATTTGTTCAAGATCATGAATAGATCGGCTGACAGACGGGAGTGAGACAAAAAGATTGATATTTAAACTAGCGGTTCCCTGCCACGCTTCGCTGTGACTTTTTTATGGTGGTTTCATGTACCTATCAGAAATCAGTAACAAACCAAAGGATGAGTACATTTCAAAAAAGTTTAATGTTGAGCCGTAACCAAAATTATAAATCTTTCAGAAAATCCAATTAACATCCAAATCAATAGAAGCTTCACTTGAAAAAACAAAATTCTGTGATCAATGTTCAGTTTTTAAAACACCGTGCGCACGCTTCAAAAAAATAAATTCACTCTGATAATAATTCCCGCGCGCCAAAACTCTAACTTCAAAAATAACATTAGTCCAGTCATTATATACATTTGGAAATGCAAATGAACCGAGAAAGCCAAATTTTGGATATTACGTGCGGAGGGGCTAGAAAAGCTTAAGTTCAAATTGTCGACCAAAATAACCTGGTGGGTTTTCCGCCATCTTGAAAAAAGGGTTATATTCAGTTTTTTCATCATAATTCGGTTCCCCGTTGAGATACGAAAATTTTATTAAAAGTTTTTTGTTGCTCTTTGTACGATCTACAATTAAGGTCTACGCATTTTTCACGTATCGATCACCGTTATCGAAATATCGATCCAAAAAGCCGCAATTTGGGGAGAAAAATTTATTTTTAGCTATTTCCTTCTTTCTCGTGAAATATATCGAAAAATGTCCATAAAAAAAATTGTTGAGCGTGTTCAGACCTACAAATTCGTTTCTCTTGGTTTTAATTTCCGGACTTGCACAGGACAAAAAAAAATTTTTTTCGCAAACCAGCTAAAGGCAAAACACCGGCAAAACTATACTCTCCGAATAGTTTCAAGCATGATAAGTCTGTTCTTGAGAACATTCTTTTCATCCATGTTTTCAGCGGTTGTGACACCACGTCGTCTTTTTATAATATTGGAAAGTCGAAATTCATCAGCACCCTCGAGAAGAACCCGAACCTCCGGTCATCGGTAAAACTATTCAAGCAAGAAAAGGTCGATCCGGAGATGCTAGCTTGCGCGGGAAAACTATTCCTTATCGCTCTCTATGGTGGTCGTAAAGAGGATACAACGATGGATAGTTTGCGATTCCACCGCTTTGAAAAATCAATGACGACAAATAAGACAAATATAATCTTTCACTACTCCCACCAACGGAAAGCGCAGTCCGCCAACACGTTTTCCGGACATATCTACAGGTACAAACGTGGCTCGGAGTTTTCAAAGATCCTCAGGAATGGGGTTGGCGACAGACGAATTACGGGCTTGAACCAATTTGCACCACAGCCGCACCCGCTCCACCTGAACTTTTAAAACTCATTTCGTGCAAATGTAAAGGAAAGTGTGGGGCTGCTTGTGGGTGCAGGAAAGCAGGAATTAGTTGCTCCGTTATTTGCCTGCACTGTAGTGGACAGACATGCAACAATGTCGCCAGAGTCGAGATTTTATTCAACGACGATCACGATGATGATGATTATATTTTTTCAACCGTCCCAGCATCATTTACTGCGATTCAAGAGTTTTCACGACTCGAAGAGTCTACCGAGGAAGAACTTCTACAGCCAGGACCATCGAAACGGCGAAAAACATGTGAAAAAAATTACCACCTGTAATTATTGTTTTTTGCTGCATAAAAATTATTTGATCAATAATTTTCATGTGTTTGATTTATGATTTGGCTGGTTTATTAATTTATTTTGTATTGCAATAATTGCTTGAACAACCATTCATCCATTTTGACGTATGGATACAACCGTGCGAGTGGCTAAATCAAAACCGGGCACAGTCTTACTGACTTTGCGCTGCGCTAGAGGTCGTAATTCTTATCGAAAATAAAAAATAAAAAAACGAATTTGTAGGTCTGAACACGCTTACCAATTTTCATTACAGACATTTTTCGATATCTTTCACGAGAAAGAAGGAAATAGCTAAAAACATTTTTTTCTCCCCAAATTTATGGCTTTTTGGATCGATATTTCGATAACGGTGATCGATACGTGAAAAATGTGTAAACCTTAACTGTAGATCGTACAAAGAGCAACAAAAAACTTTTTATAAAATTTTCGTATCTCAACGGGGAACCGAATAATGATGAAAAAACTGAATATAACCCTTTTTTCAAGATGGCGGAAAACCCACCAGGTTATTTTGGTCGACAATTTGAACTTAAGCTTTTCTAGCCCCTCCGCACGTAATATCCAAAATTTGGCTTTCTCGGTTCATTTGCATTTCTAACCCGATTTTTTCGACGTAATGACTGGACTACATGCAAAACGTATGTCTGACCTTTTTATTAGGTAGATTACTCTTTTATTATTCTGAATGCAAGGAGGCCACATTCAAACTTCTCTTTAAAAAACAGCAATCTGGTTCCTTTTAACGTTGTTTATAATATTTTGTTATGAAGCTGGCAAAACATAATTTAAAAAAACGACCAGCGCCATTTATTGGTAAAATTACTTTTTAAATCTGTTTTATTCTTATTACTGTTATGATAAAAGTGCATATAGTAGCCTAAAACATTCTCTGAATCCTGTTTTATATCGTGTCCAATTTTGAGCTCAGCCGATTCAGTAAATTTTGAGTTTATAAAGAGTATTAAGATTATTTTTGAAAAGCAATTAGTATGCTAACTATTAATAAATTTTAAATATGGAAAAAGAATTGGTTTCGAGCAGGATTCGCCGAAGACGCAGGTTCGAATTCTGCTTGAAACAAATTCTTTTTCCATATTTAAAATTTTAAAGAGTACTTAAACGCACACAACATTTATATTAATATAGATAACAGGTAATAATAAATAGATAAATTATAATAAATAAATATTCACGGACATTTCACACAACGCTATCTGATCCCAAAGTAAGCTAGGAATAACTTGCTTGTGTTATGGGTATCAGACCACGGATATTCATACTTATATACTTGGGTAAAACTATTTATAAGCTATAAGCCATTTCGGAAAGATTTGCAATAAAAGTAAAATCATTTAAATTATGTAAAATCAATCGATCAAAAAAATTGATTTGACATAATTTAAATGATTTTACTTTAAATTATGATAATTAATCTTTTATTTTTTAATCTTTTTATTTATTACTAAATTATGTAAATTAAAATAAAAAGTTATTATTAAATTGAAAAGATCCTTACCATAATCTATACTAATATTATAAAGAGGAAAGATTTGTTTTTTTGTTTGTTTCAATTCAATTTCAATTTTCAATTTCATTTATTTCGTGAACATAGGTAAATAATGATGTTACAGCTATGATAGGTACATACTATGCTCCGCCAATTGGCATACAAAATATAATCATTTGCTTTTAAGCCATGCACATAAAATATAATCTTTTTTTTTTTATACAATACCAATTAATAAGTTATAGAATTGTCAAATAAATTAAAATGTTATTACTTATCATTAACAATATATTCATTAAATGTCTGTAATATTTTATATTTTTATTTTGGTCAGATATTAAGTATTATTATTATTATTACTAGTTTGTTTGTTTGTAACGAATAGACTCCGGAACTACTGGACCGATTTGAAAAATTCTTTCACTGTTGGAAAGCTACACTCTTTGCGGTGAACATAGGCTATATTTTATTCCCGTATTCCCACGGGAACGGGAACTACGCGGGTGAAACCACGTAACGTCCGCTAGTTCAAGGAAAAAAAATCATATTGAAATTAGACCGACGCCAATAGGCGTCAGAACTTGTTGCGCCTACACCTGCATGAAAAATCAATTCCATAACTGCAATAAATGAGTTAATGTTTTGTCATACGTCACACTGCCAGATAGCAATATTGAGAGATTCAAAATACCACTATTATATCATTTATATCACCTCTGTCATAATAACACTACTGAAAATTAAAGCTAAGTAAAATTTCAATCTTAACGAGATTTTCTATACCTACATAACTTATTAAATTAAAAAGATCCTTACCATAATTCTTATACTGGGTGTTTCTTTTAGGGTGTCAAGCCGCCACTAGCTGGTAGCAGAGTTCCATACCTATCGATTTAACCCCCATGTATGTTCTACGATTTTTTGTAGTTTTCGAGATATAATTTTTTTTCGTTATTTTTCCACGTGGCTTTAAATAATTACAACTTCTTCTTGGTTCGACTTTTCTTGGATATTTTTTTATTATTATAATGCCTATTGTTTGCAGTATTACGGACAAAATAATCTCCTTCCTAACTTTGATACAAGATGTAAAAATGTTAATCGATAATAAAAAAATAGGGAATTATGCAGAACATTATATCTCGAAAACTACAAAAAATCGTAGAAAATACATGGGGGTTAAATCGATAGGTATGGAACCCTGCTACCAGCTAGTGGCGGCTTGACACCCTAAAAGAAACACCGTGTATAATTCACATTCACATTACTAAGTACAAGGAAAAAAAAAACATATTGAAATACGACCGACGCCAATAGGCGTCAGCCCTTATTGCGCCTACACTGTAACGTGCTATTCCGTTACATGGGCACTATGTAAGTGAATAAATACATAAATTCGAATTTCATAGTTTTATTTATTTTTGTCGTGCATAGACACGCTAAATTTGGACTCATTTTCATTCACTGCTCTAGGCTGTATGTTGCGAGACCTTAGTGCGTTTCTCAACGAAGTTTAAAAATTGAGTTGATGGATGAGAGCTGTCAAAATGGGTACGATCTTATTCGTCGGCCTCGAATCAAGGAACGATGTCTGCTATTTTTGACTGGATATAATTTCGCCCATCAATAGGCCTAATAACTCATATGGAGTAAGGAAATGTTCCGCCTTCCCTCCTGAGCTCTATTTAATATTGATTTTTGGTAAGTTTTTGTAATTTTTGAACAACTAATGGATATATTATGGCGTCTGTTCAGTCAAACTTCATAGATTGGTTATTTCTTGCAGATTGATTAATGACTCTCTCGGCTCGATCCCGCTTTTTTGTCTGTCTGCTGAGGAGCATATTTTCTTTTCATGCGGTACGTAATTTACCATTTTGAATAAGGATCATCATGTGTGGTAACATGTGCTCCCATACTGAAGTGTATTTTGATGTTCATTTCAGCTTATTTAGCGCTGTTCCCTGGGGAGACAAAATGTGCCCAGATATATGAGACCCGTTCCGGGATGCTTTTGATCGGGTTGGTCGTGAACAGTGGCGGCTGTACCTTAAGTGCGCTCGTGCGGTGAACCACCAGTTCAAAAGATATAAAAATTACAAAACTTTTAAGACATCTAATAATTACTTATCAGTTGTTCAGTCAAACTGTTGTTCAGTCAGCTGTTCAGTCAAACTTCATAGATTGGTTATTTCTTGCAGATTGATTAATGACTCTCTCGGCTCGATCCCGCTTTTTTGTCTGTCTGCTGAGGAGCATATTTTCTTTTCATGCGGTACGTAATTTACCATTTTGAATAAGGATCATCATGTGTGGTAACATGTGCTCCCATACTGAAGTGTATTTTGATGTTCATTTCAGCTTATTTAGCGCTGTTCCCTGGGGAGACAAAATGTGCCCAGATATATGAGACCCGTTCCGGGATGCTTTTGATCGGGTTGGTCGTGAACAGTGGCGGCTGTACCTTAAGTGCGCTCGTGCGGTGAACCACCAGTTCAAAAGATATAAAAATTACAAAACTTTTAAGACATCTAATAATTACTTATCATCATTAGGTATGTAAGTAACACCTATTCTTACAAAAACTTAAAACAAATAACATAATCTTATTGTGACGAAACAATTTAAGCTCTTTGCTACACTACTAAAGCCTAAATTCCTTGTAAAAAAAATCGGCGTGCGTTTTCCCGAGCGCACGAGAACGGCCCATACTACTTGTACTAAATCCGAGCTAAAACGCCTGGCGCGTGAGACAAAACATCGTTCATAGAAAATGTACCGAGCGATGAGTCTGATTTCGTGCGCCGCACGCGATCGGGAAAACCGAACATTACCCGAGAGCACCCGATGTTTGGTTTGACGAAATTTTAATTCTCCCGATATTGTTTCGCTGATGTACCTTTATGTGACGCGTTAAATATTTATTGATTGTTTGATTTTTAAATTACTAGTTTTTCATTTATTTTGATCTTAGTTCTGTTCTATATTTATTTTCTTTATTATACAAATGTTTTATTATTTATTAAAGAAAAGAATATATTGCTTGTAAAATGTCTGGTGTGTGTAAAAATGAGCGTAAATAATATCTCAGTACCTACCAATACAAAACTTTTCAAAATAAACATACTGCATACATATGCACGCCTTTATCCCTGAAGAGGTAGGCAGAGGCATAGTATACGCCCACGTTTCTCCTTATAGTTTTATGTCCCCCGTAGTAGGTGGTGAGCCTAATGGTGGTTTCAAAATAAAGTTAATATAAAATTGGCGGGATCACCAAGGCTCTTATTTAATTTAAAACTAGAGAGCAAGTAAAGTGCACCACCAGTTTGAGGACCCACCAGCCGCCACTGGTCGTGAAACCCATGTGCAGAGTGAGGATCGCGTGAGTTTTCCTATCGGAAGACAGCAGGTACCCCTGTACACATAATATAGATTGGATTACCTTTTTTTAATCACCTAATGACTAGATGGATGTCATGATAATTGTCTCGTAAATTTCAGTATAGAAACCTTGTTAGATTTATTGCGGTTAAACCCTAACCTTAATCTTATTCTAAGCCATTAGTATAAATAAGAATGTATTCGCCTTCGCTAGGAATAAAGTTTGGAACATTCCTTCAGAGTTTCCATCCTGAGTTCCAGCCCCGGGCTTGTGATTAAAAGTTCCGGGGCCCTGCCGCTGACTATCTGGCATATTATGGTTGATGGACCCATAACCATCTGGCGCCCGAGATAAGTATTTTATTCATCATAGCATCATTCATTGTCTATATACATATACCCCTTCTATTTTTTATATTACAACACCTGCATGAATAATCAATTCTATAACTGCAATAAATGAGTTAATGTTTTGTCACACGTCACACTGCCAGATAGCAATATTGAGAGATTCAAAATACCACTATTATATCATTTATTTCACCTCTGTCATAATAACACTACCGAAAATTAAAGCTAAGTAAAGGTTCAATCTTAACGGGATTTTCTATACCTACATAACTGGTTGGTTAATAGTTAGGTTAAAATAGTTAGGTCAAAATATACCACCACGAACCGACTGTCTGAAGCGATGACGCTGCTGTCAAGTAGTAACGCTGCCCCGCACACAAGTTCCTCTCCCCCTCTGACGCCTCCCTCCGTCGCCCGCAGACCATGGGAGGGTCGCGTACGAGTTTGCCAAGCTATAGCTTATTTTCTCTAAAATGGCTTTTAAACATAGAGCAACACGACCTATGATTTTTATCATGAGGGGAGGCACCAAACTAAGACTTTCTCCTCTGTCGCGTATTCCTCTTGGTACTCCAAGAGGAATATGCGACAGAGGAGAAAGACTTATTTATTTATTTGTTACTCTTGAAGGTAGTTACTTACGTTGGTGGCGAGCGAGGGCAGCAGCGTGGCGCGGTGGATGAGCTGTATCCAGGCCAGCATGGCGTCCCTGGTGTCGCTCGCGAAGTAGAAGGCGGTGCCGGTGTGGTACACCTTGAAGGCGTGCGCGCGCGACTTCACCTCGGCCGCCGCCGACACCGTGAACCCCTCCAGGTAGATCATGCAGTCCGCCTTGGCGCACTGCAACAGGTGTTCACCGCTGGTATATAGATAACTATATCCTAAATAGTTTGTACTATTGCATTTACATTGATGTTGGCTCTGTGGAGCAGTGGCAATGTGCGTGCAGTGAACACCGCACATGCATAAGTGTGTGTGTGTGTGTGTGTGTGTGTGTGTGTGTGTGTGCGGTACTCACGTGCGGCGTGCGGTAGGCGTACAGCAGGTTGTGCGTGAGCAGCAGCTGGCGGCGCGCCCAGCGCGGCTGCTGCGCCTGGCGCGCCCGCACGCGCTGTGTGTGTGTGTGTGTGTGTGTGTGTGTGCGGTACTCACGTGCGGCGTGCGGTAGGCGTACAGCAGGTTGTGCGTGAGCAGCAGCTGGCGGCGCGCCCAGCGCGGCTGCTGCGCCTGGCGCGCCCGCACGCGCTGTGTGTGTGTGTGTGTGTGTGTGTGTGTGCGGTACTCACGTGCGGCGTGCGGTAGGCGTACAGCAGGTTGTGCGTGAGCAGCAGCTGGCGGCGCGCCCAGCGCGGCTGCTGCGCCTGGCGCGCCCGCACGCGCTGTGTGTGTGTGTGTGTGTGTGTGTGTGTGCGGTACTCACGTGCGGCGTGCGGTAGGCGTACAGCAGGTTGTGCGTGAGCAGCAGCTGGCGGCGCGCCCAGCGCGGCTGCTGCGCCTGGCGCGCCCGCACGCGCTGTGTGTGTGTGTGTGTGTGTGTGTGTGTGCGGTACTCACGTGCGGCGTGCGGTAGGCGTACAGCAGGTTGTGCGTGAGCAGCAGCTGGCGGCGCGCCCAGCGCGGCTGCTGCGCCTGGCGCGCCCGCACGCGCTGTGTGTGTGTGTGTGTGTGTGTGTGTGTGCGGTACTCACGTGCGGCGTGCGGTAGGCGTACAGCAGGTTGTGCGTGAGCAGCAGCTGGCGGCGCGCCCAGCGCGGCTGCTGCGCCTGGCGCGCCCGCACGCGCTGCCACACCGCGCCCATGGCGCCGCGCGCCGCCAGCAGCGCCGCCGGCACCATGCGCCGCTCTGCAACAGCGGGCGAGTCAGACGGGCCAGACACTGTTCGCATGCGGTGCTACGAGGCACGGCCGGAATGCGAGACGACCACAGAACGAACTAGTGGAGAGCTCTTCAGGGACCTACTCATACACGATGAGGATCCACGACAGGTATTCGAGCGAGTTAGTGGATTTTTCATGGGAGCACTAGTTTTAGCCGACATCGACTGATTACATATATATGATGCACAGGCGACATGTGGTGCATAATGTTACGCGGTGCTGATTTATTAATTAACTAGCTGTTGCCCGCGACTTCGTACGCGTGAAAATTGTTACAATGCCAATTTGATTGCTCTCTGCTTAGCCCCTAGGATATGTAGCGTGATAATATATAGCCTATTTTAAGACCCTACCCCTTGGTAATATTTGTGCAAAATTTGAATCAAATCTATTGAGTACTTTTCGAGATCCTTCCGGACAAAGCAAAGCAAACAGACAAACAGACAAACAGACAAAAATTTTTCTAACTATATTTTTGGCTTTGGTATCTTATGTTGAACACCCAGCGAGTATTTTTTTTTAAATATTTCCAATGTACAGTTTTGACTTTTCTATCATTTTATTATATGTATAGATCACACTTTAAACTAACATTACAGGTTACCCTAATGCGGTAGCTAGTAATATCAGAAAGTTTATGATGTTGTGACAATGAAAAGAGATTTTAAGCCGAGCGCGATAGCATGAATTGGACTTCGATCTGTGATTTGTTGCAGGCCAGAATGGGCAAACTACATTCGCGTTTGTCCGGAGAGGAATAAGCGTGCTACAGCAACCTGCTCTTCCGACGATCTACTCCAAACGGCTAGCTATTAAGGGCTTAATATCCTTGGGTGACATAGGTTATATTTTATAATCATAGTCCCACGGGAACGAGAAATACGCGGATGAAACCGTGTGACATTAGCTTGTGAAAGATACATCATACCCAAGCTCACCGATAGATACTCCCTGAAGGTTATACAGGTGTATGCCCCGACCTCGAGAAGCTCGTACGAGGTAGTCGAGACCGTGTACAAGGACATAGCGAAAGCACTACCCGGCAATTCCAAGGCTTTTACGGAGTTTTATAGGGGCATTCAATGCAGGGGCAGTGGCGTACCTTATTGTACGACTGGTCGCCGGCTTTGCTTAGATTCAACCTGAACGCCTTTCAGTTGACCCTCCCCGACCAAAGTAATTTGGTCAGGTGGGGGAAAATCACAGATAAAACATGTAATGCACGTGGAGAAGCGATTGGAACTGCTAGGCACCTGCTGGTAGACTATAGGACGCTATTAGACCGGGGTCATTACTCAGGCCGACATGATAGGGTATTGGAAATCATACGTGAGGCTGTCAGTTTGGCGGTAGCGAGAGCGAAAAAGGGATTACCCACAAACAAAAGAAATGTATAAAAATATGTATAAAAATGTGCGGAGTACCCGGCTCAGTCACAAAATTTGTATGAAACCCTCGAGAACAACCCTAATGAATATTAAAGTGTATACTGTATGGGAAAAAAAGTTTACAATAAGTTACCCATTTATATTGTTGAAATTGAGAACTTAATACTATTTAAGAGAAAGTTAAAAAATATCTAATTGACAAGGTTTACTACACTATTAAAGAATTTTTAGACGAGAAAACATTTAAATGATGATTGTTAATGAGTGACATTATTTATTTGACATTAATTATATGACCTATTTTCCAATATTGACTAAATGATATTTAATTTGCAAATTAGAAATTAATGACATTATTATTGATTATTATATTATTTAATTCAATTAAATTTTAATATTTTCACTAGAATCTGCATGTAATTGAATTGAGTTTTTTATTGAATTATCAGCAACTTGACATTATTTGTTATTGTATTGACATTGCAAATTTTAGTTTTATTCTGATTATTTATTGTTGTATTAAGTTTTCATTGATTTGACATTACACTATTATGTATTTGACATTAAAATAATCTTAACTTGACATTAAATTAATAAGGACTTGACATTGAATAAATAGGGACTTGACATTGAATAAATAAGAACTTGACATAAATTTGTGTTCCTAATTAGCCAGTAAATTGGGAATTTGTTTGGGTTTGATTGTGATTCAATTTTTGTTATGTAATTGGGGTGGCATAATTTTTTTTTTTAATTTTAAGTGTAAGTATCTGGGAATTGAATTTTGATTGGAAAGTAATCTGCTTGGTTTGTGTAAAGGTTTTAATAAGGTACTGAATTTGCTAGATTTTGTGTTATTGTACTAAAGTGCTGTGCTAATTTATTGTAAAGTGGTCTGCTATTGTATTGGGTACCAACCTGTAATGATAGTAGTGTGTGGAATAAATAAATAAATAAATAAATAAATAAATAATTAGTTATAATATTTAAATTGTATTTTGCATGCCAATATGAGGGCGAAACTTGGAGGACACAATGTTCCTAAATTTTGTAACAACCTTTATAACCCATGTTTGCAAAAATAAAGAATTGAATTGAAAAAAAAAAAATATTGCGTTTGAAAAGGAAGGCTGTTCAAAAAAAGTACCTCAAAAGCCATACTCAATTTTGATGGCTACCGCCGATTGGACCATACTCGCAGACACGTATGTAAAACACTACAAAATCCCATTCCCCCCTGTGCCACGCTATGGACCCGGCGCCCACACTGAGAATCCATGGTATGCTAAGAATAAGGTCTCAAAATCCAAAGTGGGAGTACAAGAATACGGCGAAACCTTTTGGCGTGGGGCGCAGGAATGACCAAGGGCACATGCTTGTCAACTTTCTCGAGACACAGGGATTCTTCTTGATGAACTCGTTTTTTATGAAGAGGCCCCGCAGAAAGTGGACTAGGCGAAGACCCGACAAGGTCTCAAGGAACGAGATAGATAGTTTCCGTAGTTTTGAGTATATTTTTATTTTTGTATGTAACGACATATAAAAATAAAAATCTTCCTCATAATAGTAGTATAGTCAAGTTTTGATGATAATATCAATGACGCCTATAGGCGTCATCCGCCTCTGATTTACTATTTATTTACGTCGATAGGCGTCCTTCGCAACAAATAGGCTAAATCTAATAATTCATTTTGGAAAACTGAGTAAGGCGCCATCTACTATTGTGGTACCTAAATCTACAGACAAATTCGTTTCGTAACTCGTGTAGTCTGTGGGCAAGCTACGTCTCCGGAGACCCCGGCTCCCACGCCCACCTACGGATTTGCCAAGCTATAGTTTCGATGCAAGGATCCAGACTTAACTGTTTGACAGTTATAAACTGGAAATGGTAGCTTCAGGCAAGCCCTAACCCAAGCTAAGCCTATGCAACACTACTGCCTGCTCCTATGACAATGATGAAGACGAAAGTCGAGATCGCGCACTCTGGGAATGTTCCTTGTACTACAAACACAGGAAGACATGTTGAATACCATCTAAGACCTCAGTAAAGACGAGTTGCATCTTCCAACAGGACCTAGTGCTCACAAGAGAAGCTTTTGCAGAATTTCGCCAGCTTGCACATTCTTGGCACACTCTTATGCTGCACTGGCTCCTATTTTGGTGCAACGACGGGTTATTTTTAATTTTTGTTGATGTTTAAAGTTTTTTTTTTATGTCAGTGTTGTTGCACTAAAATTAAGAGATTTTTCTTTCTTTTCTTTCTTTCTTCTTCAGCGCGATTATAAATTTGGTGATAATTATGTTCTTATAGTGCAATTAAGCAGGACGCGCAGTACCGTGGGTACGCGCAGTTTCAGAGTGGCATTTATAACAGAAAGTCGGCCCTGGCCACTACTGAATTCCAGATAATATATCAACCACTTATTTTGGCAGGTCAGAGCAATTCTGGGAACCACGGGCGTCCTTTTAAAAGGCTTCTCATGCGGTTCCAGAATTAGCTCGCTTGAACGATTTTATTGTGTTACATGTACGGAAAGGAGTGCAAGTACTCACTGGCCAGAATGGAGCTGTTCTTCTTGAGGCTGCGCGACTTGGAGGAGGGGAACATGCCGCGCACCGCGCTCGTGGGCGACAGCGCGTGGCCCCGCGCCGGCCCCTCCGCGCCCCCGCCCCCGCCCCCGCACACCGCCTGCGCGCCCACCACGATGTCGGGCGCGGGGCTGGGGGCGGCGGCGGGGGACAGCACGCGCATGTCGTGCTGGGTGATGTGGCGCAGCGGCACGGAGATCTGCAAGCGACGTGCAGCGCGCTATGTAGTCGTGCTAGTAGTTACCCAGCGGGAACTGTAGCTGTGGGCGCGGTACTCACGTGCGTGATGTCGGTGGGGCGCAGCGGCTTGAGCGGCGACGTGGGCGCCGGCGGGGACTCCTCGCGCGGCACGGCGCGCAGCACCGGGTACACGCTCGCCACACCGGGGACACCGGGGACACTGGCGACACCGGGGACACCCGGGCCGGGCGAGGGCCGGGCGGGCACGGCGGGCCGCGGCGGGGGCTCGGGCCCGCGTGCGCCGGAGCCGCGGGGAATCCTGCACCGGAAGTTATATCTCAAATAAGTCGCAGGTGCTTACCGGAAAAATGTGAAGAAAAAAGGCTAAAACAAAGTTTAAATATGCACCTCTGGTTTCTTTTGAGCCACTTGATGTAGATAAAGGCGATCATTCAGATTGGGCTTATTTGAATTTTACCGGCCACTAAAAGAAGTGCTTGATTTTGATAGAACACAACATTGCAAGCATTTTTTATTACTACACCAAAGTTTTAAATCGATTCCCTGAGATTTTATTTACGCCTGTAGCAGACCTCCGCCGCGAAACCATGATAGCGGAACCGCAGTAATTCCGCCAAGTTCTGTCACATATAGGAGGAGCGGAACACTAGCGAAACCGCCTGTTCTAATGCATAGATTTAACTATCTTCTATCTCTTTCACCACACGGTTTCGCCAATCTGCTCCTACGCCAGTCAAACCTCCGCGCTTCGGCCGCCTTGTTATTGCGGTGCCGCGTTGTCTACGCGCCGGTTTGTCAAAATTGACAGAAATACAGAGCGGAACGGCGAAGCTAATATTTTTTCAGTAAATGGACGTGAAGTTCATGGAAAAACTACTTCAAGCCATCAGAAATAGACCCTTTATGTATTTATTAAGTCATCCAGATAATAAAAATAATATGATAAAATTGCGATAGCGTCACATCGACTAACTCGTGTCAGGTTCCGTTGCCCAGTTCCGCTGTTTAATCCACACTTGATCACAGCGGAATTCATTTAGCGGTTCCGCTGTTATGGTTTCGCGGCGGAGGTGTGCCAAGGGCGTTAGGGTTAAATATTTAGAGAATAACGTAGACGTAAAACAGCCTTGTTTGTGTCTAAACTATTATATATTTAATAACTACTATTTGCTACAATTATGGTAATCTAATTAGGTTTTACGGTCCTTACGCCGTTTTCTAAATGCCGCCAGGCAGGCTTTGGCACCCAGGCGCTGCGCAGCGGCCTCTTCCGTGGCCACACACATGGGTCAGTGCGGATTTGCGTTGCAGCCGGTCGCTTTGTGGCCGAGCTGCCCGCAACGGAAACACAGGGTGCTGCGGTCAACTCCCGCAGCACACCTGGCCCCCACGTGCCCTACATCCAGGCAGCGGAAGCACCACTGCGGCTAGGGCTCAAACATCACCACATGAGCGCGAGTCTAGACAATTATTGTAAGCGATGAGCGTGATGAGCTTGCCTACGGCAATCTCGTCTACGGTGATATTGGTGGCGGCGTAACCCCCAACTTCCGCAATCACCCGCGCCACGACCGAGACCGGAGATGCGCATCTCTCTGGCCTGGCACGTTGGCGCCGAGGGATTCTCGAAGCTTGGCCGTCAATGCGTCCGCCTTGGCGCCTCTCTCTGCACCGCCACCTCCAAAACACGTCCTCCGGTGGCCGCTGTGCGGAAACGCAGGCCGTCGATGCCGAGGCTTTGAGGTTGATTGACCTCTCAGCCTCGGCAAGTTTTTGTGCGTAAGTCACGCTCTGCTCCTCCACTTCACGCTGCAGCGTGATAACTACTGCTGCAGTATGCGGCGCACGGAGATTCGGGGCGCCCTTCTTTCGGACAGGCCTCGCGGGCGTCTTAGCGGGCGAGCGCAAGGGGAGGACGCAGTCGAGGCGCCGAGAGCAGCCTGTCCTCTATGCCGGCGTTGCGCGCGCGACAAACCCGGCGTCTTCAATGGAGCGGCGCTCAAATGGCGCCTCATTTCTTCCATTTCGGCCCGTACGGCCGTGAGTTCGCCCTTCAGGCGGAGACCCTCATCATTACACGTGATAGAGGCCATCTCCCTCATGTGCTCCATCATAGACCCGGCAGCACTTCGCAGGCACTGGACTTTCTGGCCCTTCAGGCGATCATCTTGATCGCCTCCACCGCCTCCTTGGCCGCCTTCGACAGCTGCTCGGACCTGAGCACCGGAGCAGCTGCGACGTCTGTCGACGCCTTGGGGATTCGCGGAGGAAGGAGAGTCGCTTCTCCTCCCGCCCCCGACGCTCCTCCTCTTTGGCTTCAAATGCGGTCCGCGCGAGCTCTTCCTCCGCCTGGTGTTCGAGCTCACGCTCCTCAGCCGCGATGTAGCTGGCTCTGGCTTGAGCTAGGCCAACATACTGCCCTGTAGTTGGAGGGTACACTGTAACTGAGACCTTTTTTTACATTCTGCCTCGCAATTACGTCAGAATGTTGCAATATTTAGGATTATTTTTACAAACTTTTGATGTTGAATATTATTTCTCAGAGTTGACTTAGGGCTTTGGTCTAATAATAAAAAAATGTTTATTTTGTTATACTCTATTAGAATATTAAGTTTATTTTTGTTGGCCGGCACTTTCAAAACTAGCCCAGAAATGTATGGAGAGTGAATGTTCTCTCCTTTCATGGTGGGCTTGAACAACATTGTAGTTGTTTATGCCAATTGGGTTCAATGACAATTGCAGTTGGCTAAGGCTATTTACTGGGTAGATCAACCGGAAATGAATTAAATTTTCTACATCTGCACATTTTTGCACAAATGTCTAAATATAAAAATGAATTGCAAAATGTGTTGGTAAGCGCATAACTTAAGAACGGGTGGACCGATTTCACTAATTCTTTTTTTTGTGTAAGGTATTGTATTCCCACGGGAACGGGAACAAAGCGGGTGAAACCGCGTGACGTCCGCTAGTAACGAATATAAATGAAAAGATAAGTCTGATCATGTACTTCTGCTTTCAAGTGATAAACTAGAAGTGAGTTTGTTTCGTGACTGTACGCTTAGCTCCCAAACAGTTGGACCAAAAAAAAACCTCGCTAGTAGAGAGTAGAACGCACCTGTTGGCCGTAGGCGGCGCGCGGCGCAGCTCCAACAGCGCCACGTTGGCGGCCTCCACCACGCCCCCGCCCCCGCCCGCGCCACTAGCGCCGCCCGGCGACTCGGGGATGGTCTGCGCCGCCAGCGCGGGCGCGGGCGCGGGGGCAGGCAGGTCGAAGTCGTAGGCGGGCGTGGAGTGCGCCTTGTCCAGGCGGCCGCGCGCGCGCCCCCCCTCGCCGGGCCCGGGCGACGCCAGCCCCAGCACGGTGCGCGGCCGCGGGCCCAGCTCCAGCCCCGTGCTGCACGACACCGCCTGCGACCACACGCACACTCCACCTTACACAGCGCCACACTACTACGATGCTCAATCAAACTATTTATGTTTCCGGGCGAGCTATTTCAGCCCTGCAACCCAGCTCACGTTTCGAAGCCACACTACGAAACCCTCGTGGTCTTGCAGATTGTTTGTTTTGTAAGCGATCACCGTATCAAACGTCATATGTTAAAGCCTATCCGAGCGTTCAATATATATTATAAGCCACTGCTCCCTGTGACACTTGCGTAGGACTGACCTTGTCGCGCGCGTACAGCGCCACGTGGTCCGCGTCGGGCGCGGGGCTGAGGCGCGCGCTGCCGCCGCCCGCGCCGCGCGCCGCCAGCCGCAGCTCGCGCCAGAACTGCAACACGCACAAGGGCGGTGTAGCCGTAGCCGCACTGAGTACTGTGCTGTAGCGAGACACATGCTACTCTACTCTCATCCTGAGGCCCCATACACCTACGATACTATTGATCAGTATTATTAATCACCATCTTTTGAATACACACACCCCTGATCTATGAGAATCGCTGCGTCAACGTTTACCCGATCGACATTGCACACGGCATTCGGTGACGCAAGTTTAGCACGACGCACAGTGTACTGCCTAGAACAAGCTAGCTGGACAATATTATTTTTCAATGTTTTTAATTTTGAAAGTGTTTGTTATTTATGTTTATACACATCTAAGTTGTTTTCAGTGTATAGTTTTAGCGAGAAAAAATAAAAACAAAAAATTTAAATCCATAATATATTTCTTACCACACCTACACAAAAACAGAACAGGATAAAATAGAATAAGAGGAAACAATAAGTTACACAAAGGGAAACAATAACCTAACCTACTCATCATCACTCAATTCTTCTTCCGAAGAATCTTCTTCAGTGTAGTCTATATGACATACAACACTTAACGTATGGACCGCATTTCTCTTTAAATTACTTTTTGCCTCTAAAATTTAATCTAAAACCTCAGGAGGAGCAGCACCGTCTTTTTTTTTAGGAATCTCCTTCATTTCTTTAGTCGCCTTTAGGGAATCTTTGATTTTTTCTGAACTCTTGCTGACCTGCCCGATCAGACTGGCCATAGTTCTTTTTCCTGAAAGTAAGTGACAGAAGATAAATTTAGAGGTATTATTAAGAAAGATTTACACATATAAGTATATGTATAATATACATATACTTGTATGTGTAAATTTTTCTTAATAATATCTCTGTATTACATATTATGTAATACATATTCAATATTATATTTATATAGGTATGTACCAGATAGTCGGGAAGATATCTCGGCAGCAGCGATCAGTTCTTCAGAACTTCGGTATTGAATAAGATCATCGACACGTCGACGTTTAGTCTTGGAAGCGGCATCTTGCAAGTATACTTTTGGTCTTCCAGGGCCAGCCATAGGTTGTTGAGATGATGTAGACGGCTCTACAGTGTTTTATAACGTATGAAACGTTATATTCCCCTCTTGCCACGACTTATTCAAAGACAGAAAGCGATCCCGAATTCTACGAGAATTTTCCCATTTCTCCGATAATTTCGCAGAAAATCTCGAAATAACTGCCTTGATGTCCTTGAACGACTGCTCCGATTTGCTGCCCAGATCATGTTTCATCGCAATAAAATTAAAAAGCGCAACATTTCTCCCATCACTGGAAGTTTTTACCCATTCTTCAAAAAGCACCATTTTCGATAAAGTAAAACTGCCTCCTACAAAAATATTATTAAAAAATAAAAGAGCAAATTCGAGCAAAAAAAAGTTCATGCATTGAAAACTAAAATGATAAATTTCTCGTTTAATAAAAAAAACAGCCCGGGGAAATGAGGGGATTTTTACTTATCGTCTTGTAAATTACATATTTAAAATTTTTTGGTTATTTATTTTAAATCAAACGTTTTTTTACTGGTTACGCGTTAAACAACATTGAATATAGTAGTATAAAAAAAAACTACTTACCCTTGGTTATTGAATTCATCACCAATTCACAACTTAACAACAAACGGGAGCACATCAAATGTTTTCGTATTAGGAGCTTAAACGCAACTAATTTAATACATTTTAATCGAGTATCTTAAATACTTACCCTCATTACTAATGTTTTGACACATTTCATAGAAAACATTACCCATATTTATGATTAGCAACTTATACTCTAACTACCCTCAGTAACAGTTTCCAGAATAGTCAATGTTGTTTTTGTCCAGCTAGCTTGTTCTAGGCAGTACACTGTGCGACGTGAGGATTGCCACAGGACACACGGAACCACGCGGTGCCATCGGCAGCTCGCGCCCCGCTACGACGTCATCAAACTAATTATTACTATACCGAATAATAATAATAGTACTAATAATATTTTTTGCATGCCGCAATTTGCTTTATTTAGACCTCATAAAATGTCGCAAAGAGTATGTTTTTATTACCATGTGCATATTTTATTCTCATCTCAGCTAATTTTATAAACTACCTCATTGTATAATATATAAAAGCCTATTTTCTACTTTATATTCGCTGCCAAGTCGTCGCCTAACTATAAATTCAGTTGCTTCACCAAAAAATCACTGCCAATTTGAATTAAAAAAAAGCGTAGATTTCAATTTAAAGCTGCTACTTTATGCTTAAAATGCTACTTCACTGTAGCTGCTAACCCATTAAATTTCCTACCCGTCTTAATTATTTTTAAAATCCAAAATAAGATTAGTTTGTCGCCGCGTTAAATACATGCCTTAATCATTTTAATTAAATAAATTGGCAACATGTTTTAGCAGTGGCGTAACTATAGGGTGGCAAAGTGCCACGGGCCCCCGGCCTCAACAGGCCCCAGACCGAGAGCAATTTTTAAAAAATCTGAATATGGCTCGCCTCTAGGCAGCATACAACATAGTAATGAGAGCCTTCAAAAAGGAGATGTCCTGGGCGTCGCAGGGTTTAGTCAGGAGCTTACATCTTACTCAACGGTCAACCGTGAATTTGAACCGTGAAATTGGCAAAAAACGTGTATTTTTCACTGTATGTATGTACTGATTTGTGGAGGGAGAAGCACAATCAATTCCTCATACCCCATTCTTTTATTATTGCCAGGCTTTGGGAAGCCGCAGATTCGACCCCAGCTCTCGTATCCGACCCGAAGAGAACTGTAACATCATCAGCGTACGCGACCAACTGAACCGAGCCTGGGAATGGCAGCAGGAACGGATCTTCCATAGTAGAAGACGTAGTGAGAGACCCAAGACTGGGCCCTGCGGACAACCCATGGTCGGGGTCTTCCACGTGACCCTGTCTCCGACAAACAACTCCACGCGTCTTCCTGTGAAGTACTCCACCAACATATTTTAAATGAAGGAAGGGCACCAGCGGTTCTTGGCTTTCACAAGGGTCATTGGCCACCACGCATTATCAAAGGCTACAGAGATGTCCCAGAACGATCTCCGTCCCCCCTTAGCGTGAGCCTGTGGGCGTCACTACGAGCTAGTTGTCGCTCTAGCAGAATGAGGCTCAAGGTGGTGGCGCGTGGTGACCTAGCACGCGCCTCTTCGACGAAAAACACGTGGTGTCCACAATAGCAGAGGCCAGAGGTCGCCGATACCTGGCGACGGGGCTGGTCAGGATCCCTGGGATTTCCTTTCGAGGGTACACCAGGTTACCTGACTAAATACAGCCAAGAGAGAAAAAAAAAGACTACAGAAATGTCGAAAAATACTGCCTGTACGTACTTATAGCTACTGGTTTCAACTGCCTCCTAAATGGACCGCGAAGGGCCGTCAGCGTTGAGCGTCCGCGAGGTGCGAATAAACACGTGCTGGCATGGCGAAAGACCGCGCATGATGGTAGGCGCGCACCCAAGCATCACTCGTTACAGAATGTTCCCCAGGACCGAGAGGAGAGTGATAGGGCGATACGCTTTGGGGTCGGAGAGCGGCTTCCCATTTAGGCCAGTACAGATAACTTTGAAAACATAAAAAAAAGTAGTTGAATAAATCCGATAGCAAAAGGAAGACAATGTAGTTAATAAAAATAAAAGGACAAAAAAAATGGGTGCGTGTACTTATGTACGCGCGTGAGAAGTTATACTTATTAAAAAAAAAAAAAATTATAAATATGAAAACAGTGATCAGAGGTGACGAGCTTTTTTTTTCGAGACTTAATGAGCGGTTAAGCAGACAACTTCATACTGTTAATTTTGTGTCACAGATCTTAAAATTTCACTCTCATCATTTTTTCATAACGCGCCTAAAGAAGTATAACTTCAATAATTTACGGGCGATCTGAGGTCGAGAAGTGGAAAATAGGGGGTTTTAAGGGTAAAAAAGGGGTTATCTCGATTTTGTGTGATTGGTCTTTACTATTTCGATGATTGGTCCGATTGATTGCGTCTAGCAAGAGTGGGGCACAGCTGGCGACACCGTGTTCCTATACATTTCCTCACTCAACAGCACATCTCCTATTTTCTAAAATCTCTGGCTTCTGCAGTGGTCTAATTGCCTTTCGGCAGAATGAAAAGCCGACCGTCCCTCCACGCACGGGGAAACGTGCCCTCCTCAACACATTCTGTGTGGTGTGTAGTGTGTGGAGTGTGCGGAGTGTGTGGAGTCGTACCTGCTCGATGGAGTGCGGCGCGCGGCGGTAGGTGGGGCTGGAGCCGCCGATGGTGTGGCGCCGCGCCACCGCGCCGCCCCGCGGCCGCAGCGGGTACATCCTGCGGGCACGCCAGGGGTGAGTGAGGTGTGGCGAGGGGTGTTGTGGTGTGGTGAGGTGTGCGTGTGGCGCCTCACCTGGCGTGGTCGAGGTGCAGGTGCGAGGGCGAGGCGGGCGGCGACAGCGGCTCGCTCTCGTCCGACGACACGGCCGGCGACGCCGTGCGCTCCGCCTCGCGCGCCTCGTCCGCCGCGCCCGCGCCCGCGCCCGCGCCCGCGTCGGGGAGCGGCGCGGCGGCCGGCCCGCTCTCCACGGTGGGAGGCGGCGACGCGGGCAGCGGGCTCAGCTCGCACCTGGAAGCCACAGTGCGGTTCGGTTAACGAGTAGGTCAGCAGTGGAAGTGCCCGGTGCCGGCTGCGGCGGAAGGAGCCAAGTGTCACCTGTAGTGGTGCAGCACGTGCTGCGGGCGGCGGTGCATGCGGCGCAGCTGCGGCGTGGGCAGCGCGGGCGGCGCGCGCGCGGCCCGGCGCCGCACGCGCAGCGGCAGCTCGGCGGCCGCGCCCACGCGCGCGCACAGCCGCACCACCTCCGCGCCGCTCCACCCCACCACGCACTGCGCGCCCACCTGCACACACCGCACCGCACCACCGGTTAGCCACCAACGGTACTCACTGAAACACAAGCCTCTCCACATTGTTGGTGATTCGTCCTTGGATGAACGCTTCCAGTATCATATCATCCGTTCGCTCCTACCTGTGTTAAACTTACTTAATTTTATAAATGTGAAAGTTTGTGAAGATGTTTGGATGTTTCTTACTCGATCACACTCCATCGGCTAAACAGATTGAGCTGAATTTTTGATACAGGGATTATAGCACGGGGTATGATTCCATAGACATTATCAATATCAATCATCAATACATATAATAAAATCGTAACAGGTCGCTGTCTGTACATGGAAGATAAATAAGGAAAAATATTATAGGGGGGCTTTATGAACGCAATAGAACCCAAACCAATGATTTTTAGAATTTTTGTCTGTTTGTCTGTATGTCTGTATGTCTGTATGTCTGTATGTCTGTATATCTGTTTGTCTGTACGGTTGTGCACGCTAATCTCAGTAACCGCTCAACCGATTGCAATGCGGTTTTTTTTATTGTGTTGAGGTTTGCTCCAGTTAACATTTAGCGTTTGTTTTATGTAAATCGGTTTAGAAATAAAAGAGTTATAACACTTTTAAGAACCAGATATTTTGAAAATTTTAATTGTAGGGGTTTCTTTGAATGTGAGTGAACCTAAACTGGCGTGTTGGCTTAATCATAAAAGAGCTTAATGATTAAGACTATTTTTAAACAATTCAGTCCGCGCCGAAGGCGTGGACTGAATTGTTTTAAAATAGACTTTATCATTAAGCTCTTTTATGATTAAGCAAACAGGGCAGTTTCAGACGCTGCTTGATGACTCTGATGAAGAAATACCTTTCCTTTCATACACCTTATGTGACGTAAACGAAGTTGCGGGCTCAGCTAGTCTTTAATAAACATAATGTATCAAGAGGTGGCACTACTAGTTTCATATTCCAGAATTCAAATTTCAAAATATCTTATTTAGATATGCAATGCATGGCAAATTACTTTAAAAATTAAATCATGATATTGGCTGCTATAGTAGCACATCAAACTCGTTAATTATGGAATAAAAGTAAATTGTGTAAAAAATATCTCTCGATAGCGTTTGGTTAAGATGTTAGATGGCGCTCATGTTAATCATTGACATCGATGTTACAGAAATGATTGTTTCATTAATTTTTACAAACGGCCAGTTAACGTTATCGAAACAAGCAAGCCCCAAAGCGGCGCGGACAGTGTAGTGGTGATGAACTTGTGAAGCGTTATTTGGCTAAAACTGACAGTGGCACATTAGCTCAGCGGTTACACACGCGACATGGGGCATATTTGTTATTGAATGCGGGTTCGAACCCCACTCGTTACATGACTTTTCGTAATTTTCTTATTATTATTTTTTTTTACTTCTTTACTTAACATGGATTATTAAATAGTCTTACTTATAGCTATTCTCGAATTTGATTATCAGTTTTTTTTCCTTTCAGAATCTTTCGTTATTGTAATAAAATTAAAGCTGTAATCTATTCTACGTGATGATTCTAAGAAACATAAATTTTAATGGTTATTATAAAAAAGAAGTAAATATTCATATATGTACTTCTTTTTTATAATAACTACTAAAAATAAATCCTTGATAAAAGTTGATAAAATGAAAAATAAAACAATTACAAAAAAAAAAGAATAGAAATATGTTCCAGCGTGATTTGTACGAGAATGCATCAGGGTTCCGAAGCCAAGGGTAAAAACGGGATCCTATTCATGAAACTTCGCCATCGGTCTGTTTGTCTGTCCGCCATGACGCTGTATCTTAGGAACAGTGATAGCCAGGGGGCTGAAATTTTCACAGATGATGTATTTCTGTTGCCGCTATAACAACAAATACTAAAATCAGAAAATAGGAAGATTAAGGGGACTCTTATACAAAAATCGTGTTTTTATGCTGTTTTTTGGTACGGAACCCTCTGTATGCGAGTCCGACTCGCACTTGGCCGATTTTTTTCTATATAATTGCGCCTGCCGCCCGCTGTAAAAATAAGTATATCTACCAAGATAAAATATTTGATTGTTTAGTAGATAATTATGCCAACTTTCCATACTTTCCACGCATACAGTAGGAGGTTCTTCAAAAGGGGTCTTAGGTTTTTACAGGGTCGGCAGTGCGAGTGTGGCGCCTCTGGTGTTGCAAACGTTCATAGGCTGCGATGACCATTTGTCCTTCTGGTGTGGTGTGGTGGTATAAAAAAAATGACAAGTCCCGTGTGAGCTTAGTTGTCTTTTTTACTTTATCATAAAAATATCAAGTAAAATTACTTAAAAATAAAACAAAAAGAATCGTGTTTTAGCGGGATTGGAACTGGGGTAACTCGTTACAGGCACCACCCGCCTTACCGCTGAGCTAACTGTACGACTGCTAGAGGGAGTGAAATACTTAGTCATATTAGAACAGTTGAAACGAATTCAACAAACAAAACAATACATCATCTAAACTAAATCAATCATTTAAAATTAAATCAACTTATTACAAAATTTATACTTATAAAATAAAATAATAAATAAAGAAAGATTCTGAATACGGGTAAGTATAGCAATTTTTAACCGACTTCCAAAAAAGGAGCAGGTTCTAAATTCCTCTGTATTTTTCTGTTTAAGACATTGATTAAGTTGATAAAATAAAATAAAATTACTTAGCGGGATTCGAACTGGCATTGCATGCACCCGTTACCGCCCGCTTTCCCGTCTGTGCTAATTAAGTGACTGCGTCACAATTGAAATAACTAAATACTTTATCAAAACAGTTGAAACGAATTCAAATTCGACCTTGATATCTAGTCAAATATTTTGCTAAAAATATTGTCGCCATCTAGTTACATTTGTGCATTCCTACACTGACAGGTAGGCGGCCAGGTCTGTGGAGCGAGTTACGAGTGTAAACGATTTTAGTTCCTGTTCGTGGAACTGTATAGAATATATTATATAATCTGTGATTATAGTCTGGAATATCACGTAAGGCTTTCATCTAAGACACATTTCACATAAAACCGTCTACACAAAAATTCAAAACATTATCAATCATAATTCCCTTTTATAGATTAACTACTCATAATCAGACGCCTTAAATCTAATCTGACAGCGCTGTTAGGCTTGCTCCACAACCTGCATCTTAAATTCTCTTTTTCTGCCGACATATTTCCCTTAACTAAACGACTTAGAGACATGTTATTGAAACAGCTAAAACCAGAATCGCACACGTCGTCGGTACCTGTACGATCTCATCGCCGATGTGCACGGCGCCGGACGCGTGCGCCGGGGACCCGAACCGTATGTCTGCGAGCTGGTGGTGGCCACAGAACGAGGGCACCACATCGAAACCGAGCGGTTTGCCGCCCTGGCGCAGTGTCACTGTGTCCAAAGAGGCCGGCTGCAGAATCATTGGATCCGAGACGTCCTAGAAATAGTACAGAAAACATCGAGATATTATTGAATACCTGGAATAGCAAATTTAACTTAGAATTTCTGTATGACTGTATATTCTGTGTCGGCACAGTTGGTGCACAGGATGGCGGCCGCCAAGTACCACATCCTGATCCAGCAAATAGCTTTTTAAATAATTACATAGGAATTTCCTACTACCAGTCACGTCCATGCAGGTCGCCATACCTAGTTTAGTAGTTAAAGATACATATTTTTTATGTATGTATGTATGTATGACTGTATATTCTGTGTCTGCACAGTTGGTGCACAGGATGGCGGCCGCCAAGTACCATCCTGATCCAGCAAATAGCTTTTTAAAGGGATATAATAAACCGAGCCTCAAAAGTTTTTATCGGCCACGGCATTTAGCTTCTGATTTAATAACTAAGCCACGCGAAAATTAAATAGCTATTGAATTATGGCTAAGTGGGCATGATCTGTAAACATAATTAAGTACCTATAACTTAAGTGACATCATTTATGTATTACCCCATTTAAAGCAAATAAAGATTTATTTATTTATTTATAGCCTCTAATATGCTAATTCGTCCTCTTTACAACGTCACCTAAAAAAATCCATTATAAGCATCAAATAAAGATCAACAATTACTTTAACTTGTCCTGCGTATTAATATAATAACCCCTAATTTATTAATTCAGCCACAGATTTTACATGTAATCACCATTTTTTATTTTACAGCTTCAAATCGAGAGCCTCAAAAATTATAATTGAAGCCTCCACAGACAACATCAGTTTTTATAACTTAGAGTGTAAAATAAATATATCACATTCTTTTTTCGTGAAAATAGCCACTGCAAGGCTTGACGGGAGTGCACAGGAGGACCGCGACCGGCCATTTGCATCAATCAGAGACCGCTATTTGATATCACTTTGTAACTTAAGACAGATTACGCTTACCGATCAAGAAAGTGAGGTCAAGAAAGCAAATACTAATCTTAAAAGTGTATAGTATGTACAATTGTACATAATACACTTTGATTTTAGTATAGGTATACAGGGTGTCCCACGGCTATGCCACATGGAGGGAAAGTACCTTAAATATTGTAGATGGAACATTTTAGTGAAAGAAGACATTATTTTAATTTAAAAAACAACTTAAACTGCATTCATAGATTTTTAAATACTTACATTTGAGCCGGGAATCGAACCGGCTACACGAGAAAAAATAATTACCCCGTAGTTTTATCATACCGATCGAAAGGCTTCATCATAAGGATTATTTTTTGCTAAGTAACATAGTGCCAAAAATAAAAGGAAGACCATGTATTTTAACATTTGATGTGAAATTTTGTTCAGAAAAATGAAAAGCTGGCATCGCCGGTGATCTCAATGAAGACTTTCGTCCCTGGAACGGGACAAATAAGATGGCCGCCGAGATCCACAGATCTAACAACGTCAGTTTTTTTTATGGGGTTATGACATGTAATTTTTTTTTATACCACCTTATCTGTCTTTAGTTCTATAATCTGTATTACATGCATACATAACGTCACCGACCGAAATCTGTATAATGTCTGGGCATTCTATAGAATACCTGAAACTTGCAGGCAAGGCAATGTATGAAATAATTATATACGAGAGTATGGAAGGTTTATTCGCTGTTTGCGAAGGTTAGGTTAGGTTGGAACAGTTACCACTAACGCGCGAAGGCGAGCGAGTGAAGCTAGCATGCCACGGCAGCGGCCGCCGAGCACCAGATGTCAAAAATTAAATATTTTGCATTGTTACAATTCATACTTTCTCGATAGTTTATAATTTTGCGGTAGGTATTTACAATTTTATGGGTACCTCAGACCTATTTATTTTACACATTGCTGGTGTACCAGCAGGTATTCTATGCAATCCCTAGGAATTATGTACTATACCTAGACAAAGTATGAACAATCATATACTTATTCAAAACATTTCATACATTGCTTGGACGGGGCGTCTGGAGTCTGGGGCAGGTTTTCGTTAGAATGCCGGTATTGTATAGAATATCTGAATTATAAAGACCGGAGGTAACACATCATCTATATATATCTATATATATAAAAACAAGAACTGACTGACTGACGATCAACGCACAGCCTAAACCGCTGGGTCTAGAACCATGAAATTTCGCACAAATGCTCCTTATGTCACGGAGGCGAGCAATAAGAAGGGATTTTTGAAAATTCAACTCCTAAGGGAGTAAACAAGGGTTGCAACGTTTGTATGGGACAACGTGATTCCTTGGTCCGATCTTCTTCAAATTTGTCATGAAACATCTTCAACTGAATTAATGGGAGACGTGTTTCGTATTTTATTGAAATTTATCTTTTAACATGGTTAAAATGGGTTTGAAAAATATTTACGGGGGATTTGCCTCATAGTTCATATTAATACTCCGTAGTCGGTACGTTTTTAATTTTTTTTGACACATTGTCATGTTTGACAGCTCAATTTTATTCGATTTAAAAAATATGGTCGCCATTTTTGATATATGTTATAATAATAATTTTCTTAAATCTGCATATTTTATTGATTTTTGCCCTTCAATATGCGGAATTGCCTTCATATTATGTCAAAAATACATTTTGTGAGAATGAAAACTTGTACATGACTGGCTAGGAATCACGAAAGATCAGTTCAAGGTAAGGTGTACACGGTTCATCCGAATAACACAGAGTATTTATTACCATCTTCGCTTACTTGCTTTTAATATACAGGGATAATACAAACGATCAGAGGCGTTATATATGAACATTTAGCAGATGAAATCTACAGTAAATGTCTGGTCACAATAGGAGAAACTGTATTAGTACGGGTTGCCTCAGACTCAAAAGTCTGAAGACCTACACAGTCCACAAATACGAGAAAGAAAGAAGTTAAGATATCCATTCCTTAGCTAAAGCGGAGAATGCTCTCTAAACCAATTAACAAAGAGATTAGGTATCAATTTTTACAAAAATATAGACTTACTTCGCTCAAAGTTATTATGATTTATTTAGTCAGAATTATATCTATAAGTACATATAAAAACAGTACTGTAAAGTGCCAGCGGGCTGGCCACATCTGCAGAAGACTACAGACGACGGCAGATGGAGCAAACTAGTTCTTAAGCGGGCATCGCGACTTGGTCCACCCGCCAGATGGGCCGAGGACCTGGAATAGTAAATTAGGAGCGGCCTACGTCCAGGAGCGTACATATTAATTTGATTGATATAAAACAAAAACTGACTTAGATACCGATCGAGATCTAAAACCTCGAAATTAGATTAATGTCATAGATTAATGTCACTAAGAAACGGTTTTTAGGGTTCGTACCCTTTGGGACCCTATTCATGAGACTTTACTGTCCGTCATGAGGTTGTATCTCAGGAATCGTGATAGCTAGGGAGCTGAAATTTTCAGATGATATATTTTTGTAGCCACTATGACAGCAAATACCTACTAAAGCCAGAAAAGAGTGGATTAAGGGGGGCTCCCATCCAACAATGTTGGATGTTTTGCTGTTTTTTTGGTACGGAACCCTCTGTTCGCACTCGGCTGGTTTTTTATACTACTAAGATGGCAGACAAGCTTACGGTTCACATGATGGTTGGTTTCTGTAGCGGACTAATTCGCATAATGTACGTTTGCAACACCAGTGTCGCTGCTGCATGTCGACCCATATTTCCCTTGGCACTACCACTAGAGTCACGGGAAAGTAAAATATCTCGTAACCCTACTGATAGTGCTAATGGTAAATTGTACCTACTTTTACCTTGACACTACCCTTTGCCAGTACAGTGGTTTTAATAGTGTCCGTATGAATTGAGGAGCCACCTCACCTTTTTAAATGGAGTTTGCGTCAGTATTTAATAGACGAGCGAAAATTTTTGGAATTTGTAGGCCAATAGATAAAAAGTTATGTGTCAGAGTGATTCCGCCACAGATATCAGACAAGACTTTTTCTGATTTCTGTGAGCTCCGCAATCATAACATTTGGATTAAGGAGTTTCTTGAATCTCTTAACGAAGCTGATATATTTTAATATTTTTTTTTGTATTATTTTTCGTATCATACATATATTATGTAGGGTAACTACTAACGATCTCCGTTCTTTCCTACTGGAATTCAAGAAGTTACGAAGAGTTTAATTTGGCTCCTTAATCTTCGAATTAGGTTCGCTTACAATAACCATTTTAATGAAAATCCAATTTGTGATAACTAATCCAATTTGTACCAAAATAATACAACGGGAATACACGCGACAGGAAACCACGCGATAAGATTAGAAGCGACGGGGAACCTTTCTATTTCTCTCTCTCTCTCTTACGCAAACGAAGTTGCGCGGGTCAGCTAGTAATAAATAAAAGCATTTATGCCCGAAGGTCTGTCCCATCCCACCCTCTCGTGTTGGAACGAACTCGCTTGTCCGTTTCCACCACCAGATTGTGACACCCCATACAGTGGTCTTAACGTGCCTTTCAAAGCAAGGAAACTCTCGCAAATCAAATGTTACAAAGTGGTCACTCATCCGAGCACCCAGCAATAGCGGTAGTTCCTTACCGCAGTGATCGTTTACAAAAGAATGAGTCAGTGGCTACAAGTGGTTCTTGCTATTTAGGTAATATTAGTGGCCATAATTTGTTTTATGATGGCAATTTTACTTAACTTTGATGATCCATTAATGTGGGATGAGTTACATTTTAAACATGCTGAATAAGGAAATTAGAAGCTAAGATATTAATAAATAATGTCTATTTTGATGCCATTTTTTAGTAATTAAAAGTTCACTGTTTGAATGCATGTTACAAAATTAGATGCTAAAAAATAATCACGATGCTGAATTATATTAACAGTGGCTAATAAAGAAGTTAAATGGTGGCTAGAATCTATAAATTCTGAAGCTCATTAATTGTGGCTGACTTATTAATTTGGGGGGCAAAGTATTTTTTCGGAGGCCAATAATGCTATTAAAAAGAAGTTCGTTTAATTAGCACCCCTTTTTAAATGATTACATAGGAATTTCCTACTACCAGTAACGTCTAGTTTAGTAGTAAAAGATACATATTTTTTGATGTAAGATCTAGAAAGAAAAAAAGAAAGTAAATGTTCCTCATTGAATATTACACATGGTTATTAATTCCGGAAGTAGGTCAACAAAGATACTGGACACAAGCCATACATAATAATTTAGATAAGTTGCGCTAGTGCGAGCAATGTAAGCGCAGTAAAAGTACCTGTATGATGTAGTCGGCCGTGGAGGCGGTGGCGGCGGCGGCGGCGGCCACTGCGCGCGCGGGCTGCTCGGCGAAGCGCTCGCGCATGGCCGACGTGGCCGCCTCCAGCGACAGCTTCAGCAGCACCGCGCGCCGCTCCGCCAGCGCGCCGCCCGCGCCGCCCAGCCCCATGGCGCACAGCCTGCACACGCACCACGCACCGTCACTCACCACTCACCACTCACCACTCACTCATCGCGCCTCGCCTCACGCACTTCTGGTATGGAGTCGTGTACAGCTAGGTAGCGGTGTTTCGACTCCATAATAATACGCGTTAACAAGCTCACTGTAAGTCGCCAACAGTGCTCGCTAAAACTCGTACTAGACACTCTGCCCATACTATTTTTCATGAACGTCATGATGGCGGGACTCCGCCAGATTTTGTGAATATCATGCAATAAGGATTTAATACACTTTCTCTACTATTTCATACTTTCATAGTAAAATTCTACACCCATAAAATTAAAATATCCTACAAAGAAAGTGGTCCCGCTATTTTGACGTCATAATGGCGGGACCACTATTAAATTAAAGAAAAAACATGACGTGATCTTAAAACTAACCTCACCAAATTTTAATACGATTTAGTACAACTACTTAAGAATCATTGTTATACTTATAAAACTGCAATTTCAATAGAAAACTAACCCTTCCAAAATAAATCCGTAAGAAACAAAACGCCTGTACAAATTGTAAGAGCAAAACATAATACTTATGTTAATTGGCTTTGATACTTTTTCTTTAGGCGCTTTTCTAATGTAAACATAATAAACGTGTTTTCTATTGAAATTACAGTTTTATAAGTATAACAATGATTCTTAAGTAGTTGTACTATATCGTATTAATTTTTTTTTTTTTTTTTTTTTTTTTTTTTATACCACTAAGGTTGCAGACAAGCATACGGCCCACCAGAAGGACCGGTGGTCACCGCAGCCTATGAACGTTTGCAACACCAGAGGCGCCACACTCGCGCTGCCGACCCTGCAAAAACCTTCTAAGACCCCTTTTGAAGAACCCCATACTGTAGGCGTTTGGGAAAACCGAGGCAGGGAGATCATTCCACAACCTAAGCGTGCGCGGAAGAAAACCCCTATCGGATCTAACCGTGCTGGAACGCTCCGGACGCAGAGTGTGAGGATGAACTCCCTGTCTGTGGCGAGCGGTGCGGTGATAGAACGTAGCCGTGGGCATCATATCAAACAATTCCTCAGAGCACACACCATTGTAAAGTCGGTAGAACACGCATAAGGAGGCAAAGTCTCTCCTGTCGCGAAGAGGTTCCACACCACTTGTAAGTATAGGATCGTTGACAACTCTTACAGCACGTCTTTGCACCGAGTCAAATGGACGAACTTTAAAATTAAAATTTTATGTGGTTAGTTTAAGGTCACGTTATGTTTTTTTCTTTAATTTAATAGTGGTCCCGCCATTATGACGTCAAAATAGCGGGACCACTTTCTTTGTAGGATATTTAGTAATTTTATGGGTGTAGAATTTCACTATGAAAGTATGAAATAGTAGAGAAAGTGTATTAAATCCTTATTGCATGATATTCACAAAATCTGGCGGGGTCCCGCCATCACGACGTTCATTATTTTTCTGGCCTACCTCGACAACCAAGCCTGACACGGCCATGTCGTGATAGGATTAATAACCACCGGGTGGTTTGAAATGGCTCATCTATAAAAGCAGGTTTATTATGAAATTGTCTTGAGAGGGCTACCAAACCACTATTAAAAGCTTATAAAAAAAAGTGTGTGCGTGTAACCTTAACGCGCGATTTAAGTCTTGGCCATTGACGGCATCAAATGTTTTATTAAATCCTTCATTTTAATAGTACCTAAGCGTTACTTCCGTCTCCCTAGCTGCGCCTAAAGAAGTTTTACTTCAATATATGGAATTATAAATATCACTAGACGACACCTGCCGTGTTTAGTAACTATTCTTCAGAACCCTCATAGCTATAACTTTACCGTCTTCCACTGACCTATTGAACATACAGCGCATTCCAGTAAATCTGAGTTCAAACTCTTATCTATCCATTACCCACATAAAATGAATACATGTGACAAAGAAAATAAATTGTGATATCTGATACAGAACCACATTAGTTGATTAGGGTTAGTTTTAAAATCTATTTTATGCACTGTTTTAGATCCATTTAGGTACAAAAATTAATAAACCTATTAATTTTAGTAATTGGAATTGACAAATTTAACTGATATTTGTGGTACGCCCTCTAAATAGTACAGCTTGTATGTGAATCCCCGAAGCTCTCCAGAGCACAAGCTGGCTCACCTTAATCTGTTGCCCGGCTGTCTAATAATTAATTTACAATGTTACAAACAGTCAAAGCACACTCCAGTCTGAGGAGTGGTCATGGTGCAATTTATCTTTAGAATGAGAATAAACATAAAGCAAAAAGTTTTATTTATTGGATAGTTTATACAGGATGGAATTTTAAGAGTTGGAGGTAAAGTACTCTTAATATTGATAATGGCAAATTTTAATGAAAGAAAACGTTAAAACTACATTAAACGATTTTTAAAAATCACCTTCTTGAGCCGGGAATCGAACCTGGGAGATGTGAAAAATAAAACATTATGTATTTTACGGGTTTACCACTGTTGACCGAAATTCATTTGATCATTTGACGTGTGACCGAAAAAACATTAGGCCATTCTACTACTGATCGAATGAACAATTGACCAAAAGAGTTTTTATCGAACAAACATTTGGTATTTTTACTACTGATCGAATGAACGTTTGGCCGAAAAACAGTTGAGTAAAGAATATTTTAACAAACAAAAGCGAAATAAGTAGAATTCGGTTCTGGCACTCGCCGGCCGCTGCCGCGGCACGCTCGCTTCGCTCGCTTGGCTCGTGCGTTCTGGTCGCAGTTCTAACCTAACCTAACCTAGCCATTTTGATTCAGCCCCTGTTAAAATATTCTTTAGTCAACTGTTTTTCGGCCAAACGTTCATTCGATCAGTAGTAAAAATACCAAATGTTTGTTCGATAAAAACTCTTTTGGTCAATTGTTCATTCGATCAGTAGTAGAATGGCCTAATGTTTTTTCGGTCACACGTCAAATGATCAAATGAATTTCGGTCAACAGTGGTAAACCGGTATTTTACGATACCAACCGAAAGAGACTTTAATAAGAAACAATTTCTTTTTAACAACATAGTACCTATCTTAAATTAAAGGAAGACCAAGTAAAATATGTTTCTGTTGTAAAGCTTAGTCACTATCCAAAGAAAAAACCGGTCAAGTGCGAGTCGGATTCGCCCATGAAGGGTTCCGTAGCAGCAAGTACCACACTATAAAAGTTCTTGTAGTTAAAATAAAATAAATATTCACGGACATTTCACACAACACTATCTGATCCCAAAAAAATCTAGGAATAACCTGCTTGTGTTATGGGTATCAGACCACGGATATTAATACTTATATACCTACTTTTTAAATACATACATATTATACATAGAAACACCCTTGAGACAAACATTTAGGGGTCACACAAATATTTGTCTCCGGTGGGAATCGAAGCCACGACCTCCAGCGCCGCAGGCGGTATCACTACCGACTGCGCCACCTCCTTTTTTTTGAAGTTAGTTGATTAAGTGACCAGATCGAATATTCTCATTCGCAGAAACTAGAACATTTTTTTAACCTACCTCCAACTACCGTCTTTAAATTCCACCCTGTATATAAAATCTGAACTAAACAAACCCCGAGACTTCTTAAGTTCAGATTTTGGAGCACTGGAGTAAATTATTTAATTTTGTAAAATACAATAGAAATTATTTACTTTCGAGTTCGAATCTTCAGGGTTCAAGTCTGCGTGTAAGAGCGAGGCTGCGAGTGGTGCACATGCTGACTAACGGACAAGATGTTGGCGAAGACAAGGAATACTCAAAATTAAGCCCTCTCTAAGGGACGCCTCTTCAAAATAAACCCCTGCAACCCAATCAACACGCATATGCCCCTGGCAAGTCTACGGACTCAGCACTACATGCAGTGGTACATAAAATAGAAGAGGCCATCCAGATCAAATCAATGTGCCTTGGCACTTTCATAGACATAGAGGGAGCTTTCGACAGAACTAGCTTCAGAAGCATAACCATGGCACTGACAAGACATGGAGTGAATACGGTAGTCAGTGAATGGATAGAAAACATGCTGAGCAAACGCATTATAAGACTACAGACAAGTGGAAAACAGTGCGCAGCGGTGGTCAAAGGATATCCGCAAGGGGGCGTCGTCTCACCGCTGCTGTGGAATCTTGTTGTAAATTGACCTAATAACCAAACTAAATGCAAATCACCACTACACTGTGGGGTATGCAGACGACATAACAATACTGACAAGGGGAAACTTCACCAACACGGTGTGTGATATTACACAGACGACGCTTAAGATCGTGGAACGTTGGTGCACTGCCAACGAGCTATCGGTCAATCCCAGCAAGACGGAGCTGGTATTGTTCACAAACAAAAGGATTCTGGGAAACTATCGGTTGCCACGTCTCTAAGGCACCGAATTATAATTCTCCAAAGAGGTCAAGTATCTTGGGGTAATTCTTGACAGCAAACTAAACTGGAGTAACCATCTCGAAAACAAAATCAACAAAGCTACAATCACATTCTGGCAGTGCCGCAGAATGATAGGAAGCAAGTGGGGGTTGAGCCCCAAGATCACCCACTGGCTATACGAATCGATAATAAGACCCATCGTTGCCTACGGTGGACGCGCACAAGCCTAACCACAGTCGAGAAGAACCTGGAAAGTTTTCAAAGATCAGCCTGCATGGCAACTACCGGTGGAATGAGAACAACGCCCACCGCCGCCATGGAGGCGTACACATCTTCATAAAACAAGAAGCTGCGGCTACAGCCATTAGACTCAAAAGTCTAGGACTGTGGAAACCAAGCAAGGTAGCACATACAGAGATATACAAGAAGCTGGTGGATTCGGAACCACTAACTGAAGCAATCACCGACACAATACCAAAGCAGTTTGTGTTCGACAAAAAGTACAAAATACAACTACAAGAGTGCCCCCAAGAGGGACACAATATCAGGGAGTTGAGGATATTTACGGATGGATCCAAAACGAGGCTGGGTACCAGAGCGGGAACCTTCTCGGAGGACCTGAACATTAATATCGCAACACCTCTAGGCACCCACGGCATGGTATACCAGGCGGAGTGCATGGGTATAATCAAGGCGACTGAGGCCATCAAGGCCAGGACCGTACAGAATCAGTGTATCCGGATACTAACTGATAGTAGATCGGTCCTACAGGCGCTACAGAGTCACACTATAACATCGGGCCTTATCATGGAATGCCACATGGGTCTCATGGATATATGCCCAAAGAATAATGTTACCCTACAATGGATAAAAGGACACAGTGGCTCACAAGGTAACGACGCAGGGGACGAGCTGGCAAGAAGAGGCTCTTCGCTGACAGCAATGGGCCCTGAACCTATTCTGCAACTAAACAGGACCAAGATAAGTATGATAACAGGTATAGTTAGGGGTCACAGACCACTAAACAAACATCTCTTTAGTTTAGGTGTCACGGACAGTCCCCTTTGCAGAGTCTGTATGGAGACGGACGAAACTGCCAGTCACATTCTTATGGAATGCCCGGAACTGGCCAGATACAGGGCTAAACACTTCGGTACACCGAGGTCGCTCCAGGAAGTCGTCGGCAACGTGAAGAGTCTGCTAGACTTCCTGGAGGAACTGGGATGGCAGTAGCCATACCACAACCCCTCACGCAAAATAGGCGCAAAATTGACGTCGAGTTGCGGAAACCAGCCCGTGTAAACCTAGAACCTAGAAGCCCTCTCTAACCCATTTGGCCAGTGTGGTACAGGAAGGTCAATCATCCTCCCTAAATCACTGGAATGGGACAAGTGGATTATAGTGACCAAACACAACATTGATTAAGATTTGTGGGCTGGCTACATTGCATGGGCCACAGACCACCAGTGGTACACCAGTAATAATAAATGTGTGTAAAAATATAATTTTATATGTTTTTAATAAATTAACAATGAATTAGAGATTCATACGGCAAGCACTGTCTTTAAAGCTATATCTTATCTATACTTATTAAGAATAGCCCTTTGAGTTGAATCTCATTTGCATTAGCTATTTCTATATTTAATTAAATTTCAGGCACTCTGCCTCGATGCAGCTCCTTTAGTTTTACTAAATAACTAGTGGGCGTCACGCGGTTCTACCAGTGTAGTTCCCGTTCCCGTGGAAATACGGGAATAAACTATAGTCTATGTTTACCGCAAAGAGTGTAGCTTTCCAACAGTGAAAGATTTTTTCAAATCGGTCCAGTAGTTCCGGAGCCTATTTGTTACAAACGAACAAACAACAAAACAAATCTTTCCTCTTTATAATATTTGTATAGATAATAAATAATTTATTATTATTTTATTATTTATTATTAGTTTTACTGAAAGCTTTTTATGACTTTGACCAAATCAAATCGGTCTATAATAGTCCAAAGCAGTTTATGGACCTCTTCCTAGTTATCGCCATAATTATACATTATACTTATATGATTCTAAACAGAGAGCAGCCTATTATTAATTAAAGAAACTAGCACTGGCAAGTACTAACTCAGTAGGATTAAATTAAGAAACATACCTAGTTGTTTTAACAAAAAAGAAAGTGCTGTTTTAATTAACTGAGCAATATAAATATTTAGTAGATACCTACTTGAATATACATTTCATCTTAAAAACATGAAAATAGTGATGCAATTGTGACGAACTATCTATGCTATAGGTAAATTACCTGTCCAGCCAGCACACAAGTGGTTTAACAGCATGCACAGTGCGGGCTACATCAGCAAGTGTTTGTGTCTCGAGGCGCTTGTCGGAGTGGTGGCGCAGGGCTCTTGTCAATGTAGTGGCTACCACCGACACTCGCAGGGCCAATTGTTGCACACACTCTCGCGACACTTCATATTGCTATACACATACATAAGAGTGTTACTAATACACATACAGTGAAGTTTGACACATAGCAGCATTGAGTATTTGAGTACCAAAGAAATATTTACATATTACTACTCTAGCAGCAATACTATAAATAAAGCAACCTACACAATCGTAACGACGTTCGGTAGCACATCCATGAACAGATAACACTGCTCAGTACCACTGATAAGTGAGCTGTACAATGTTAGTGCTGTCATCAGGTGACTCATACAAACAGTACATTACACACTATATAGAACTACTTACGAAGTTTCTGAGATGTTCTACAGCTTCCAGCAGTAGTTCCTGGTGACCAATAATATCCATACCCAGGTACTCCAGGTCGTCACATCGTAACGCTAACAGTTTGGCCCCGTCGAGACCCCGATCTCGCAGTGCCGGCACGTAACGCGCCACGGAGGGCCCCAGCCCTGCATCACAAACATGATTGAGAAGTGACTCACCAAATCCACAACACAACATAGCCACTGCTCCGTAACACACCTATCAACCAGTCCGCCACCTGGTCCGGAGACCACTCCGTAACGTTCAGACTAGACATCGGCATCACATTTCCGTCAAATAAACATGTTTTGATACTTAATATAATAGTACAGTAAATGTGGCTAAATTAAATGAACAAACAAGTAGCCGGACGACACAACCTCGGAGTTTTGAGTTTTGACGTTTTTATAACTGACAATGACATACTTGACATTGACAAGCAATGACAATATTAAAATATGATTTGCGTTTTGTTCTTTAATCGACAAACGCGTAATGGCTGTTGTGTGTTAATTGTTATTGTACAGTCAACTACAATGTAATGTACTAGTTTAATCATATAAAATGATGTACTGATGTACAGGCTTTTCATAAATCCAAAAGACCAAATGGTCATGTGCAATGGCAGAAAACAATGCTTAAGTAAGGCGCATCCTGTGGTTAGATGATCTAAGGTTTTGTTACATATAGTATGTATAAATTATTTTTATTTATTTTATGATTAATTAAAATTTTGTTAAGGATATTGTTATGTATAATTTGTATGTATGTAATACGATATGTCACAGTTAATTTATTGAGGCGTCGATGTCGACGCTTAGAAGACAAACATTAGTGATGAAAATGCCTAAAATAATTTTGATTATAAAATATTAAATCCAGGTACACACGGCTTGTACAAATTACTATGACTACGACTTGTACATTATTCCTTGGCTGAGAAATATGTATCACTCCGCAGATACAGTGATTGTGGGGGATTTAAATAGTCACCAAATTGATTGGTAAGGTTTTCTGCGCGCTGACTTTACGAGGAGAGCTGCTTGCGAATTGTCCTGACTTACGTTCTCCCAACTGGCTTTCTGTGCTGAACCTTCTGCGGACTACTCGCCCGAATGCGACGGACACATTGTTATGTGGATGCGCCGCTTGGTATGGTATTCATATACAACAAATCACTGTCTTGTAAGTGCGCGAGTGCCTCTTACACAGCCTGAACCACCCAGGCCTGAAGACGGGTGGCATGTTTGACACTACATGTCCGCAGGCTGGGATGGACTGCGAGAGTGCTTTGTGTCGGTCGTACACCTACCCGCGGAGGCGGCTTTGCTTTACTTCAGAAGTTCTGGACACCTGCGCTCTAGCAGTTTTTCTTTAGTCTTGGCGGGCATGGAATGTTACCTACAGTCTCAGTAAAAAAGCAACTGTGGTTTAATGGCTTTACAGAGAAGGTCGTAGAATGCTAAAACAGCTTGCCTACAGAGCTTGAACTACATTATCATCATCATCAACACAGCCTACCTATAACAGTCCACTACTAGACGGATGCCCCTCCCAAATTACGCTTGGAGCACGTCTCGTTCAAATTTACAAAATTCTTAGGTAGGCTGGTAGGCATACTTATGCCGCCTCGAGGGCCTATACTTATACCTAGGTAGGAGTAATTAGGCTTACAAAGTAGTAGTAGAGTTCTTCTGAGCTTAAAGCTGTCTTAGAAGGTTCTTGCAGTACCTATCTACCTACTACCGCTTGGCACTACCAGTAGAGTCACGGGAAAATTTTACTTTCCCCTTGTTGTCTGTCATCTTAGTGATTTTTCGACTGCAGAATTTATGATTGACTAGACGACTATCCTTCTAGGATTCCGGTCGCTTGTCAAAGTTGCCGAGGAAAACCTTTATCGGTCGGGTTTACCACCCCATACCTATAAATCTCATGGTAGGTAGTTCGGCTTTCTTCTTGACACTCTACCTAAGTTAGAGAGGTAAACCCGACCGAAAAGGATGTAACTAATCGGTAGCCAACCCCAGCAGCACGCTGCGTTTCAAAATCATTAGGTATTTGTTTTAGATCGCAGTATGTTAGTACGAGTACCAACTTTATAAATTTTCAATAGATAAGTACCTACCTATAACTTAGAAAATGGTTTACCTACATAATATAATACTTCATTATTGAATACAACTACGTAGGTAGTAATAAGTACTAAATAGGTGTTAGGTTATTCTGTGATGTGATACCACACTGCTGACCCCGTACTTACCTAATCAGCGCAAAGTTTGCACCAACAAGTATTCATTCAAGGTAAGCGTGAATTGTGTCAAATTCAGATGAGTCAAAGGATCATGTTTTACGGTTTGACTATTTGGTAGGTATTTTTTTTAGATTTAGGTACCTACCTACTACAGATAGTAGGTACGATTACGACTACCTCATAATCGTACCTACTATCTAATTTAGCAATAAGTAACTTTGTCTGCATTATAGGACCTACGCAGGTAGGTAGTTGGGTAGGTACTTTAATCACAGTGTGATGTCCAATGGACCATCATGAGATTTTTTCTCAATGATGCATCATTGAGAAAAAGTCTATATACTACAGACATAGGTATATAGGTAAGTACCTACCTACTTATATTAGTCAAAAAATAAGGGTCACAATATAAACCTAAATTAACCTAATAATAAGCTTGTGCTACGGGATCTAGACGACTGAATAGGTACATACTTACCTATTATAGGTAAGGTCAGGTGTAGGTTATATACCTATATTTCTAACTACATACATATTATACATAGAAAACACCCAAACTCCGAAATAAACTATTGTGGATCACACAAATATTTGGACTGACCCAGGAATCAAACCCAGGACCTCCGGCGCCGCAGGCGGTATCACTACCGACTACGTCACAGAGGCAGTCAAATTAAATACATTTTATTTAATAGGTAGAATTTATTTATTGGAACTTTAGGTACTGATTGAGAGATAAATTAGTAATTTTGTCCTTTTCACGGATAATAACGTAAACACTTACCATGGAAATTGTACCTACCTCAGGTCAATGAAATGATCTAAAACAAATTTTTAACTTTATTTAATAAAGGGCATGCCCATTACCTTTCAAAACACACTTTCGGAGCCTTTATTGGCAGGCTATGGCAAAATATAGATATTCGCTATTTTCAGTACGGATAAAGTCGCTCTGGTTGTGTGTGCGAGCCTGGTTCTTTATGGTAATGAAATAGGTACCTACTGTGAAGTCTTTGAACGTGTAGGTACGATGTGTCTCTGAACAATTACGGTCTCCTTGTTTAAAATGGTAAGCCTAGTTTCAACTCCAAGCTAATTCCGCACAAGCCAGTTAATGTGAGCCACCACTCCCCTTACGTTCGTTCGTGAAAGCGAGGATCAGAAAATCGTTCTACTTTACGTATTCACCCTCTTACACGTCGGTTACTAAAAGGAGTTAGGTACCTAGGGGAACTGAAGGCAAAACGGAACAGCAGGCAAAACGGAACTTTTAAATTATTTTAAGCCTACTAGGGCCATCTATTTGCTAAGTAACGCAACTAATTACTCGCGCCCTTCCCGTTCTCGGTCAGTGCCGGTGAAACTACCAGACGTGACAGCGAAATTTTATCGCGGTAAGTCTTTTTTTTTCATATTTTGATGTAAAAAACGTCATTTTTGACTAGCCTGCACTTTTATTGTAATTAGTATTGTCAATTTAATGATTTGACACAGTCTTGTGTATGATTTTATCTATAGTACAGTATGTAAAGAATGAACATAGGTAGAACGGTTAACCTCAAAATTTGACATTGATTCTTAAGCACATAAAAGGCAAAACGGCCCGGGCAAAATGGACCAGGGTCCATTTTGCCTTTGTATTGTATATATTTTTACATTCGATTCAATGTTTTCTACATTTTTTGTTTCAGATGGTTAACAATTATATAAGAACCACTAATAGGCAGTCATTGGACGAATATCGGAATATCGGAAGCAGCTTGAAACAACGCATAATGCAAATGAAGCAAGCTCTTTTGCATCTATCCTACTATTGATGTGCCCAGAGAAGACAAATCGGGCATTGGCCCGATTTGTCTCCTCTGGGCACATTGTAGGTGTGCCAGCGTTGATGACGACGATGAGAACACAAAATTTATTTGTGAAATGTGTTCCCCAAATTAGAAAGGTATTGGGTCCATTTTGCCCTTAACCGTGGTCCATTTTGCCTTCACATGCAGGCAAAACGGACCATAAGGAAGATTTTGGAAATCATCCAATATCCACAAATTCTGTGATTTGATTTAAGTTTAATTAATAAGAATTGTAGACTGATTACTATCTATGAAAAGTTTCTAATAATAAAGCTATATTTTGTAGAATACGACTCGTTTTTCCTTAAATATACCATTTTGCCTTCAGTTCCCCTACTACTATAGAATATATTATATAATCTGTGCTACTACTAAGGTTTTTATAGGGTCGGCAGCGCGAGTGTAGCGCCTCGGGTGTTGCAAACGTCCATAGGCAGCGGTGACCACCGGTACATCTGGTGGGCCGTATGCTTGTCTGCCACCTTGGTGGTATAAAAAAAACCTGTTACACGAGCCGTCCCGGGCCGTATCTCTTGGCTGTAGTTTAGGAAAGTAGTAAACTACTTGTGTCTGATATCGAAGCTACTCTCTCTAGAGTGTCCGATTGGGGTGGACAAAATCATGTCCAATTCAACCCACTAAGACACAAGTATGTGTATCACCGCAAAGAAACCCCCATTTACTGTGGCGCCACAATTTCAGGGCACATCACTCACCATCTCTGAAAGTATAGGGATGGTGTTGACATCTCCAATGTCGTTCAGTTCCGCAGTCATTTGTAGGACAAGGCCAAACAGGCGTCCAAGAAGCTCGGAGTGCTCAGCAGAGCGTGGCGGTATCTACTTTACTGCGGCTCAAACACTGCTTCTCTATAAGTCGCAAGTGCGGCCGCACATACAGTAGGTACTGCTGTCACCTCACCTCTGGGCGGGGGCGCCTGAATACCAGCTTCGTCCATTTGACTCCGTGCAAAGGCGAGATTGTGAGAGTTGGCAGCGATCCCATACTTAAAGGTGATGTGGAAACTCTTAGCGACATGAGTCTTTGCTTCTCTGTGTGTATTCTACCGCCTAACGGTTTGTGCTCTGAGGAATTGTTTAATAATAATATGATGCCTATGGCTACATTCTATCATCGCACCGCTCGCCACAGACAGGGTGTTCATCCTCACACGTTGCATCCGGAACGCTCGAGCACGGTTAGATTCGATAGGGGCTTTCTACCGCGCACGCTTAGGGTGTGGAATGATCTCCCTGCCTCGGTTTTCCCAAACGCCTACAGTATGGGGTTCTTCAAGAGGGGTCTTAGAAGGTTTTTAAAGGATCGAGTGAAGCGCCTCTGGTGTTGCCAACGTCCTTAGACAGCGCTGACCACCGGTACATCTGGTGGACCATATGCTTGTCTGCTACCTTAGTAGTATAAAAAAATTAAAAAAGTATAGTCACTGACAAAAAAAATTAACAAAAAAGAAACCGACTTCAAACAGAACTAAAAACCGAAAAATAAAATTTACTTAGCACAAAGTTAGTAAGTATATTCTGATTTATCACATATCATGAAATATAATACTGAAGTCGGTGCCTCGAACATCCTAAATTCCTAACTTTAAAATTAAATGATAATGAACATTGCTATTGCGCACTCTTAATCTTAGCAGTAGTCATATGGTGTCGAAATCTAGACATAGCACAATTTAAGAATAACTATATTTACTAAATAAATACCCATAAAAAACCGTAGCATGCAGCAAACTGGTTTAGAACGGTATCAAAACGTAATCAATTTATTGATACGGACTACCCATTTAAGACCATTCTTAACAAAAAAACCGTCCAAACCATAACCTTCAGAATAATATTGCTGATACTTAGACGTACGCGTTTATCCCCGAAGGGGTAGACAGAGACATGTTGTAGATTGTAGGTAGGTACCTACGTGCACAATTCACATTATAGTTTTTGTCCCACGTAGGTAATAGATTGCTAATCTATCTAAACTGATCAGAATGTTATCAATAAAATTATATCAAGTAGGTACATACCTAACCTACCTACTTATTGAATAAGAATATCCTAAGATATGTTATCAAGAGCGGTGATGTAGTCGCTATTAACAAAAAGCCGAGCGGCTGAGGGTCCGCTTCACGTAGAACTATAAAACACCCATTCGGAAAAACATTAAGTTAATCTGCCATAAAACCCACATTGAATCTGTCCACCTGCGAGATTGGCACCTTCGTTATCGGAACACATTCTAGAAGCCGCGGCGGTTGTGTCGCGCTCATGTTATTAGCATTTTAAGGGTTTGTCGAAGGAATTCCTCGGCGTGGCTTTCATTAAGAGAGGACGATCGACGATCGACGGCGCGGGCGGCTCCATTCACGCGTTATCTGATGGGATCTTTTGTATATTTATTGGGGCATCAAAGCGAGGGCCGTGTAGTCCGGTAGCGCTCTTAAACTTGCCCGTTTAATACCTCTCATAAAGCGGCCAGTAACCGCCGCGTCGTTCGCTTCCGATAATTTCTCTTATTGTCCCGATAAATTAGCTTAATTAGGGTGTAACAAGGCGACGGGCGTGGAATCTAGTGCGGCGGCCGTCACCGCGCCGTGGGTGGCCCGTAATTAGCCGACGAGCACCACTCAGTCTACCTGCTCCTGCCTCTGCCCACGACCTTTTAATGAATTAATGAGCACGTCTTATCGGCGGCCGACGTACGATGCGTACTTACCTACCTACCTACCGCTCGCAACATTTTGTAGTAGATGGAATAAGGCATTCCATCGCTGGGGCTTGAACTCCGGAATTCCGGAATTGACATAATTCCGGAATTCCGATAAAATCTAATATCGTTCTCAATTCCGGAATTGGCGAGATCAATACCGGTATTTCGATATTGGAAAAAAAATATATTTTCGCTTCTTCTTTAATTTCATTACAAACAAAAATGTAGATTATAAGCTTATGCAATTTAATTACCTTTAATAACTACAATGTTGATAATTTAGGATTTCTCTACTAACAAATTAATTTTATTATGTACTTAAGTATTAATCATTGTATTTGGTGATATTTCTAAAACCTACTAAGAATGTAAATCCATAAAATTAATGGTATTTGATAGAAAACATACTATTTAAATAATAATAATAATAGTGATGACGTTTTTGTATTTTTTTACATTTAGACTTCAATTTAGGTATAGCGCGATCTTAGACTTAGCTCTGACTTATGCTATGAGTTAAATTTAAGTTTGATAGAAACGCTGTAAGAATTTGACAGAGGTCTCGCTCAGCATAGTTCTAGTAGTTCTGACGGAACTTATGGGGCCCGTACCTTATTATTAGGGGCAAACTTTGCCCCAAGGCGCTCCACTGACCCAGAGTGAGAAGGGTCCTGGGTTCCCTGTTCTCATCAAGGCGGAGGAACATATTCCGTCGCACATGGCTCCGTCTCAGGCGCCCGACGCTGAGTACAGCGAGAACGACGTGCCCGAAGTCACTGAGGGTGAGTTAGGGGCGACTGTACTGCGGCTTAGATTCCGCGCGGACCGTGTCCCTGGACCCTACAGCATTCCAGGCCGATCGTGGGTCAGGACCCACGATCGGCCTGGAATGCTGTAGGGTCCAGGGACACGGCCCGAGATCCTCAAGAGCCAGGGCTCTTGAGGATCTCGGGCCTCGAGTGATGGGGCTCTTTAGTGCATGCCTCGAAAAAGGCCAGATTCCCAAGGTCTAGGAGACAGGGAAACTGGTTCTGATCCGAAAGGCAAGGTTACAGGCAAGGATACCCATCTGGGGATCGGCCGATCGTGTTGCTCCGTTGAGCAACTCCGGCCGATCCCCGATCAGTCGATCCCCAACAACGATACGCTCAAGGAGCTTGCATACCTCGTTAGGTAGCAAGCTCCTTGAGCGTATCATTGCACAGCGCACAGTCGAGCACCTCACACGCGTGGGGCCAGATCTGGCGGATAGCCAGTTTGGTTTTCGTCCAGGGCGCTCCACCGTGGATGCGATCATGCGCATTAGAAGACTGACGGAGGAAGTAACATCACAGGGTGAGGTGGTGTTGAAAGCGATGGTGATATCAAGGGACACCGGCATCGCCTTCAGCACTTTGCCCTGGAGCTGCGTTAGGGAGGAGCTTATTTATCATGGAGTGCCTCCCTACTTCCGTCGAATTGTCGGGGCCTATCTTTTCGAGAGGTCCATAACTTACCCAAGCTGGCTAGGGCCCAGCCGGGTCAGCGAGATACGTCGTGCGGTGTTCCGCAGAGATGAGTCTTAAGACCGCTTCTGTGGAACATCGGTTACGATTGGGTGCTGCGTGGTCCGTTGCTCAGAGGCGGCATGTCTCGAGGATCTGGCAGCGAGGCAACTTGCGTCCTTGTTTAAATAAATTAATTATATTTCTAATTTATTCTTTTCTGGTGCAAGGAGGCGCTGGAACGGGGTCATAGGCCTACGTCTCCAGAAATCTAGGTTCGGCAGTTCCAGCTCCACAAGGAAACCGTGGATACCTGGACTTGAGCAACAAACCGAATCGCCACATCACATCACACAAGGGGGGAATCGCTGAATCGCCACAATCACGGCGGTCAGACCGGTCATGGGCGAGTGACTAGAGAGGAGCCACGGTGCGGGTGCTCTGTCCTACCGGTTGTCACAGATGCTTACCGGGCACGGGCGCTTCAGTAAGTATCTGTGACGAATACACCGGGAAACCACACCTGGGTGCCAGCACTGCGAGGAACGCGGTGAGGACACAGCACTTCACACATTAGTGGAGTGCACAGCGTGGGCTTAACAGCGCCCGGTCCTCGTGGTAGGTCTGGACGTGGACATTCTCTCGCTGGAGACCATTGCGCGAGCTATGATCTCCAATGGGAGTAAGTGGGACGCCACTGCGTCTTTCTGTGATCAGTTAATTCGGCGAAAAGTGATCGAGAGAGTACGCTCCCACCCGAATTCCGCATGTCTTTGCCTAAGACTATCGGCCTCCATAATCGGGGGCCTGAGAACGGTGGGAGGGCTAATCGCCGTCCTTACAAAAGCACGCCACACGCCCTGAGATGCGGGATAACACCTGAACAAGCCCCAAATACGCGGGATAGCACCCGAACCTCCTAGGTGAGGCCGCAGTGATAGTCAAGGTCTGTGGGGAATCCTGGGGTCATCCTTCTGAGGGCTTACCCGGGCCAACCGTAGGCAATAGTTAAGAAACGTGTGGTTTTTAGTTGGTTACGTTAAAATAAGTAGATAATTTTACTGGGAATCAAAGTATCAAATTATCAAAAGTATTAAAGTAGTTTATCACTAATGACGTAGGACTGTCAGCTCCCGTTTCTTTTTATACATATCACTATTTTGTACAAAACGAAACTTGATTGAGTTCCGGAATTCCGGAATTCAAATACTGAATATCGAAACCCAATTACGGAACTGAAAAAGCGTCCGATATTCAAGCCCTACTGCTTACCCAGCATTACATTACAACTCGTGTAACTATTCTAATAAGCAGCACTATAAATTATAGCTCCATGGTCGGTTACCAGTCTACCACGGTAAGCCAAGATTCCTAACGAAAGTAACGTTAATCTGATTGATCTGAGTCGGTATCCTTAGTAGGGCAAAAAATGTTTCAAATTATGAATATCTACATAAAGGCATTAGCTTTTGAAGGCAATCTCCAACGTTTTTTGATGTAAGACCTCACAGCGTTTCTACCTACTGATCAGTTGCTTGCTATCAAATATTAAGAAAGGTGAGAGGTCAAAATGGTGCCATCGCCATCTTGGAATGATAAGGTATGTACCTACTTGTACAAGGGCATGGACCGCCTGAGGCCTCCTGCTAATAACTTTTCGTTCCACGTTAGATTTTAGTAGGTAGGAACCTATTATTTCGAGGATGGTGAGCGCAAATACAAGCCCAACTTACTAACAGCCTTAGAATCTAAATGTATATAACTCAAAGGTGACTGACTGACTGACCTACTGATCTATCAAGGCATAGCCCAAACCACAATACGAATTGGGCTGAAACTTGGCATGCAGGTAGATGTTATGACGTAGGCATCCACTAAGAAAGGAAAACACTTTTTGATAAATTCTACCCCCAAGGGGATAAAATACGGGAAGCGGGAACGGGAACAAATTTTACGCGGGCAAAGCTGCGGGCATCAGCTAGTATTGAATAAACAGCCAAATTTTAAAAATAATAGAGATGTGCTAATCCCCGGCTCTTTAAAACAATTTGTAACATATCCGTAGTCTAGTTGTTATAGGTAGGTACCTATCCCGCATCATTTATTGAATGTAACTCTGTCACAGATTAATGAATACTAATGAATAGTTACTACGACTCTGCTACGGATATTTTACTCATGTGTCTATCCTGACAGGGTTTATACTTTAACCGAGGTACTACCTACAGATACAGGACCGTAAGTATACTTATATCTGTAGGTAGTACCTACCTCGGTTGCTTCTCGCGATGCGCAGGTACCTATATAATAAACATTCACTGTAGGTACCGACACAGGGGAAAGATATTGCCTATTTACCAACCTATACCTTTCTGCGATTCTTATTAATTAGGCAGGTACCTACCTAATTAATACATAGGTACATAGCGAAATCCACCGTCAAACCACAAAGACTTAATGAATATAGTTTTAATTATGATTGAAGATAAGAGTAGAGACCTAGTTCTATCTATCTACACTAATCTACAGCAATAGGTAATTATTTAGGGCCTTAGACAAGTGGCAAACGCTTCATGTCGATATAAATGCTACTAAGGTCTACAAAGACACAAAAGTATTGAGCGTTTGATGCTTTGTCTTTAATTCTGATAGTAGGTACCTATATACTGTTATCAGAAGACAAAGCATGTACCAAATAGCAAAAACACTTTATACGTCATTTTATTAGCTCCATAAGTGCAGGCATTCCTCGCCGCGTGCGCGAGGTAGGTATACCCACTAGCTAGGTATGGTATGCAGATAATATGGCGCGGGCGATGCGACATCACTCAAACTCGTCGTCGCCTGCGCACATTAATGCCAGCAAAACGAGCCCTCCTGCTATCTAAGCTCCAGATAACGTGATTTAGGATGCGCTGCTATCGCCCGCCAGCTTTACAGTTTACAGCCGGCGACTGACAAATTGGATACGTTATGACAAGTACGTGTCAAATTTTACGGCCATAAACAATGGTGAAACTACAGCGAACCAGGCCAAGAGAACGAGACGGAATGTTATTATGCGCACTGAACATATTTATGGTATTTTAATGACTATTTTTTCGTAGACATTGTGTGTAGGGAGGTATGTACCTACAGTTCTGGTGCGCTGTAATCTGGCGATCAAAACTCTAACAATAAGCATTTGTTTTAAATTAACTGATATAATTAGCTTTATTTAGTGGTTATTCATGTTGTAGTTCATAAATAACGCAGGTATGTACCTAATTACAGGTCGTAATTAACTATAATAGGTACGGCTTAAATGGTAGAGGTTTAGCAATGGTCGGTGGTTAGGTAGCTAGTTAGGTACCTACCTGCGTCGCGTCGGTAACGCGTTGGTGAGTTCGCAGAAAGGGCCGGGCCCGGGCCGGGAGGTATCTGTGCCACGTATGTGCAACTATGTAATTGGGAATGGCGTTATGTCCAATATTGGTACCAAAAAACAACATCTCAATTACACTCCATCACATAACCACAACACTAACATTATATTTATTGCAAAAATTTTACAGTCTAAATACCTACCTACAACATTATAACTACCTACTATAAATTAGTTGGGGGAAATAATACAAAAATAATAAAACAGATTGTACGCCTAAACTACGATAGTATAACCACTGATAACTATTACCGTGCCTAAAATAATCTACCTAGTACTTTGACAGTAGGTACCTACATTCATATCAGTTTGGAAATACTATAAGACCTACCTGAATATTTATAATAGCATCGCAAAATTATTTTACAGATGTTAGTACCTACACCTACGTCAAACAACGACGTAAGTTACGAGAAATACCTAGTACCTAAGCCTAAATTTGTCGGCAGGCAGGTGTTACCTAAGCACCATTCGACTGCAAAGCAGTAAAGAGTGGATTATGGGCTTAGTGGTAGTCTCTTACGATTACCACCTACATGTAGAGTTATTATAGACACGGTAATTTAATGTACCTACTTATAGGTGTAGGTACGCTTCTACCAGAGTTACAATATATCTATTATGCTTCTACAGCAAGATTCCATTCCAAAGAAGGTACCTATATATCATGGACTTGCCCATAATAATGTTATGAGATATGATGAATCGAAGGGCTATTGTAGTTCTACTATGCTACGAACGATTGGTTTCTGATTGAAAAACAGAAACTGATTTCTTGCTTGCGATCAGTAAAAAATATGTAGGTAGGTATGAAGTGATTATGAATGTGAATGGAAGGAGAAAATGTTCATTTTCGTAGCTGTTTACGAAACTTCAGTTATACGAATGTGAATGAAAGGTAAAGGTACCTAAGTTTTAAAATGGTCACATACGGCGGGGACCAGACCACTATACACCAAGTGTGATTGTAGTTTTGTTTGTCGTCTATAGAGAAGTGTCTGTTATCAAAGGACTAGAGGACGTCACGCGATTTCAACCACGTAGCTCCCATTCCCGTGGGAATATGGAAATAATAAAATATAGCCTATGTTCACCGGGAAGAGCGTAGCCTTCAAACAGTGAAAGAATTTTTCAAATCGGTCTGGTAGTTTCGGAGCCTACTCGATGCAAACAAACAAACAATCAAATCTTTACTCTTTATAATATCAGTATAGACCTATAGACTAGGTTAATCGCTTTGTGTAGAGCTAAAATGTACCTAACTGAGATATTGTACCTACCGTATTGTTAATAGGCTTGTTATTGTGACTGATCGGACTACTACATCATAATAATTCCCGTTTTGCTTTATCCGACAATACACTTCTCTGTGGAATTCCTGACAGTTTCAAAAAACACCGCGTGTAATGTTCGGATAAAAATAGTAGCAAGGGGCCGAACTGATTTATGTGTTGTGTTGTACTCGAAAGAATAAATTACGAGTTACGTTTGTCTTTTAGGAAGAATTATGAGATGCTCGATTTACTAATGGAATTCTTTTAATTTAACTAATTTGCCCAGTTACAGAGTGATGTATAAGTTCCTTTGAATCATAGCTGTGCCGTGCCTACTTATAGGAAAATGTAGGTAGGTATAGGTTGGAAAATGTACATTGTAAATTGTGATTTCGAAGCTACCATGGACTATGTCGGAACATTGCAGGTACCTTCTTATCTTATCTGTAACATCATATTTGATAACCTATGCTCACGAAATAAATAAATGAATGAACTACAGTGACCACTCACCTTACAGGCAAAGTAGAATCAGAATCTACTCTGGGGAAGGCATAGATTTACCCCCAGTTTCCGAAAGGCTGATCAACGCTAAAATTAACTAATCGGCTGTTAAGGGTGGATCCTCACAGAAGATCCAAAATGGATCGCCAATTCCTGCGATCAGCGAAAACTTTGCTTGCGATCCCGCCGCGTTCTACCGACACGCTCCAACCGATCCACATTGATCCGCCTAAGTATTGTACAGTTGAACTTTCGGTCGCTATGGAGTCACATGTGCAGCAACGACGTCGAATCGCTCTTGTAGCAACAACCTACATTCTTCTTAAATATTTACGAAGCATTTATGTTCCTTGTAAATGGATTTTCATTTTAGATCTTCTGTGAGGATCCACCTTTAACAGCCGATTAGTTAATTTTAGCGTTGATCAGCCTTTCGGAAACTGGGGTAGAGTTTTTCGCTACGTAAATTCTAAATCTATGGCGGCAGGGTAGGTAGCATAATTTTTTAAATGTTTTTAGGATTCCGTACCCGAAGTGTTTAAACGTGACCCTATTACTGAGACTTCGCTGTCCGTCTGTCTGTATTTATCTCAGGAACCGTAATAGCTAGAGGGTTGAAATAATCACAGGTGATGTAGGTACCTACTTAGGTATTTCTATAGCCGCTATAACAACAAATACTATAACATCAGAAAAATAAAATGTCTTTATCCCATCCCATCCCCTAAAACAAACGTGATTTTTAGCCGTTTTTCGGTACAAAACCCTCCGTGCCAAATAACTTAGGTACAGCTTCTAGTAGGTAGGTTTCCTACTAAGTCTCTTGAGCTAGACTGGCGACCCTGGCGGGCAATCATACAGGTGGACGGACACATGTCGAAATCAGGCATCCTACTTAGATAGGTACCACGGAACGCAAAGAAAAAGAAAAGCTGATGTCGTTACACGCATTGTGTAAATAGGGAATATCTTCTGTAGGTACCTGTTTATATTGTTTATAATAAACATACCCAAGTAGATTCCTGACAGCCGCGACTCAGCACGCGTGACCCTCAGATTATCTAGGTACCTGCCGCTGCTGCCTTGACATCGATAACGTCATTCACGAGATAGCGTCCGTGCCTTCGCGTCGCATCCCAGTAGGTATCCTCTTTTCTACGTTCAATCAAGTAAGTAATAGGTTTACCTTCCTCATCTCAGCCCGCTGCCGATCTTGTTCTAAGAGTTTCAGTTCTAATTTTTTCGGTAGCTTCGGTAAGTAGGTATCTGACTCACCGAAGCTCCCGTGCCCAGTGCAAGTCCGGTAAGTATCTCTGATAACAGGTGCGAGAACACCGTGTCTTCTCTCCAGCCACTCATCCATGACCGGTCTGACCGCCGCGATTGTGGCGGATACACACCTTGGTTACTCAAGTCGCACGTTCCAGGTCTCCACGGTTTTCTGGTGGAACTGGGACCGACGATTTCTCGAGACGCAGGCCTATGGCCCCGCTCCAGCGCCTCCTTGCGCCATTTAAACAGTGACCATCGTCTGCCCTGTTTTGATGGGTACCTATACCTACTTAAGTAGGTAGGTAACTACCTACATAGGTAACTACTTAGTTTTGTAAGCTATCACTATTTACATTCTTGCGGTTTGATTAGGTATGACCGGTTGTAAACCTTGTAGGCGATGGGCTGCAAAATGAAATATTTGAAAAATCAGTAGGTACCTAGGTTAATTATGTATGTAGGTCTGGACTCACCACTAAGGTAGGTAGGTACCTATTACAACATCCCTAGGTCAAAGTAACTGATGAATCGGGAAAACTGGTGTAAAATTAGAAAGCCCTTGCCCTTGCCTAGTTGCCTACCTACCCTTCGGAGAAGATTCATGAAATCATGACTACCTACCTATGGAAATATTAGATCGAATAATTGTTTTGAGTGGCTTACCTATAGGCACTAGGTCCTACCTACGTGCCTAAAGTTTGCTTTTTTTTCTGATATCTGTGATGGATACCTACTTAGTACCTACGTACTTTGGTAGGTAGGTACCTAGTATTCAGACGTGAGAGATAGGTAGATACAATATGGATGCCTTCTTCAAGAGTATAGGTAGGTATATGGATTATATTTATAATGTAGGTAGGTATGATTGGTGGACGTCAAATACGTTTACAGCCATCGGTTCCGAACCTGGGGGTAATTACCCCCGCAGGGGTAAAACAGCTATTCTATGGGGGTAACAGAGGTGATGCCTAAAATTGATGAATAGACAGTAAAAAATATGATTTTATGTGTTAAATAAAATATCAATGTAAAGCTAGGTAGGTACCTACGCGGTATCGCGATCTCTCGTGTTCGTAAAATCTCAGTAAAGACTGGAGCGAGAAGGTGCCTCCTCGTTCCCGCACACTATGTACATTTTGGCGAAAAACAGCTTAAGAATATTTTATAATAGCTAACGGAGCTCTGAATATGTTGGTACCGTTTGCTACCACTTACAGATGCGAGAGCGGCTTTTCAACTCTGGTAACATGGAAAACAAATCCAGAGACTGTCTGAACGTCGAGCATGATATAAACCCAATATTAAAAGTACGTCATAGATTTAGCATCAATGATAGATTTTTCGACTCCGGACTCTTACAGACTAAAAACCACATGTTCCCTACCCACTGCTTATAGTTGGGAGCCCCGGGTAAGCCCTCAGAAGGAAGACCCCAAGATTCCCAACAGACCTTGGCTACCACTGCTGCCTCGCTTCGTCTTTGGGGGCTGTGCAACTATCACGTCACGCTGTCGTCTTGGGCCTGTTTCTGTAAGGACGGTGATCAGCCACCCACCATACTCAGTCCCCTTTAGTCTGAGCCGAAGACAAGTCTGCCATTGCCTTTTGTGGGCTAAGTAGTCTAGCTGCATTGCGGGCCGTCAAGGTATCCGCTCATACGAGGTAAAAGTCCGCACAATCAAAAGGTACAGTCTCCTGCAGAAAGCGGTAGGTCCTCTTATGTTGGGCAACAACAGCGAGAGCGCGGCTGTTGCCCTCTCAGTTTTGGGGTCCAACTTCGGAAGTGGTGTCTGAAGTTCAGTCGGCCATCGAGTACGAGCCCCAGATACTTCGTCGAGAGCTCGATGTCGATGCTGACGCCTCCTCCGATTTGTGAAGGGGCCCTTCACAAATCCGAGGCTCTGTGCTTTTATGGACCTTGGAAGGGGCTACCTACGGGATCCAGCATACAGGCAGGAGGCGTCAGCATCGACATCGAGCTCTCGACGAAGTATCTGGGGCTCGTACTCGATGGCCGACTGAACTTCAGACACCACTTCCGAAGTTGGACCCCAAAACTGAGAGGGCAACAGCCGCGCTCTCGCTGTTGTTGCCCAACATAAGAGGACCTACCGCTTTCTGCAGGAGACTGTACCTTTTGATTGTGCGGACTTTTACCTCGTATGAGCGGATACCTTGACGGCCCGCAATGCAGCTAGACTACTTAGCCCACAAAAGGCAATGGCAGACTTGTCTTCGGCTCAGACTAAAGGGGACTGAGTATGGTGGGTGGCTGATCACCGTCCTTACAGAAACAGGCCCAAGACGACAGCGTGACGTGATAGTTGCACAGCCCCCAAAGACGAAGCGAGGCAGCAGTGGTAGCCAAGGTCTGTTGGGAATCTTGGGGTCTTCCTTCTGAGGGCTTACCCGGGGCTCCCAACTATAAGCAGTGGGTAGGGAACATGTGGTTTTTAGTCTGTAAGAGTCCGGAGTCGAAAAATCTATCATTGATGCTATATCTATGACGTACTTTTAATATTGGGTTTATATCATGCTCGACGTTCAGACAGTCTCTGGATTTGTTTTCCATGTTACCAGAGTTGAAAAGCCGCTCTCGCATCTGTAAGTGGTAGCAAACGGTACCAACATATTCAGAGCTCCGTTAGCTATTATAAAATATTCTTAAGCTGTTTTTCGCCAAAATGTACATAGTGTGCGGGAACGAGGAGGCACCTTCTCGCTCCAGTCTTTACTGAGATTTTACGAACACGAGAGATCGCGATACCGCGTAGGTACCTACCTAGCTTTACATTGATATTTTATTTAACACATAAAATCATATTTTTTACTGTCTATTCATCAATTTTAGGCATCACCTCTGTTACCCCCATAGAATAGCTGTTTTACCCCTGCGGGGGTAATTACCCCCAGGTTCGGAACCGATGGCTGTAAACGTATTTGACGTCCACCAATCATACCTACCTACATTATAAATATAATCCATATACCTACCTATACTCTTGAAGAAGGCATCCATATTGTATCTACCTATCTCTCACGTCTGAATACTAGGTACCTACCTACCAAAGTACGTAGGTACTAAGTAGGTATCCATCACAGATATCAGAAAAAAAAGCAAACTTTAGGCACGTAGGTAGGACCTAGTGCCTATAGGTAAGCCACTCAAAACAATTATTCGATCTAATATTTCCATAGGTAGGTAGTCATGATTTCATGAATCTTCTCCGAAGGGTAGGTAGGCAACTAGGCAAGGGCAAGGGCTTTCTAATTTTACACCAGTTTTCCCGATTCATCAGTTACTTTGACCTAGGGATGTTGTAATAGGTACCTACCTACCTTAGTGGTGAGTCCAGACCTACATACATAATTAACCTAGGTACCTACTGATTTTTCAAATATTTCATTTTGCAGCCCATCGCCTACAAGGTTTACAACCGGTCATACCTAATCAAACCGCAAGAATGTAAATAGTGATAGCTTACAAAACTAAGTAGTTACCTATGTAGGTAGTTACCTACCTACTTAAGTAGGTATAGGTACCCATCAAAACAGGGCAGACGATGGTCACTGTTTAAGTGGCGCAAGGAGGCGCTGGAGCGGGGCCATAGGCCTGCGTCTCGAGAAATCGAGGCTCGGTGGTCCCAGTTCCACCAGAAAACCGTGAAGACCTGGAACGTGCGACAAACGCGACAAACGCGGCGGTCAGACCGGTCATGGATGAGTGGCTGGAGAGAAGACACGGTGTTCTCTCCTAGGTATGTACCGGTTATCAGAGATACTTACCGGACTTGCACTGGGCACAGGAGCTTCGGCACAGTATAAATATAATTGTTTGCTTCGGTGAGTCAGATACCTACTTACCGAAGCTACCGAACAAATTAGAACTGAAACTCTTAGAACAAGATCGGCAGCGGGCTGAGATGAGCAAGGTAAACCTATTACTTACTCGATTGAACGTATGAGGATACCTACTGGGATGCGACGCGAAAGCACGGACGCTATCTCGTGAATGATGTTATCGATGTCAAGGTTGCGGCAGGTACCTAGATAATCTGAGGTTCACGCTTGCTGAGCCGCGGCTGTCAGGAATCTACTTGGGTAGGTTTATTATAAACAATAGAAACAGGTTCAGAAGATATTCCCTATTTACACAATGCGTGTAACGACATCAGCTTTTCTTTTTCCTTGCGTTCCGTGGTACCTATCTAAGTAGGATGCCTGATTTCGACATGTGTCCGTCCACCTGTATGATTGCCCGCCAGAGCCGCCAGTCTAGCTCAAGAGACTTAGTAGAAAACCTACCTACTGAAGCTGTACCTAAGTAATTTGGCACGGAGGGTTTTGTACCGAAAAACGGCTAAAAATCACGTTTGTTTTATGGGATGGGATGGGATAAAGACATTTTATTTTTCTGATTTTATAGTATTTGTTGTTATAGCGGCTATAGAAATATCTAAGTAGGTACCTACATCACCTGTGATTATTTCAACCCTCTAGCTATTAGGTACGGTTCCTGAGATAGATACATACAGACGGACAGCGAAGTCTCAGTAATAGGGTAACGTTTAAACACTTCGGGTACGGAATCCTAAAAACATTTAAAAAATTATGCTACCTACTCTGCCGCCATAGATTTAGAATTTACGTAGCGAAAAACTCTAAATCTATGCCTTCCCCAGAGTAGATTCTGATTCTACTTTGCCTGTAAAGGTGAGTGGTCACTGTAGTTCATTCATTTATTTATTTCGTGAGCATAGGTTATCAAATATGATGTTACAGATAAGATAAGAAGGTACCTGCTATGTTCCGACATAGTCTATGGTAGCTTCGAAATCACAATTTACAATGTACATTTTTCAACCTATACCTACCTATATTTTCCTATAAGTAGGCACGGCACAGCTATGATTCAAAGGAACTTATACATCACTCTGTAACTGGGCAAATTAGTTAAATTAAAAGAATTCCATTAGTAAATCGAGCATCTCATAATTCTTCCTAAAAGACAAACGTAACTCGTAATTTATTCTTTCGAGTACAACACAACACATAAATCAGTTCGGCCCCTTGCCACTATTTTTATCCGAACATTACACGCGGTGTTTTTTGAAACTGTCAGGAATTCCACAGAGAAGTGTATTGTAGGATAAAGCAAAACGGGAATTATTATGATGTAGTAGTCCGATCAGTCACAATTAACAAGTCTATTACCAATACGGTGGGTACAATATCTCAGTTAGTACATTTTAGCTCTACACGAAGCGATTAACCTAGTCTATACTGATATTATAAAGAGTAAAGAATTGATTGTTTGTTTGTTTGCATCGAGTAGGAAAAATTCTTTCACTGTTTGAAGGCTACGCTCTTCCCGGTGAACACAGGCTATATTTTATTTCCATATTCCCACGGAAATGGGAGCTACGTGGTTGAAACCGCGTGACGTCCACTAGTCCTTTGATAACAGACACTTCTCTTTAGACGACAAACAAAACTACAATCACACTTGGTGTATAGTGGTCTGGTCCCCGCCGCATGTGACCATTTTAAAACTTAGGTACCTTTACCTTTCATTCACATTCGTATAAACTGAAGTTTCGTAAACAGCTACGAAAATGAACATTTTCTCCTTCCATTCACATTCATAATCACTTCATACCTACCTACATATTTTTTACTGATCGCAAGTAAGAAATCAGTTTCTGTTTTTCAATCAGAAACCAATCGTTCGTAGCATAGTAGAACTACAATAGCCCTTCGATTCATCATATCTCATAACATTATTATGTGCAAGTCCATGATATATAGGTACCTTCTTTGGAATGGAATCTTGCTGTAGAAGCATAGTAGAAATATATAAACTCTGGTAGAACGTTTGGTAGAGTCTGGTAGAGACTACCTTCTAGGCTTAGAAGGTAGTCTCTACGATTACAATTACCACCTACCTATATGTAAGCTTAGAAGGTAGTCTCTACGATTACAATTACCACCTACCTATATGTAGAGTTATAGACACGGTAATATGCCGTTTTTCGTTAAATGGCAGATGTAGGTACTTATAGGTGTAGGTACGCTTCTATATACCAGAGTTTTTACTGACCTGACTCAAGACCCAGCCGCCGTGTTCGACCCACAACTGTGTCTCCACCTCTGAGCAACAGGCTGCACAGCCCCCAATCATACCCGATAAATCTCGCCGAATCGACTCTAGCCAGCTCAAGTAGGTTATGGCTCTCTCGGAAAGATAAGCCCGGACAATTCGATGGAGGTAGTGAGGCACTCCATGATAAAGAAGCGTCTCCCTAATGCAGCTCCAGACCATAGTGTTGAAGGCGTTGGCGATGTCAAGAGACACCGTCATCACCACCTTGCCCTATGATATCACTGCGTCCGTCAGGTTTCGAATGCACATGACCGCGTCCATAACGAAGCGCCCTTATCTGAAACCAAACTGGTTATCCGCCAGATCTTGCCCCACGCGTAGGTATAAGGTACCCGACGAGGCGCTGTGCGCTCAAAGAGTTTGCAACCCTCGTGGAGCAACACCATCGGCCGGTACCCGGAGAGTCTGCCGGCCGCCGCGCCTTTCGGATCAGAACCAGTTTCCACGTCTTCTAGACCTAGGGAAACGGACCAGGCTAAGCATTGGTCAATCCTCTGGGTTGCTACGGTACCACAAGCAGACACACACATGCATAGGTCACACTTATAACACCCCTCATTTTTCGTGGGGGTTAACTAACTGAATGTTGGTAACAAAGTGGTAGGTGTTATAAATATTTTATGAACAAAGATATTTCTCATTGCCTGTATTGATTTCTTGATCTTTTTTAATAGGGGGTAAAGTCTGTTTCTCTAACATGCCATAGGGGTAATAGCTCTGAAAAGGTTAGGAACCGATGGTTTACACACTACGTGCAGAGTTTAATATTAGTCTACTATGCTACGTAGAAGTCAATATCCATTAAAGTACCTATTTAGGTACCTATCTAATAATAAAAAATAAAAACAACCAAACCCGCAGTTCACAATACAGTCGTCAAAAACAATTATAAACCTAAAAGGGCACGTAGCGCGGTCGATGCCGGTGACAATAGACGGCTAAATCTTGGGCTTTCACCGCTTTTCTAAATGACTTATCGGAACAAATAATGATCAGCGCGGTCCATTGTTCTGGGAACACTCGACACATGTCGGTGGGCGGGGCCTGGGCGGGGCCTGGGCGGAGTCGCGGCGAGATCACAGCGCGCCACTCCCTACTCCCCCGGGGGAGAGGGCGGCGCGCGGCGGAGCGAGGAATGCGCGCCGACAAAGGCGGCCGTCGCCGCGTCGTCGCCCGCAGACGTACGAGCGCGCGGCTGCGGACAGGCACACACGGGGCATACCTTATGAAGCCGCGTCACTGTGCTGTGATCGTGAACTTTGATACCAAATATCTATGCATCCGAAATAGATGCACTAATTAGCTACTATATCAATGCCGAATCAAATAGCGTAAATTCCATGTAGGCACATTACATACTACCTTGTCGCTGAAATGCCGTCGGAATGTAGATTACCTATGGTAGGCATATTGTGATCATGCTTGGTTACATCCACTTACGTATAACTAATCTTCCATATTATAATCACCTACGAATGGGGGGTTGTTTTTCTTACCACAATCAGCTACGAAAAAAGTATAACCTACTCTTTACACGTATGGTTATACTAACTGTAGCCCATCTTCTAAATAGGCACTTTTGCTATGTAGGCTCTTTGTAAGCCCAAGCTCTCTAAAAGCGTAATTCTATGTACCTACCTACCTAAGTTCTTGTAAACATCCTCTAGTATGGTTAGGTAGGTCGTGGCACATAGGTTTACCTACCTTTCTATAAAAGCTCAGTAAAGAGGGTAACAGTATTTGAACAGAAATGAAAAGTTTAATTTTAGAGGGTTTCATACCCAAAGGACAAAATACGGGACTCAATTACCATACTTATTACTAAGACTTCACTGTTTGTCTGTCTGTCTGTCTGTCTGTCCGTCACCAATGTCACCAGGCTGTACAACCGGGATAGCTAGACAGCTGAAATCTCCACAAATGATGTAGGATTTCTGTTGCCGCTGTAACAACAAATACCAAGATAGTAAAAACAGACAAAGAAATCGTCAATTCCCATACAACAAACGAAATTCTTTTGCCGTTTCTTTTTGCTGAATTTGACTCGCATTTGGCCTGTTTAGTTTCTGTTAAGTCGGTGTATTTTGATAAGTAATTGTTCGTACCTAAAAGCACAGAATCCTACTATCCTACTATATCCTACTAATATTATAAATGTGAAAGTTTGTGAACATGTTTAGATGTTTGAATGTTTGTTACTCAATCACGCTCTAACGGCTGAACGGATTGGGGCTGGAATTTGGTGCAGAGATAGCTTCAAAGTATAGTTTGGATAAAACATAGGCTTTCATGTTCATGAAAATGTCCCCTCGGGAAGCGGGAACAGTAAGTAGTACCTAGTGAGTAGGTAATAGTTGTCAAAAGTATAAAAAAAAATATAAGTAGGTACCTACGATCAGAATTATTTAGATATCTACTCATAATTTAGTAGTAAGTACAATTATTTTTCTACAACTTGCCGCCTTCATTTCTATCTTTTTCTAATCAATAAGTATTATGGTTTAGTTTAAATAAAGTCTTTTATTTTTTTATGTCTTTATAAATTACCTAGGTAGGTAGGTACCTTCCTACTGTATTTTGAGACTAATTTATAAAGATACATATTAATTTTCATTACTTAATCAGCCAAACACAAGCAAACTCGGACACACACACATACACAAACACACCTACACACATACACACTCACAAACACCATGCATGCTTCACACACTAAATACCTAATCACTGACTACCGAACTAGCTTGCTTGTAACAAGAAGAGGTACTGTCCTATGCTATAAAACTAAACGCAGGCTGAACACTGCCCTCTGAGATACAGGCCTACGCCTAGTTCAGAAGGTAGAGTCAATTACTGCAAACTTTCATCTACCATCACATACAATCCAGTACCAAATCATTGCATAAAACTGTATTTCTTAGCTAAATCTGCTGCACTTTTCAAAGACTGTAAAAATTTGTTGATGTGAAATAAATAAAAAAATAAAAATATTGATTGTAGCAACCACGTCATTTGAAGTTGCCGCTTGTTCATTAAAAGGAGGATTCGGAACTTGAGACGTCACTAACTTTAAAACCTGAATATAATTAGGTAACTGTAGTTAGTCTGCTTGAGAGCACGGCTGGCGCTGGCGCATCCCAGTCGAGGTATCGTATCAATCACATTTAAGGTAAATAAGGATAATCTAGATTTGATAATGATCTAGGTCTAGGATAACCCGTTTTGAGATTTTATCACAACTGGTATTTTCGTAGATCAATGAACTAGGCACTTACAACTTGTTCATTTATTTTGTTGTTTCCTCAAATTTGGATCTACTGGCTATATTAAAATGTGCCGTGACTACTTACCTACATCGTTGTAGCACAGTATAAATATATGTTGTTTAACAGTGTTTAACAGTGGTTGTAGTGAAGTGATGAAGACATTGTGTTACGGCAATCGTATCGTTTATAGCGGTCAAACGTCATCGCCGCATAAAATGGCAAAAAACACGTAATAAAATACCTTACAAAATAAACAGGTACAGTACAAAATAAATGGGTACTTACTTTTTGTTTTGTGCCTATACCTACCTACCTAAGTACAGTGAGACATGAAGCAGTTCACCAATGAAAAAAATTAATTAATAGGTACCTACCCTATAAGTACTTATGTAGGTACCTACATCGTATGTTATTAATTACGTATCTTCGTAATCTACTAATAATCTTCTAACAAATACTTATTCCCCAAAAACAATTATTTGCCCACCGTGGTAGGTAGTTAAGTGGTGCTCGCTACCGAAGCCTACCACATTATACTTAAGGACGTTGTACAAGTATAAAACCGTACGATAAGGTAAGTTAACCCTGTGAATGATCCGGAGACAGGTGAGAGCCCCTCCGCGCCAATAATCGTAAATCGTGCGCTTTACGACGTCCCTGTAGCTGGTAGCGGGCTCCCTGTCGCGGCTCGCGGCGTAGGTACCACCGCACCTGACCGCCCGTTATTTTGCTACCGTCCTACCTACCTAACTATTAAGTGAGCCTATCTAACGGTAAACCACTTTTTTCGAATTTCTTTAAAAAATAAGTATCCAATCTATTTAATTTGTATGGTATTTTAGGCAACGATAAGCCACACAATATCTCCAAGTTGAATTACAACTTTACTAAATAGGTATACCTACAGCTCATCAGTGGAGATTGGCGTGGGAACTAATCGACCACAGCATACAGATCAAAATTTCGAAATCGGAAGCTGATAAACATATAACTAACTCGAAATACCGAGTCGAAATTTATGAACTTACCTAGGTAATTTTAACACAAAGACCATGGTTTTCATTAAACGTAGGCCTAATTGTAGCTTACCTAGGTTAAATCGTCATGGAATCGCTTGTCTAAATATGTACAAACTGAAAAGGACCGGAAATATGTAGGAACAAATTCCAAACTTAAATACAAACTAACCAGGTACCTGGTTAGTTTGTACTTAAGTTTGGAATTTGTCAGGTGTCTTTGAAGTTGCAATGTAAATACTTAAAGTGACACATAAATAAGTACCTACATATAGGTCCTACCTATAATCTTGGGGCACAATAAAATTATTAGTTCAAACAAAACAAGTAGGTACACTTGTGTGTGTTCTACAAACATGCTTTGTTATATGAACATTTAGTAACAAATGGTTCGGGTTCAAAGTGAAGAGTTTTGGGTTTGGCGACCCTTATCATCTTGTCTCCCTCGGACAAGAGGCGGCAACTTTGCTAGCCCTCGCGCAAATTGACAAAATGCCTTTCCGGGCCGGCCTCTATCCCTCCGAGGGACCCGAGCCCGCGTCCGCGAACAATGGCCGGTAGTAATCGAGGTCCTTTAGGGTTATGTTCGTTTATTACTAAGTAATAGTTTAATTCTGCTATGGCAAGCATCGAGATTGATATACTACTGTGGCACAGTGTTACGAATATTGAAAAGCAACGCGACTACATTCCAATTTGAATCAAGCGGTCAGCCCTGCGGCATTTGTTAGATACGATTGATCGATAATATTGTGCATACTCATTATAATTATCATTATCACTTTTGCTTTAAAATAGGTAGGCTAAATAAATACATATTTAGCTACCTAATTTCTTAGATTAGGACTAATATTGTTTGTACCTAATTACACTTTGGCTAATTAAGTTCATTAAATGTAAATGAAGTGCCGCCGCTTCCTAGCTCCGAGGCAGGAACAGCACGGTGGCAATAATCATGGCACGCGGATATGTACCTACTACAATTAACATAGGTAATGTAAATTGTACAGTTTATACTTTACATTATTACAAAGATAATAGAAACTTAGACCTCGAGATAGCCATCTTGTTCTACACACTGGGAGTGACAAGGCGTGAACGTAAACACTCGAATGAATTAACTAACATACCTGCTATGCAAATTGTTAATAACGAATTTTTTAAATTAGACATTTACATAATGATATAGCTAGGAAAATAATTAAGGCAATGAATTATGATGTTAGTACGTTTTAATGAGTGTGTAATTGTTGGAATAGTTGTAGTGAGAGATAGTACACTAATAATTAAGGTAGAGTTAACAAAGAGAAGAAACCGCACGCCCGCGCCGCCGCGCCGCGCCGCGCTCCCGACGGCAAACGTGTTCATTTGTTTGTTGTGTGGCGGCGAACTCTCCATCTAAGTAGCTGTCAATGTCGATTGAATTTCTACTGAAGAAACTCGGATATGGTAAACGAAATAAATGAAAACAAGAAGAAACTTGGTAATGTACATACATGTCATAATATTCGTTTGTGGTCTACATAGAGCAACACGATTTATGACCTTGTACTGGTCGCGTTGCTCTATGGTTGTCGAAGCTGGTTTCATTTAAATTTTATAGTTATTGAATCTGGTTTGGTTTTGTACTCTTAAGTTCTTTGCTGAATCGATATGCGGAATTTAATTTCTAGAATTATACATAACATCACACAAATTATGCGCGACATTCTAAAGAAACATTGTGAGGATAGACGTTTAGATAGATATTTATTGATATCCATTAGGAATTTCAAAGCCCGCTCGTTAAACCCGGCATCAATGCATCTATTCCTGAAAGCGTAGGTACCATGGATGGATCGCTATGTGCTCGCGGTTGCAGTGATCCTTCCACTATCACTTCCGCGGGAGATATCAGTGACTATCACACCGATTTGTGATGTGCCCACACTTCACAATTTCACAGCGCACATGTCTTTCCTCGATATTACCACAGTAGATATACCTATGTAGGTACATGCCTAAAAGATTTGCTTTGAATTCGAATTTGAATTTTAATAGATTCACAAAATTATTATGAAGTTTTTCACAGTAGGTACCATATTATTATAATTGTTTCACATTTAATTTCTGATTTAGTTAGCATACTAATAGGTTTTCAAAATTATCTTTATTATAAAGTTTATAATGTAATATTTTTAGCTAAGTAAATAAAATATTCGTTTGCTATGTAGAGTCAATTGCTGATGACATGTTACGATCGAATCATGTTTATATTGGAGTTTGAGTGTTTTCTGTGTAAGTATTACCTATATCATTCTAGTTAGATATCTAGTAAAGGTATCTAAGTGTTTAGAAATTAGTAATTTTTATTATTTTATTTACATATGCTAATAGGTATAAGCTTAATTTTATGCTTGGTGTAAAAGAACGTCACAATATTGTTATACAACGTAAGGAATCCAATTGAGTACGGCTGTAAATAGCGGCCACAAATCGTTCCCTTATTAAGTGGAGTTCGAGAAACAATTGTGAGTGTATTGTAGGAGAGGTAATGTCTCGGAAGTCTGTGAGTGAACAATAAGAGGGCACGTAATTGTCGCGGCGGGGGCGCGTCCTACAATGAGCTGTTTGTTCGCCTACGGGGGTATAACACGGCAAGGTGTTGAGTAAGGTGAACGCACACTTCGCTGTGGTACATGCAAACCATGCTCTACACGCTGCCTGTCCTTCGATAAAGAAAAATTGATTATTATTCCTACGTTATACACCTCACTGCAATGACTGAACTGGTATGTACATCTCCACTGGATTTCTCACCCAAAAGGTCCGTAGATCGAAAGTCATTAAGCAAAATAACTAATTTCAATTGAAATAACATTCCCCTCTGTTTTATTATAAACTTTTTACGAGAAGTGACGAAGTTTAATAACACATACGCTACTGTGTACAATATCATTTGACAAAATGGTATTGGGATTAAGTCACTGCAATTTATAATCTGAGTCGCAGGTACCTTCCCCCAAAATTTACAATTAGTTTTCTCAGTATTCGACAAAAGCGCGCGTCGTCTGCGAGTCTAGTTCACTTTCACCTTTATGAGACGCCTCCTTTAATTATTAGTTGAAGAGAAACCGCGGGAAGTGAACTCTGAAATATTATGAGCTCATTGCTGTTTTGTAGGCCGATTGAGATAGCATTAGCAAGTATTTTAATGAACGCTAATTAGTCGTACTTTGTAGACGGAATGTGACATGCGGCAATATAGCCGGCCTTACCTGTTGTGTGTTCAAGCGGGGGGGGGGGGGGGGGTATTGAAATCATGGATCTCAATTCAGTTACAATTTGAAAAAAGTTTATTTCAATTTCTAGGATACAATTTCAAATAATAACTATTTGTTTTAACTAAATTTCAGTAGGAAAACGGGAAGGAAAGGTCCCGCCGTAAGACCTAGTACTTCTCTCTGAGTCTAGGAACATAACTTTAACTGACGTTAGGTATTTCCTTGTATAACTTGTTGCTGCGTAGCAGTGGTGGTCGTGTTGTTTTATGGTAGTAGATGACAGATTGAAGGACATACATACATATTATATACACGTGTAGATACTTAATGATTACCACTTATTATAAGTTCAATTCTCGTTGATGTTAGTTACGAGTCCTTTTTTGACCTACAGATTGGCCTGTCTGCTAAAAAATACGATAAAGAGATGCAAAAGAACTCATTATTTGTTGCCATGAGTTGAAAAATAACCAAAAATAGATTTTTAATTTACAAGATGTAGGGGAGATGTGCCCCCCTGGGCGAGGCCGCAGTGGCGGCCGTAGGTCTGTTGGGAGTCCTAGGACATCCTTCCGAGGGCTTACCCGGGGCTCACAACCATAAGCTGTTGAGCGTTACGTGAGGTTTATTAGTCGGTAGGAGTCCGGCATAACATCCATGAGGATTTTCCCTCTCGTAAAAAAAAAAGGGAGTTGTGCCCAAAGCGGGCGCCTTAAGGGAAAGTTGAAATAAAATTGGTTTATAACATAGCCACATTACCTATTTTTTGCTTTTCCCAAAGATGCATTACTAAACGCTTTCCAATGGAGTATGGTTAGATTTACCTATCTGAAATAGAAAAACGGATGACTTAAAGCAAATTACGAAACCTCAACTAATGTCTGCTTTGCTCATGGGGAGCATTCGTTCAGGGCAAAACGGGCATAGGTTGAGGTAAAGAGCATGGCACAAAATCATTGAGAAAATACACCGTATCAGGTGTTTGATTCAATTTCTTGATAATTCAGTAAATACAGTTGTAAATCTTCCTAGTTTCACTTCACACGACCCAGATTTGAGATGCCTTTGCAGCATCGTTCTGGGTATCCCAAATTTTGCTGCTACGCTTTTGATATATCGTCCTAATTCCTGTATTTCTAGGAGTGGTTGTCGCATGGGTGAGGGAGTCCATGAGGCTTGCAAAGTTCTTCCTTTGTAATTATTTACCACCTAAAAAGAATGTAACGGGCGGGTAAAGAGCGGGCGCGTGCCCGCTTTGCCATGCCCATTTGATGATCCGAAAAAGGCAAACCATCATCAAATGTTCAAACACGCGGTATTAAGATCTACCACTTCACAGTCAGATAACCATTTAATAACTAAAACGGATTGGTTAAAGCATTGTAAACACCAAAAAAATGAAAACATTATGATACATACCTTGCAATATTTTTCAAAAACCCACTTAAAACATTTTTTTATCGCAACTCGTATAATAGTGTTCGCAGGTGAACTGAACGAATGATGCGAGGAGTGAGGGCCGCGAGGATCACTGTGACGTGTTGAAAGTGTTTGTTTTTTTTATAAAATTATGATATTTAAATAGAGTGCCTGCTTTGGGCCCAGTGCCCAGTGCTTTGGGCACATCTCCCCTACTTATATCGAAATATGTCTCTGTTGTTAATTGTATATTTATTATACATAATGTGTCGAAAAACGATCATTAGAAAAAGCTCCGAATTAGTAGATGAATGCTTTTTATGACTTCAGTTTTCATCGATGCCGACGAGAAGAAAAGAAATGCTTTATTGAAGAAAATATACATGCGATTTTGAATCAGTATGAGTATTTACTTATTACAAATAAAAATAATAATAAAATAAATAAAAATAAAAATATACATTAAAAATCTCAAAGGGCCTCTGCGTGTTGGACCAATATAAATAAATAAATAAATAAATAAATATTCACGGACATTTCACACAACGCTATCTGATCCCAAAGTAAGCTAGGAATAACCTGCTTGTGTTATGGGTATCAGACCACGGATATTAATACTTATATACTTTTAAATACATACTTATTATACATAGAAACACCCAGACTCTTGAGACAAACATTTATGGGTCACACAAATATTTGTCTCCGGTGGGAATCGAACCCAATATGTCCCCATGTAAGCCTGCCAAAAGACCGGGTATCTTCAATAAAAAAAAAGAAGATACCCGAGAAAAGAAGAGACATAATAATAAATAAATAATATCTTTATTTGCTTACAACTAAAATACGCTATAAATGATTAAGTACATTTCTTTGTTGGAAGGATGCGTATTTCGTAAGGTCAAAGTCGTTAACTCTATACACGGCCATAAAAACAAATTTTGAAAAAATATTATTTTCTTAGAATAGAATAGAATAAATAAATAAATATTGTTGGACATTCTCACACAACATCATCCCAAACTAAGCTATAAGCTTGTGTTATGGGATCTAGACGACTGATATACATACTTATATATTTCTAAATACATACATATTATACATAGAAAACACCCAAACTCCGAAACAAACATTTGTGGAGCACACTAATATTTGAACCGACCCAGGAATCAAACCCAGGACCTCCAGCGCCGCAGGCGGTATCACTACCAACGCGTCTTGCACGGTATGCGAGAAGACGCAGATTCGAATCCTGCTCGAAACCAATTCTTTTTCCATACTTAAAATTTATCGAATTGATGTCCACATAGCTCTAAAGCAGAAGGACAGATTCGCAAAATACCGGAATAGCCAAATCCCAGATTACCAGAAGGACAGATTACCATAATTTGTGTGTGAAAAATAATAGGTAGGTGTAATTAAGCACATAATATATTATGTATTTTGTGCTGTACTAAAACGAAGGACATCAAATCATTCATTTGTGAATTTCAAAAATTTTATTAAAAATGTTAACGACTTGTTGTTGCTACAAATTAAAATAATACATTGTGATTGTGACACACCGGCCGAGCCACGGCCGCGCCCGCCGCCGCCGTGTGCATTGTGGGCAACGGTTTTGAATACTGTGCTTTTGTTGTGTCACTAGGTTGAGCGCTAATATCTTATTGTTTAGGCTATCAGTACCTACCTACACAATTAGGTACATAGATCTATTTCGGAGCTTTTAATTTCACCGTACCGTAAGCTACTAAGTTCTGTAAATTTAATGAGATTCTGTAAATTAAGGCGATGTTCCACTATTATATTTTCTGAGAAGTCTGGAGTTTCACAAAGTGGATGTTGGAGAAGTTTCGTGTGCGCCACCCCTGCACCCTGCCGCGTCATGCTACCTATATGAAACTTGAAGTGGAGTGAACTCATCTTGAGCGAGGCTCATATTAAAAACGGAGGAGTGCTTATAATTAACACGCACTTCAGCACAACTTGAGTTAATCCCTCGCTCCATTAGTGAAGTTCGAGCCGAGCACCCACGCACGTGAGGAGCCTGCGCCTTACATACAGACATTAATAATTGACTACACGAGCATAGGTACGTACTTCATCATTTTCAGTGTAATATGAGATAATTTTGAAAGCAGTTGGTAATTGAATTTGTGTATCGGTTTCTTGTCCCACTTTTACCGTGACCTAGTAAGCCGCAATTTCCAATAGGTACGTTATTTGAACAGGAACCAACTACGTACAAGAATTTCTAAAATCGTTTTAGTAGGTAGGTATCTACTTTGTTTATCGATAACAACTAAACAAATCTGTATTCTTTATAAGGAACTAGCGGAGGACGTCACGCAGTTTCTCCCAAGTAGCTCCCGTTCCCGTGGGAATACGGGAAAAAAAATATAGCCTCAGCACACAATCAAAGTTTTCCTCTTTTTATTACCCGAACTGCCGAAGAAAGGAGGGTAATGTTTTTCGAGACTATGTATGTACATGTATGAATGTTCAATTCTTTGTCCCGTCCTACAGCCTGAACGGCTTGACGGATTTTGACATGCGAGGTGTCATTTGATTCGTCTTGCTTGATTGTGTGAGTGACACCAGGTACCTACATTAAAATTCCAAAAAAATCAAAATGGCAGACTTTTGGCGCTAAAATGAAATCGTTGATTTTTTTTCTTACATGCTATACAGCCTCAACGGCTTGACGGATTTTGACATACAAGGTGTCATCTGATCTGTCGTGATTGTGTGAGTGACACAAGGTATAATAAAATTCCTTAAAAACAAAATGGCGGATTTTAGGCGCTATAATTATTGACTGCGAAGGGCGCAAAAACTACTGAACCGATTTTGATGCGGTATTATTTGTTTAGAAGGTCTTGGTCAGACCTAAAACTTACATTTGTTTGAATGCGATCGGTTGAGAAGAACCGGAAATATGACAAGAAATATAATAATTACGGTTGAATTTTGGAAATGTCCCTTCACTACACTAAAATTAATAACTCCACTGCTAATATCACTAAAATGTTAAAAATAAACTTAATTATTAAGAATGCAAAAAACCCAACTGCCAAGTAAACATACAACTGAAAAGCAAAAAACAAGCTCTACATTTCTTATGTGATTTTCTTTAGCTACTTACTGTTTTACTTTGTCGACAACATTTGCAGGCGGGAACATGTAGCTATTTTCTAAATCACGACTCGCTTGACATAGCTTGATCCCGCCTTTTTTGTATTCTTAATAATTAATACGATGACAGAACCCATTCGCGTAGCGCGGAGTGACACTGCTTGAGGGAAAATTTTAATGTTGTCTTTATTACCCACACATAAGGTAGGGTAAGCTATGAGAACATGTAGCTATTTTGTAAACCACTACTCGCTTGACATAGCTTGTTCCCGCAGGCAAATGTTGCCGACAAAGTAAAACAGTAAGTAGCTAAAGAAAATCACATAAGAAATGTAGAGCTTGTTTTTTGCTTTTCAGTTGTATGTTTACTTGGCAGTTGGGTTTTTTGTGAATACAAATTAATTATTAAGAATTTAATAATTAAGTCTATTATCATTATAGACTCATATCATTTTAAAATATGTATGTTTATTAAGGCAATAATAGGTTTACTATTCACATGGGACAAAAACTAAAGGTGAAAAGATTCGCTAATTACCCCTTGGGGGTAAAGGCATTGACTATAATGCAGGTAGGTAGGTATGTGTTTAATTGTACAAAGCACGTACAAAATGCTATTACAGTGCAGGCTCTACCTACGGTGAGTGACTCTGATTCGAACCCCTACCTTCTAGCTGTAGCTCATACTTTTTATAACTGCAATACTTTTAGTAACTACATTGCAAATTAAATACACTCATTTGCAAAAAAAACGGGCGGTTTTGATTTTCATTCATCTTTAAAAAGATACAATACCAAAAAGGTTTCAATCGTTTGTACACGTTACTGGCTGGTTTTAAAAATGCCGTGGTATTTAAAAAAGTACGTTCTAAATTCAAATTTTCATTTGATGCTCATTTTTACAGAAAACCCCTTTTTATCCTACATTTTTGGCGCGAAGTTCCAGAAGTTAACATCGACTTTCACAACTTTTATTCTATTTTTATCGATTAATTTCATATCCTTGACTGTCAAAGCTTTATTTATTGCTGTTTGGCTGTATCAAAAATGGTAGATAAAGTGGTAAAAGCTACCAAAATTATCGCGCTGCTTGAAGAGGGTTGCAGCCAATGTTTCGTGGCTAGGAGGCTAAATGTTAGTCACTCGACGGTCCAAAGGACCTGGCAGCGATATCAGGAGACTGGTTCCGTCGAGAGAAGGCCTGGTTCTGGAAGAAAACCATGTACCCAACCACGGGATGATCGTTTTCTTGTAAGTCGCGCATTGAGAAATCGCAAATCTTCGTATGTGGATCTTAAGAACAACCTCCAAGAAGTAAGAAATGTGCATATTAGTCTATGGACGGTCAGGAGGCTTCTCGCTGCCAATATACGCAGTCACCGCCCGGCCCGCGGCCCCGAATTACTCCGTGAGCACAGAGTTCACAGGCTTAGGTTCGCTAGAAATTGTGAATCATGGACTCAAGAAGATTGGAATAGGGTTTTGTTCTCTGATGAAGCCAGGATATCTCTGTTCGGTGAAGATCGACGTCGGCGAGTGCTAAGAAGACGAGGAGAGCGCTTTGCAGATGCATGTTTCGAAGAAATCACACCTTATGGTGGGGGCTCTGTTATGTTTAGGGCAGGAATAAATTCAATGGAACGTACAGAGTTAGTCTTCATTGAAAACGGCTCACTGACTGGGCATCGATACATAACGGAAGTTCTAATTCCTCATGCACAACCCGCATTGGCCGCTCTAGGTCAAGACTCGATTTTTAAGGACGACAATGCTCGCGCCCACCGATCCCGCGATGTTAATGCGTATGTGCAAGAGGTCGGCATTCGTCGTTTGGATTGGCCAGCTCGAAGTCCCGACCTCAATCCCATAGAACATATCTGGGACGTTCTAAAACGGCGTGTGAGATCAGTACACCCGGCTCCGCAGACCATCAGAGAACTGAAGAATGTGATTACTGCGGAGTGGGAACGTATTCCGCAAGCAAGTATCCGGGATATACTCGCTAGCATGCCCAGACGAATTCAAGCTGTGATTTTAGCTAGAGGGGGTCACACTCGATACTAAACATTTATCTGCTTTTACTTTATTAAAGAAAAACAAACAAAAAAACTTTTTTATTTTTACTTCATGAGCACATGCACTACTAGCGAACATACACTACTAGCGAGGTTTAGCATTATTTCCCATAAATTGTAACAAAATTTTACTGATGAAAACGATTATTTTCTTATTAATTTACCAAATTTTGAGGATAAAACTACCTATAATTATGAAACAAAGCAATATTAACATTTGAAATGGTTCATTGCTTCGGTGCCCTTTTTTTTTGCAAATGAGTGTATTATGTTGTTTATCGTTCTGAAGAGCTGGTTTTTTGGGAAAATATTCCACATTAAAAACTGTCTAAACCTTTTTGCCTTTTGAAGTAGTGGTATCACTACCTAGTTGAAAAAAATATGGACGTGCTATTAACGTGTTTATTAAGGCAATAATAGGTTCACTATTCACATGGGACAAAAACTAAAGGTGAAAAGATCCGCTAATTACCCCTTGGGGGTAAAGGCATGACTATAATGTAGGTAGGTAGGTATGTGTGCAGGCTCTACCTACGGTGAGTGACTCTGATTCAAACCTCTACCTTCTAGCTGTAGCTCATACTTTTTGTAACTACCTACAATACCTTTTGTAACTACAATACCTTTTGTAACTACAATGCTTTTTATAACTACATTGCAAATTAAATATTATGTTGTTTATCGTTCTGTAGAGCTGGTGACCACGAATATTTTTTGGGAAAATATTCCACATTAAAAACTGTCTAAACCTTTTTGCCTTTTGAACTAGTGGTATAACCACCTAGATGAAAAAAATTGTATAATACCTAGTTGAAAAAAAAATGACAAGTATAAAACGTCCTGGATCACTCGTACATAGGTATTCTATCTATTCATAAGTACCTATATAAAATTAAAAATCTATACATACATGTAAGATATTATGAAAATTTTAAATTTACATACATACATATGGTCACGCCTGTATCCCCGAAGGGGTGGCAGAGGCATATTATATGCCCACATTTCACCTATTTGGAATTTGTCCCACTTAATAGCTGGTAAAACGTATTGCCGTGTTGAGATGAACAGGCGCAGGTTGTGACTAGTAAGTACCTGCTGTTGAAATTTTTCAAGCCGCCACTTGGCTTAACGACTGCCATTTTACAGGCAACCGGGACCAACGGCTTAACGTACCTTCACATGTAAATGTCACAAAGTGGTCACATGGATGGTCACCCATCTAAGGACTGGCCATAGTGAAAGTTGCTCAGTGCGGTGACTGTTTACAGAACACTGAGTCCGCGGGCCACGAGTGCTTCATTTAATTTAATTTAGGGCATTTTCTAATCAATACTGAAACCGAAAATGTAATTTAATAAGTATATTTTTGTCTGTCTGTATTCCGAATACGTAACTCGGCGAAACTACTAAATCAATTAGAATCATACTTGACACAATCTGAGCTTATGATCCGAGGATACTTTTGATCCTGATAGGTATTTTGCGCGGTTTCTTTGGGAGAGGAGATGAAAGATAAAATGGTTTTTCAGTTAATTTCATTCAGAAGTTAGAGACATCCCAGTTTATCTATACTGTATTTCAATAGCTTTGCGCAAAAATGTAAACAAACACATTTGATCCTATATATCCATAGTTACTTGCAATTGAATATTTACCCTGATTATATTCCAGTATCCAGGAGTCATACAGTGTTCTCACAATCATTTCGACACCAAATAACTTCTTTATGATAGTTTATTTTCATTTAAAATACCTACTCAGGATAGTAAAAAATTCAATGATTTGTCATACTATATTTTTCTACTCATCTGTTTTAGACAACGATTGTCAAAACATGACATGTTTACATTATTGCCAGATCGGGTAGGATTGGACCATAAACCTAGTACCGATTTCAAGAGTTCAATACCCTTAATCATTAAGATCTTTATGATTGAGCAAACAGGGCAGTTTCATACGCTCTTTGGAATCTGATTAAAAACACCTCTCCTTTCCATAGACCTTATGTGACGTAAACTCACACTCAGTTTGTGTTCACGGCATGGAGGTCACTTCTTCACGTTCACGTTATTTTTAGAGCCTGTGGCCTGTGATGCGAGCTGTACTTCGTAGACGTATGGATGTCGCCATCACTCAGCTGTTGAGGCGCCGCATGGTCTGCGCCCGCCGCGGCCGGAACCGGAACTCTATTGTCTTAGTGCAGCCTTGCACCGCACCGCGCCGCGCCGCGCCGCTGCAGGCCGCGTGTCGCATGTCGCGGACGATATTTATGCGATGTCCAGCGGACGGCCGCCACCTGCCGCCCGCGCCTCGCTCCCTGTCCGACCCACCCTGACGGACACATTTCATTTACTTCCTATATTTAATAAAATAATGACTGCAGGCTCAAGGATTTGTAGTCGACGTACATAATAAGTACCTACACATTGTCATCATTATGACTAACAGATAAATTAGTAATCGCTCTCATGTTGATCGCACGCCTGACGCTTCGCATCGACATCACTCGCCAACAACTGTGTATAAAGGTGTAAACAGATCTAAGTATTATCGTATTATTGTAGAATTTAAATGAGCCGCTGACAAAACACCTGTCGCCTACATGTGTATCAGCAGTGCAGTATAGATCTAATGCTAGATTGAAATGAGTGCACACTGCACATGGTCACATTTTAAGGGCATTTTTTAGCAGCATATGCAAGTCAGAATAAAGCTAAGAGGTACTTTAGAAGCTGCTGTATAATATAATTAGATAAATGTTACTCGGCCAAACTGTTGGGTTTTTACAGAGAAACCGTAAGAGTTGTCATCAAACTCATCATAGATAGGTGGGTAGGTACACCACAGCACTCGTCCCAGTGCAAAACTGACATCACTTTGTAATATTATGATCGTTTGTACGTTGACAGGCGCGACTTTTTGCTCGTTTCGCTTCATCCAAGGTGTGTATTAAGTGTAGCAGTGCTGCAGTTCGACCGGCCATTAGCATACAATGGCGACCAGCTGGCCCGCACTTATCAGATCACGGCGCGGCGACCACATGACCGGCCGGTCACTAGCCACCGCCAAACTACCACATTGACTGTTCGTTTGTCATACTAAGTTATTTACTGTGGGACACGCAAATAAATAATTTATTACCTAATTGGTTCTTAGCATAGTATGCGGAACACCTAATACCTATCTAGATTTTTACTGTATCGGTGACCCCGATGCTAAGTTACTAAACGTTAGTTTGGTTGCTCGTTTCCGGCGAAGATTCTCTTAACTGTATGAGACTCGCACCTCTGCCCGGAACGGATTATCCGAAATCGAAAAGTGAGGGAGAAATTAAGTTGGAGAATTTTTAGGACAATTGCCGTGTTATTCATATTTTAGAAAAATTGAGCGCTACTAAACACCGAAGCTACGGTGACCGATATAAAGTGGGTAGGAGTAGGACCTTAGTATAATAAAAGAATCTCTGTCCCAATTCTGTTCCTAGACAACTCATATTTCTTTCGTATGTAATTTTTATCGAAGGAACCCCGTATTTCCTCAAATTGCCATGAATCGACGTATCCTGTGAATAGTGTCAAATCGGTTTATAACTACGAAAGAGAGGTCGCCACTGGCCACCGCCGCCGCCGCCCGCGCCCGGTTGGTTTTTGCGCGTCTCGCGCCACTTCAAACACGTCGCATACGCGAATACATTGAATAAATGAATTTCTATAACGTTTAACGTCATCCTTCGATTCACATTGTCACTCACTGGCTCACTAAGTGTATACTTCAATTTGTACATTTTGTGGTTCGTAAATATCTTTGCAACAGAAATGTAAGACAAAATGCCAGCATTTTCATAATAGAGCTGTATTATCATTGTGTAGGTAAGTTATGAGTGGATGCGGTAAGTAGTGGAGTGGTACTGATGTACATCGTATGTAGGTGGGGTGTCGTGGTCGTGGGGCGCAGTGAGGCGCGACGCGGCAGTTGGCGTGAGTTCTCGTCTCTCGCCAATGATTATGAAGTATGAACGGATCAATTTCACAGCCACCGCTCAAAGCCGCCGCCCTGCCTCCCCGCACCCTGCGCCGCGTGCCTCGGGCCCTCCGTATTCCTCACTGCGGAGTACGGACAGAACCTAACGAGTTTGTTAGACAAACTTTTATTTTACGAAAATTAACTCTTGGTAAAGCATTGTGCGCGATACAAACAGACGTAAGTATAAATATAATAATAACCGGCAACGTTTCACTAAGTACTACCCGTTCGCTCTAACTTTGCCGCTGGCGTAGAGGCGTATACCCGAATTGTTAATTAGACGAAGTAAATTAACAGTAGCTAATGTCACTTCGTCATAGAAAATACGCAACATTGTATGAAGAAGTGACATTAGTTGCTGTCAATTTACTTCGTCTAATCAAAAATTCGACTTTAGTATGGAGCCGAACGGCAAAGTTAGAGCGAACGAGCAGTACCTTCCCTCGCGCCGCAACATTGGCCGAGCACCACCGCGCACCGCCCGCCGTTTCACGGTTACTTCACTCAATTTGCGCGCTTAACAGAGCCGCCTCAATTTTTCACAGTTATTGAACAATTTTCCCAAAGTCCCGCGGAACGATGCTAACTAAGAGACTTTATGATTTTCTTCTTTTATCGCGTTTCAAGGTACCCATACCCAAGTACCACTCGTATACTTTCGTTCATATCTATGTTGAATGCAAGGCACAATGAACTCAAAATATTCTTAAATATGAAAATTACCTACCTAATATATTTAGGCTTTCGATTAAGAGTCAATATTTTCTTTAGGTATGTAAGTACAGTGCATTCCTATTTTCGCATTGTCGGCCGATGGTCACCATAAGTGCCTCGGACGACGATGTAAATAAGATATCGAGTAGAGCGAATGACCGCAAGTAATGACACGCGTATATGGTGTTTATGCGGACAACATCGCTAACATGGCCACACCATGTTATGAGTGAGTGGCTCTCCGCGGCGCGGGCGCATCGCCTAGTACGGCGAGGCACGCCGCCGCCGCACGGCCCGCATTAGGCGTCCGTTACGTGGCTTATATATGTTAACGACCCACCGCATCGCATGCATAATCATGCATTCGCACATTATCTGCCTTCCGCAGCTAGAGGAGCGATTCGCGCAACTTGGCGGTACACACAGACCCTGGTGATGGTGGTGCGACGTGTTAGTGAAGCTATGGACAACGGCTACTCTTCCGGCTGCTGGTACTTTAATTAAACGTGCATAAATTACAAGTGGGTCGTAAATCAATCGGCGCGGTGCGGCGTGCGGCACGTCGCGGCGCGGCCGGCTATAATTACACCGCGCCGCTGCTCAATGGACTCGACGCCACGACAGGCCACTTCAAAAGCACGACGTTTGCATTCTAGTGCGCGTAACATTGTATTGTACATTTAGTGCTCGCCGCAGAGACGAGTGCTAATGCTAAACGAGCATGATTGACGCCTGTTCTTCCTTGCCATTGCCTACGTACGAGTAGCCCGACGCGACGTTACTTTCCTACTTACCTGCGCTACGCTACAAAGTAGGTCTGTACCTAACGGTGGGCAATACCATACCAGGGCCTTTACAAAAGTACACGTTACTAGCCTAGCCAACTCACTTTGGAATCAAATATCGCTGTGTAAAAAAAATCATTTTCCGTGAATAAATATGTAGGTACATAGGTACAAGGTAAATAAAAGGATTATTTATACTGTTGATTGATGGCACTTGGTGGAACCTGCTGCACATATTGAATAACGGCACTTGTACTGTTACACAACATTTATTTATTTTACACCTGACTGACCGGTTTCGCCTTTCGGCATCTTCAAAGGCAAATGAACATTGTATAATGACTAGCCCTCTTTTTCCGTAGTACGGTCGTTTTTGTCCGGCAGCCGGACAATGGAAAAGGTACTACATCACTTAACTACTTGTCTACTCTTAAATTGTTTTAGAATGGACTTAATCTTTAAGCTCTTTTATGATAAAGCAAACAGGGCAGTTTAAAAAGATCCCATGAGTTTGTTGAAATAAAACCTGTTTTTATACACCTTACGTGGCGTAAACGAAGTTGCGCGGGTCAGCTAGTATGGAAATAAAAGGAGTTATCTTTTTCAAAATGTATCCATAAACGTTATGGATACATTAAGTAATATATCTAATAGAATAAATCTAATAGTACCTACCTATACCTAGAGTCGGCTCCAGTCAGTACTGGCAAATGATAAAAAAATATTATATCTACTCGGTATTGGTTATATGTACTTACCTAGATCAATTCCTTGTGTATTTAATATTATACTTATTCAAAACTAGCGAACTAGTTTCGGAGCTTATTCGATGCAAACAAACAATCAAAGCATTCCTCTTTATAATAAGAGTACATATATTAATATAGAAGAATAAACCTAATTTTGTCAAGTTATAAAAAATGGTGTAAAATGTTACAGAAGTTATCTCAAACGAGTCGTCAAAGGTATATTCTCATACGACAACTTCGGTACCTAACGTGAACTTTTATTCCGAATTTAATTTGTACAAGTTAATTATCGGGTAATTAAATAGACTAGGGATCTAAAAAAGTAATAACTTCTTTTATTAAGTACTCATTCTACATGTTGACAGGTAACTCTCCCTCTAATTCTTTTTGCCACGATGTTCCCCTTGATTCAATTATTTATACGATCGATGAAATATAGAAAAGTCAAAAGTGCCCGAAATGACAGCCACCGACGCGATGCAATCACAGTCTATGGATGTGCTACTCAGCTGATTTAATTATAGGTACAGTAGTGGAGTTAGCCCTATTTGGACTGGTCGGCGCAATCTATTGTTTTTTTTATGAAGAGAAATCATTTAAGGGGCTAGTCCGCAAAAAATGCACTTAGGATTTTGGAAATATTCAAGAACTTACTTCATTAAATGACACTAAAATGGAACCTTAAATTCTTAATAGATAAAACTACAATAACACCGCGCGCTTTTTACAAAATAATTATTTACATTAGAAAAAACACCTTTCAAAGTTATTAAAAATCATCGAAATAGCAGAAATAATCAAATTGACAAAGGTAAATTTACCTACATGATTTTCAGAGGTTTTTTCGCAAGTAAATGCTTATTTTGTAAAAAGCGCACGGTGTTAATGTAGTCACATCTATTAAGAATTTAAGGTTCCATTTTAGTGTCATTTAATGAAGTAAGTTCTTGAATATTTCCAAAATCCGAAATGTCCTTTTTTGCTTTTTGCGGACGCGCCCCTTAAGAATAGATAAATATTTTTACGTATAGTACCTAAATGCACAGAAAGCACGGCAAGCAAGTGGGTAGTATGATGGGAATAAGCAGTGGCGCATATATTTTAAGTCTATGGGTGTGGGTCTGTGGGTGTAACAGTTTCCGAGTTGTGGGAGGGCCAAAAGCAGCTTCCAAGTAGTTCGTGAAATATTAAGTGTACGCATGGCTGCTGGGTCGACATTTACTTTTTGACTGCTTATCTTGATAAAGTTTAGATCTATTACGATTTTGGCCTACTACTACCATGAGTGCGGAGTTAATCCGATAAATTTGAGATGCCTGTCACCCGAGCTGAAACCACTCGGGGGTGGAGAGAAAAGGACAAGGACTGGAGGTGCACCACACCGTGGGGTCCCTGCCAGTTACATTTACACAAAGAATCATGAAGGCCCTCCAGCGCCAAATCAAGCAGTTTGCCAACAGCAGCTGCGCAACACGCTCACATGTCACCAAATGACAGCAAGCCAATATTATTGCTATGAATACACATCCATCCGTGGCTTGACATTGATTTACACGTGAACTGACAAATGCGATTGATTGATGGCTGTCGAAATCTATCCCTACGATGTAACATATTATATGTAATTATGCAAAACGACACGGAACATTTATCTCGGCTGTGTCGTGGCACTCGTGGCAGTGCCAGTGGTGCGCGATTAAACGGACATGCCTCTATCGCCACGAGCAATCCGTTACGACACCGATGCCAAAGCTGTAGGTACTGATTGTACCTATCTACTAGGTATATATTGTATACCACAGGACTGATTTTAAATCAAGACAACGAGCTACATCAGTGACATATTGATGGACTGCGCACTTCGTTTGCAATAACACATTGCCGGTATTTATAGAGCTCATCTGATGCTGAGTGCGCTTCCGATAAACGCACGTACAGATACAGGCGATAGGTGCGCATATCTACCTACGTATAGGTACGTACAATGTAATTTACGACTTTAATTTTCTTAGAAGGAACAAATAGAAGTGATATGAGTAAAGCGTCCAATAAACTAGACGAACAAAGCTCTCGTGCTGCAGACCGCGCGGCCGCGGGAGCGCGGGGCGACGCGACGGTCTGTGGTTTCAACTTGTGACAGATTTATAGACGAGCTAGGTGATACTAACGGCTATCGAGCTGAGACTGCGAGTATACATATTCGTGGAATCGAAGTATTCTGCGCGGCGCGCCACGATACCATTCGTTTATGGTAAGTATGAGATTTGGTGAATCGAAACAGTATTTTGCTAAATTTTTGACTACAACCCTAATTTTGTAAGATTTTTGACTTGTGAAACAACAAACGACACTTTGATTTCATGTGAGCTCTTACCTAATTAATGGATATCTAAACTACGAAAAGATTACAAGTGCAGTACGAGTACGAGTAAAAAATGCAGCTGTATGAATCGATTCACAAAGCGAATTTTTCAAATCTAAATGGACGTGCGCAGCGCGCCGCGCGGGCTGGAGTGCGGCCAACAATGCCATTGTAGCTCCCCCCACCTCCCCACTCTCCCGCCTGCTCTCCATCACGCACGGTACATCACATCACACACTCCACGTCTCAGATATTCACCGTTTCAATTAGAAATTTGCCAAACAGCCGAATAACAACGCTAATTGATAGCATTCGCTGGATGCCATCGCAAACATTCCGCCATCGCGCATCTGTAACGCGTTAAGCGCGCGAGTATTAGTCGCTATTTGCTTGTTTGTAGTTTAATTTGTAGCACAAAGAATATAATAGTCGCTCCGAGCTAAAGGGATCAAATATTTGTACGGGAGGAAGTCGAACGAGGGCGAAACGATTGTCTCCGCTCAGAGAGCGCACCCTTGCGTCATCAAAGCAAATATGTGGATCACTGTCGCCGCGAAAAAACTAATAAAACGTAATATTAAACGCGCAAATATATCGCCGAGGGAGCCCTCGGAGCTCGCGGGCGACCCTCCACCTCCGCCCGCGAGCCCGGGCCTAAGCAATTCCACGCATGTCGACTCGGCAGCCGGAGATACGCGCACTTGGACGCTCTACTGAATTTTCACCAACCATTTATATTTCGCTGCCTTCTCTAGGCTGCTACGCGATGGTGAGTAGTTAGGTATATACATATTCATGTCATATTGACATAAAGATGTTTACCTACATAAACAATTTTGAAACCTAGAGATATTTAATGAATAGGCAACATGGTTACTAGCGAGTGCTGTCTACGTTATTCCCTATAGTTAATGTGCTCACTTGGCTCTCTGTATTGTGTGCGCAATTTCACACATGAAGGGTGATAGGCAGGAGGCATAAGGCAGAGGGTAGAGCACTCGAGTGAGTCAATAAGCGCATTCCACTTGCACCGCGTCGAATTAAAAATCAAATAATGTTGTGTATAGCGAATTAGAGAGCACTCGCCGAGCTCGCCGCGCGTAGGGTTGAACAAAGTTTTGCTATATAGTAGATGTTCTCATTTGGATAGGCAACTAGGAAACGCACATTATCGTAACTGTATGTTTCTGAAAGAAGTATTCAAATACAAACGAACGAGAATCAATACATTATAATAAAATCGTAACAGGTCGCTGTCTGTACATGGAAGATAAATAAGAAAAAATATTATAGGGGGGCTTTATGAACGCAATAGAACCCAAAACAATGATTTTTAGAATTTTTGTCTGTTTGTCTGTATGTCTGTATGTCTGTATGTCTGTATATCTGTTTGTCTGTACGGTTGTGCACGCTAATCTCAGCAACCGCTCAACCGATTGCAATGCGGTTTTTCTTATTGTGTTGAGGTTTGCTCCAGTTAACATTTAGCGTTTGTTTTATGTAAATCGGTTTAGAAATAAAAGAGTTATAACACTTTTAAGAATTAGATGTTTTGAAAATTTTAATTGTAGGGGTTTCTTTGAATGTGAGTGAACCTAAACTGGCGTGTTGGCTTAATCATAAAAGAGCTTAATGATTAAGACCATTTTTAAACAATTCTTTTGAATTGTTTTAAAATAGACTTAATCATTAAGCTCTTTTATGATTAAGCAAACAGGGCAGTTTCAGACGCTGCTTGATGACTCTGATGAAGAAATACCTTTCCTTTCATACACCTTATGTGACGTAAACGAAGTTGCGGGCTCAGCTAGTATAAAATATATCTTTGTTCAGGTATACGTAAATGTTCTTATGCAACTATCACCGAATACAAAATAAAGTAAATAGGTACAACAAAAACACCGAAAATTACACCTACTAGTTATGTGAAGGCGAATATCCAGTTGCCTATTATGATATACTTACATTAGGTTCGAAAGCCTAATAGAAACGCCAAAGCGAAACTTAGTTTTATATTAAAACATTGAATGAGTGAGTCAAGCCGCGCGGCAGCCCTGACTCAGTGACTGAGCGAACAAGTGCAAGGGTCAGGTGGAGCCGTGCCGGCCGGGCGCGGGCGCGGGCGCGCGGAAGGAAGGGCATGTCCGCTAATGAAAAGTTTAATAACAGCGAGCACGTGTAGTCCCTACCTACCCTCCGCTCCGCTATCTTCTCAATGCACAATTTATTGAGAGCAATTTCGCATGTCATAAAACCGAATTAATGTTGTCGTGGACCAGCAGGGAGGGTATTCCGACGATTTGTCAAATTGAGCAATGCTTTCATCTGTGGTGAGGTCACCATGTCGCTGTAACTGGTAGGACTTGTTCGAGTGCAAGTGAAAACTATTATCTTTGTTGTATGAGAACCGAAATCTTATTCGATCAGACATCGTCATGTTCTTGGTCTAATCTATTGAGCATATTATTTTGTCACAAGAAAAAAATATTATCAACGAAAACAAGAGTTCTAGTAGTTACAATTATTTGTACATGGCAAAGTACCTAAATAAGATTTAAATGATGTAGTGGTTATTTTAAAGTAAATTTCGCCTCTGAAAATGCCGAAAGGCTAAACTGGTCAGGGGTAAAGGAACAGTAAAAGTGACTTTAATCATTATTTAAAGTATATGTAGGTATAGAAATTCTCTTAAGTAATAGGTACTTATGTAAAAAATGGATGCATTATTATTATAATGATGCTTTAAAAAACAGTTAGGCACTGACCGTCCAATGACTGAATGAATTTTCTCAACTTGGACAGGAAAAGTATTAAGTATTTCATTTAAACACATTTTGCTTTTGTCACACTAACCTCGAACGTTTGTAGACAGTGTGACACCAGCGCCATAGTAAAAGAAGTCTCTTCTTACTGCCAACGCTAAGGGCGGCCCGGCTGGGGCCGGTGCAATTGTCCCTCAAGAGCATCGCCGTTGCCGCCCGTCCGCCCGTGCGTCGCTAATACACGCATTCGTGCCGTGCGCGCGGCGCGCACGTGGTCACTCACTGTACCAGTAAGCGGGTAATAATATTGGCAACGCTTATCTGGAACTATCTACTATACACTCTAGCTTGTGCAGGCACTTTTGAATGAACACATCAACAGAAGCTTTACATTAGATCTTAGGGTTACTTGGCTCTACATTACTGGCTTGCTAATGCACGCCGAATAAATAAATAAATAAATAAATAAATAAATATTCACGGACATCTCACACAACGCTATCTGATCCCAAAGTAAGCTAGGAATAACCTGCTTGTGTTATGGGTATCAGACCACGGATATTAATACTTATATACTTTTAAATACATACATATTATACATAGAAACACCCAGACTCTTGAGACAAACATTTATGGGTCACACAAATATTTGTCTCCGGTGGGAATCGAACCCACGACCTCCAGCGCCGCAGGCGGTATCACTACCGACTGCGCCACAGAGGCATTATTTTGAATCCAGGTTAGTTGAAGACCCAAGCGTGGCTAGCATCCTGTGAGACGCGAAGTAGTGTTGGCATGGGTGTCACAATAAGAACTTCATATATTATTATGATAAGTTATGAGATGACTATGATCAATGACAGCAACACCAACGTCAGGTCTATCTCACAGACATCCTGCCGCCATATTCCCTGAGCAGCACCCGGACAGAGCACAGCACTGGATTGTTTACTGTACCGCCTGTACACTGTACCGGCGTCGTCACCCCTTTTTTAACCGACTTCAAAAAAGGAGGAGGTTCTCAATTCGTCTGTATGTTTTTTTTATGTATGTTAAGCGATATGTCCGTCAATTATAGACGGGTTTCAATATTTTTCTTTAGTTGAATAGGGGTTACTTCTGAGGTGGTCCCATTTCCGCCAGGTAAGGATCTGATGAAGAGATCCAGGAGAAAACGAGGGCAACTAACGAAAATTGTAGGGACAACTAGTGCGCTTGTTAACTTATTAATTAAGTGCTTTAATGTTCTACACTTTAATGAAGGTCTGGCGTCGATCTTATGATAGAGTCGAAAGACAGTCGAGGGCATTACTTAGCAATTTACAGCAGTTATCTTGTGTTTGGGCTTGATTGATTTGAATCAATGAGAACTTTACACCTAGATTGATAGATCCGACTTTAAAAAAAAAGAAAGTTCTCAATGTTTTATGTAAGTATGTTCACCGAAATTCCGTCAATTATAGACGGATTTCAATTTTTTTTTTGTTGAATAGGGTTTACTTCTGAGCTGGTCCCATTTTGACCAGGTAAGGATCTGATGATGGGATCCAGGAGAAATCGACGGCAACCACCGAAAATTGTAGGGACAACTAGTGCGTTTGTTAACTTTTTAATTCAGTGCTTTAATGTACCTACTACAATTAATGAAGGTCTGGAGTCGATCTGATGATGGAACCGAAAGACAGTCGAGGGAATTCCTTAACGATTTACAGCAGCTACCTTGTGTTGGGGCTTGATTGATTTGTATTGATGAAAACTTTCACCTAGATAAATATATTTTTATTTACTCGTCACTTAAGAAATTGAAAAAAAAAAATTGCGTGTACTTAGTGTACACACGTAAGAAGTAAAACTTCTTCATAAACTTAATTTTCACCTCACCTTAAATTAAGTCAAAAAGTATAAAAGTTCAAAAGTCCAAAAGTCCAAAAGTCCAAAAGTCCAAAAGTCCAAAAGGCCAAAGTCCAAAGTCCAAAAGTCCAAAAGGCCAAAAGTCCAAAAGTCCCAAAGTCCCAAGGTCTCAAGGTCCCAAAGTCCCAAAGTCCCAAAGTCCCAAAGTCCCAAAGTCCCAAAGTCCCAAAGTCCCAAAGTCCCAAAGTCCCAAAGTCCCAAAGTCCCAAAGTCCCAAAGTCCCAAAGTCCCAAAGTCCCAAAGTCCCAAAGTCCCAAAGTCCCAAAGTCCCAAAGTCCCAAAGTCCCAAAGTCCCAAAGTCCCAAAGTCCCAAAGTCCCAAAGTCCCAAAGTCCCAAAGTCCCAAAGTCCCAAAGTCCCAAAGTCCCAAAGTCCCAAAGTCCCAAACTCCCAAAGTCCCAAAGTCCCAAAGTCCCAAAGTCCCAAAGTCCCAAAGTCCCAAAGTCCCAAAGTCCCAAAGTCCCAAAGTCCCAAAGTTCCAAAGTCCCAAAGACCCAAAGTACCAAGGTCCCATCTAAAAGTCCAAAAGTCCCAAAGGCCAAAAGTCCAAAAGTCCCAAGGTCCCAAAGTCCCAAAGTCCCAAAGTCCCAAAGTCCCAAAGTCCCAAAGTCCCAAAGTCCCAAAGTCCCAAAGTCCCAAAGTCCCAAAGTCCCAAAGTCCCAAAGTCTAAAAGTCTAAAAGTTTAAAAGTCCAAAACTCCAAAAGTCCAAAAGTCCCAAAGTCCCAAAGTCCCAAAGTTCCAAAGTCCCAAAGACCCAAAGTACCAAGATCCCATCCAAAAGTCCAAAAGTCCAAAAGTCCAAAATTCCAAAAGTCCAAAAGTCCAAAAGTCCAAAAGTCCAAAAGTCCAAAAGTCCAAAAGTCCAAAAGTCCAAAAGTCCAAAATTCCAAAAGTCCAAAAGTCCAAAAGTCCAAAAGTCCAAAAGTCCAAAAGTCCAAAAGTCCAAAAGTCCAAAAGTCCAAAAGTCCAAAAGTCCAAAAGTCCAAAAGTCCAAAAGTCCAAAAGTCCAAAAGTCCAAAAGTCCAAAAGTCCAAAAGTCCAAAAGTCCAAAAGTCCAAAAGTCCAAAAGTCCAAAAGCCCAAAAGTCCAAAAGTCCAAAAGTCCAAAAGTCCAAAAGTCCAAAAGTCCAAAAGTCCAAAAGACCAAAAGTCCAAAAGTCCAAAAGCCCAAAAGTCCCAAAGTCCCAATAGTCAAAAGTCCAAAAGTCCCAAAGTCCCAAAGTCCAAAAGTCCAAAGTTCAAAAGTCCCAAATTCTCAAAGTTCCAAAGTCCCAAAGACCCAAAGTACCAATGTCCCATCCAAAAGTCCAAAAGTCCAAAAGTCCAAACGTCCAAAAGTCCAAAAGTCCAAAAATCCCAAAGTCTCAAAGTTCCAAAGTCCCAAAGACCCAAAGTACCAATGTCCCATCCAAAAGTCCAAAAGTCCAAAAGCCCAAAAGTCCAAAAACCCTTAAATGACATGCTATCCCTGGATAAAGTACTCTTAATTCGAATCCACCGTGGTGGGGAACAGAACAAAGATGGCGCGTAACCAAAAATCGTGACGTGACGTGACGTGACGTGACGCAAATTTTTTTCCAACGCCGATAAAGAAGTTTCACTTCAAAAATAATAAAAAATACATATTACTTTGTGCTAAGTAAATTTTATTTATCAGGATTTGTTAAAATTTATCGGTCCATTATCTGTTCAGGTCCTTTGTTCCATTAGATGTGACATTTCCATAGCGTGGTTCCATTATTACCAATGTCAGATAAATTAATTGGGCCGGTTTTGACTTCAAATTATCATATTCAACTTCATGTGTAGGTAATATGTACATAAATATAAATGTTCAAGTAATATTGGTAAAGAATTGTAATGTAGAAGTACCTATATTATGAGCAGTAGCGCTGCCGGGGCAGTGTTACTTTGTAATGAGTTGATTCACAAGGCGTAAGTACGTTTAATTTTTAGGGTCTCGTGTTGTAAATCTTTGTTTATTCACGTAGTTTACTAATGAATTTTTTCTGGTCGTTCTGGACACTAGGTTCGAACTTTGAAAATGAAAGGTTACATTAATTGCAATAGACACAGTCCACAATCTGTCAATAGTCTGTCTTTACCGGCCGAAATGGTGGCTCTCAACGTTCGATTGGTTGTAGCCAAGACTTTCATCAGGCGGTATTTTGTTTTAAAAGTAGAAAAGTGTGCTTGTGCATTGTAGATACATACAAGAATCGAAATCTTGTTCGATCAGACATATCGTCATGTTCTTGGTCAAATCAGTCCTTGTAGATGTAGATTGACCTACATTCCATTCTACATTTTTAAGCTATTGCATAGCTTCTATCGCGGGCCTTGCGTGGAGACCGAATCCAGAAATTGTGTCACGAAAACGAGTCACACTCTCGGCTACCTTCGGCCACGTTCGTGTAGCTAGTCTAGTCTAGTCTAGCAATTCATATTTTTTTTGTTTACGTCAATTATGAACTCTGCAGTCGTTATAAATTATTATTATTATGTCAAATAATCCAAAAATTGATGCTTGTACCCAGAATCGATCTTGCGCCTTCTGCGTACCGATCCGCGTCTTAACCACTCGACCAAAGTTGAATTAAGAGTGTTGGTCGAATTTAGAGTTCTTAATGTGAAATGACAATTTCGATGCTGTCAATTACATTAGTTGCTGTCAATTTACTTCGTCTAAATAAAAATTCGACTATAGGTGTATAGGTATTCATCATCTATGTACAACAGTGAACTGTACTCGTATAATTTGTGTAAAAAGTGTTTTAAATATAAATAAACAAAGTGCATTTATTAATGTAGAAAGTCACGAAAAATAGTGAAAGAAAATAAGTGAGTACTCTATATACATACATTTTATTATTATTATCACCAATGCAGTATTATTTTTTGTTTTGTTAATTTATATATAATACTGCTATAAAGATAACCAAACCCGGGAGTACGTTCCCATGGGAAGCGGGAAGAAAATTTCACGCTGACGTCAAAGAGAATACAATACTACGTAAGATGACGTAGCCGCGAGCGCCATCTATCCCATACCTATGTACTTTAAACGTGTCATAAAAGTCACAACAATACCATACATGCATATTTCAAAGAATGTCTATTATTACCATAAAATTTGTAAAAATAGTTTTTAAGTAGAAAGAAGAAACCTATTGTTTTATCTTTTAACTAGCTGACCCTCGCAACTTTGTTTACGTCACACAAGGTCTATGAAATTAGAGGTATTTATTAATCATACTCATCAAGTAGCGTGTAAATCTGCCCTGTATGCTATATCAAAATAGATCTTAATGGTTAAAACTATTCCTCATTATAGAATTTTCCTCAGTATAAACAATTTACATACAAACACCGGCGTGTTAGAATTTTATTACATGTATCAATGTAGTAGACGTAACGTGTCAAAAAAATGACATCAATTCAAATGTCATCAATATTCTGAAAAAGAAATTAAAAATAGAGTTCACAAACTCTTTTGAAAATACATACTGTACCTACCTTAGAGGATCGTTATGAAGATAACAGGATAGTTAACAACCATCCATAGAAAATAGATGGTATAATGCTGAATACCACAAAGAACAATCGGCGCGGCATAGAATGGGGCCTATACTGATATCCTGGAGGATATTAATGATGCCGATGTCCTGTGCCTGCTGAGGCACACACACGCCGTCATGCATGTCTGCAGGACAACGTGCAGGACAACGAGCAGGATGAGGCAGCGAATGGCTGGACTGAAATTAAAATCGACAGACGCAAGAGATGTGGTGGAGGCACTAATTCACGTACCTCGGGAGTGTCGTGTCAGAAACTGATGGAATAGAAGAGTACCCTACATAATTTCGAGTCTCGCCAAGGCCAGAATAACCTTTACACAGCTGCGCCCCGTAGGCAGTTGCGAAAATAGACACGAAGAGTGAAACTCAAAACAAAGTAAACGTTAAAACTGTACTGCTAACTGCTATACGGATGCGAGCATAGATTTAGAATTTTTCGCTACTCTCAATAGATATACAAAGCGTGCGAGCGAGACCTCATTATCCATAGCACTTAGCTCGAGAGAAAAAGAGAAAGCAAATTGTGTACTCATATGTCAGTATTTTGAATTGCTGAGCCCGCTGGGATCCTATGGCGGCTCTATGTTATTCATAATATCCAGTAATCTGTAGTGATCTTACGATTAAAATAGAAAATTTTATATTTTCAACAATATTGTCGTGTTTAGTGTGTGAATAGGATATTACAAAACGCAATTATACGAAGAAAGACTCGTTTAACAGGTCATTTGTGACTTCGTTCATTCCATTTTTGACGCACATATTTTGCCAAATTGGATGTAAAATTTCACTGAAAGTCCAACTCATAACGTAGATTATGCATTTTCCTTCATACATAACACAATATTTAATGTGTAAATGCATTTTTGGAGGATATATAAGGCAGAAATAGAAAGGGCTGTTTACAGTAAAATAGTCATGGGTAGGTATCGATAAGGATGTCGATAGTTCATTATAGTGGCATTGCTGCAAACAAACTTTATCTGGATTTAATTTACTATAAATATGATTGATTTTTACTCGAACTGTGTTATTTAACCTTTTTTTTAGGGTTTTGTGCCTATTTTAATATAATATTTCCAAAATTTGTGATCCATTTTGAGTTGAATTTTTACAATTATAGGCTTCACTTAAGGTACTCCACGCCACACCGGGATGTTTGCTGTGCAAGGCGCAGATTAGCCTCTGCGTCGAATACTGTTCTCACCTTTGGGATGACTGTGCGAGGTACTTACTGGACGTGCTTGGCGCTATGCAGAGACGTGTTATCCGATTTCAATTATAGGTTGTCCTAAGATGACGGTAAGCCTCGAGCCGTTAGCGCAGCAAAGAACCATAGCGTCCTTGGCTGCCTTCTACTCAATGTATCACGGCGAATGTTCTGAAGAGCTCTTCAACCTGATCCCACCATCTCCTTTCCGATTTCGAACAACACGTCGGGCAGAGGTGCCACTCATATATAGCGGAGAGAATCTTCGCCAGAACTGAGCGTTTCAAAAGATCGTTCCTCTGTCGAACTACAAAATCCTGGAACGACCTGCCCGCACATGTGTTCCCGGCTATTTCTACTTTTTACGATTCTCATCGTCACCTTCATGGTAAATTTTAAATACTGATTATTTCAACTATTTTTGTAAACAAACACAAAGCGTTCGGTAAGATAAGTAACATATATAAGTCAAAAAGTTAAATTGTGAGTCAGATTTGGAAGAATAACGTTTTGAATTATTAGATCCCACGTAGGTGACGCGACGATCCACGAAGGTGACGCAGTAGCTTTACAGACATAATTAATCATTATTTAAATACTAATTATAAGTTAATATGTTCATTCGGCAGTTATATGGTAACAGCTAGTTAACTAAAACAAATTACCAGGTCCTATACACATGCTTTTGACGTAAAAGTTATTCTGGAACCATATAACACAGTACATCTCTTTGGCACAAAGTAGCAAATTATCAGTTATCTAGATCCCATAGCATAAGCTTATATTGGGCTAGCTAGATGATCTTGTGTGAGATTGTCCGTACCTGGCTTTACTTATAATGGAAGCACTCTGCGCCTAGACGATCGGCTCACCGAACGCGAGGTAGAACTGGGTCGCATAAACTAGCACATACTGGGGTTGTGCGGAGTTCAAAGAAAGGGGGAGGACACGCTAAACCTTGCGTCGGGCGACCTATTGTACTTTCGGGAAGGTGATGGAAGACATTCTTCCGAGAGCGGTGTCGGCTTTATGGTGAAAACGGACCTCGTTAGCAGCATTGTGGAGATCAGCAATGTTTCGTCTCGGGTAGCATACGTAATACTAAAACTCACCAACAGGTACTCCCTGAAGGTGATTCAGGTGTACCTATGCTCCGACTTCGAGAAGCACTGACGAGGCAGTTGAGACCGTGTACGAGGACGTGGTGAAAGCATTACAATGTACTGCCAAGACTCACTACACTGTTGTGATGGGAGACTTCAATGCCAAAGTGGGAGTACAAGAACGCCGTGAAACGAAAATCGGACCCTTTGGTGTGGGGCGTAGAAATGACCGGGGGCGTATGCTTATCAACTTTCTTGAGGCTCAGGGGCTCTTCTTGATGAACTTATTCTTTAAGAAGAAGCTCCCTAGAAGGTGGACTTGGCGAAGCCTCTACAAGGTCACAAGGAACGAGATAGACTTCGTCATGTCGGACAAGAGGTGTATATTTAAAGATGTCTCAGTGATCGACAGGTTTAATACCGGATGTGATCACCAACTCGTCCGAGAATCTCTGAATTTAGACTTCCGCGCCGAAAGGGCCCCGATGATAAAGCCTACTCTCCGACCTACTGCGCTCCAAATAGCTTTGTGTGCCGAGAAGTTTCAATTGAAGTTTCAAAATCGTTTCGATCTGCTGGAAACCACTGGCAACGATCACGATAAGGCCGACACTGTAGTCAGGACGCTACAACAAGCCTCCCGAAGGTTTCTGTCTGGAAAAAACAAAAATAGGTGTTACAAGCTTTCGCCCGAGACTCTCGAGCTCATGAGAATGTCTGATTCTCATGAGCTATTCGCAAACGCTATTCGCAAACGCTATCTATGCATACGTCTTCGTCAGACCAGAGAGCTTTAAACATCAAAATCCGAAAGCTGATACGATGCGACCTCAGACGTTATAACACCAACATCGTCGAGGCAGCGATCGAACAAAATTGGGGTACTAAAGTCTTTGCGCAACAGCTTCGAAGACCCCGTCTGACCAAATTGAAAACAGCGGGTGGCAAAACCGTGACCTCGAGGTTCGAGATTCTCGAAGAAGTTAAGAGCTTCTATAGAGACCTATATGCATCACGGAAAAAAAACCGATGGGACCTAGCGACTGTGACCACAGAGCTCCACTCACGCGCCACTATACCGAAGAGGAAGACATTCCGGATAATGACCAGGGCGAGGTCACTGCGGCTCGCAAACAACTAAAAACCAATAAATTCCCTGGAGAGGACGGAATTACGAGTGAGCTTCTTAAAGCTGGCGGGACTCCAGTTCTGAAAGAACTGACGAGTCTCTTTAATTCCGTCCTCCAACAGGTACAAACACCTAAAGCGTGGAGCGAAGTGCGGTGGCTCTGTTTTTCAAAAAAGGTGACAAGACCTTGCTGAAGAATTACAGACCCATCTTACTCCTTAGACATGTTTACAAGTTGTTCTCGAGAGTAGTCACAAACCGCTTCGCCGGAAAACTCGACGAGTACTACCTAAATGTATATTAGTTGATATAATATAAGTATAAGGTATTAAGTGCCTTAATTAAGCTTTAAGTGGCATGACTCTTTCCCGGGATCTTTTCTTGAGACTTGGATGCGAAGGGTCACAGGTCTACGCCTCGAGAGCCAAAACATTGGCATGACGTGAAAGTTCTTAGCATGCTGCACGCCTCAAGAAGCGGAATTGCACCTGAACTAACCCAAAAGACGCAAGATAACACCCAAACCCGTAGGCAAGGCCACGGTGATAGCCTAAGCCTGTCAGGTACCCTGATACATCTTTCTAAGGAGTTACCCGGGGCGGCGCCTAGCACTAGACGGGTAAGTAGATACGGTGTGAGTTTTAGACGGTATGGACTGTGGTTTGGATCTGGCATAACGTCCGGTGGGATTTCTACTCCTATAAAAGGGCATCACACGGAATGTTATAGGTATTGCTCTGTCATTTGCCATGATTGTAGAAACCTAGTTATTTGTTCTGCTATCATTCCGCTACATCAATACATATAATAAAATCGTAAGAGGTCGCTGTCTGTACATGGAAGATAAACAAGAAAAAATATTATAGGGGGGCTTTATGAACGCAATATAAGCCAAAACAATGATTTTTAGAATTTTTGTCTGTTTGTCTGTATGTCTGTATATCTGTTTGTCTGTACGGTTGTGCACGCTAATCTCAGTAACCGCTCAACCGATTGCAATGCGGTTTTTTTATTGTGTTGAGGTTTGCTCCAGTTAACATTTAGCGTTTGTTTTATGTAAATTGGTTTAGAAATATAAGAGTTATAACACTTTTAAGAATCAGATATTTTGAAAATTTTAATTGTAGGGGTTTCTTTGAATGTGTGTGAACCTAAACTGGCGTGTTGGCTTAATCACAAAAGAGCTTAATGATTAAGACTATTTTTAAACTGATTTTTTTTAAAATAGACTGAATCATTAGGCTCTTTTATGATTAAGCAAACAGGGCAGTTTCAGACGCTGCTTGATGACTCTGATGAAGAAATACCTTTCCTTTCATACACCTTATGTGACGTAAACGAAGTTGCGGGCTCAGCTAGTACTACAATACGAATCTAAACGAGTACCACTCTTACTGAAACTAGTCAAAGATCACTTTTGTGGCAAAAACTCACCTTCGTGGGTAAAACGCCACGAAGGATGTGACACGAAGGTAACGAAAATATATCTTTTTTTCAAATTCCGACAAAGTTTAGCCGTTACGGTTGAAATCAAATACCTCATAAATAGCTCTATTTATTTGCGGTTTCGATGAATTGACTCTGACTTCAATAGCTATTATACAATGTACAAAAAGTCACCCACGAAAAGTACTCAAATTAAGTGTCAAATGTAGAAACTTACCGATATTTTTTTTTCTCATGGAGCCAGAAGAAACACGTTGCACTCTTGCGATGCCGGTCGACCAATAACGTTCAGTTAAGTTGAGTTTTGTTATTGGGGCGGTCGTTTTGATCAACAGTTGACCGTTTACTACGCAAATCTAAAGTACCTACACCCGTGTGACCGACGTATATTGTGTTATAAGTTCTAAATAATAGTTACAAGATTTTTTTTGTAATACTGTGTGTGTAGTGTATGTTATCACGGTGAATTTAGTGTATGTAACTTCAAAATCTATGGAAATTTGGTGAAGCAGTGACCTAATGTTTAACTGAATCGGGAAGTGTGACACGAGTAGAATGCGAAAAATGACCCCGATTTTGACCTTTCGTGTTGATTTTTGGTATGAATATTTACTTCTATTGCAACAAATTTCATGTATTTTATAGCTAAATAGCTGTTTTATCCACCATTTTAAAACATTTCTTTCTAACTCATACGGTTTAGAAAATATAAGCGTGTGACCATCAAATTTAAGCAACGAGTAGAAATAGCCTCCCCTCATTTTACAATCCCGGGTTCTACAAGCGGAGCGTGAAGAGGCACATCATAGGGCCGCCAACTTGAGGACTACTGTCAGAAGTCTTGTGTGCTGTAAGCATGGCCCCCATTCGCTAGATGCGCCACGGCTTTCCATTAGTTTCCACCAGTGGCGACGTCAATTTGACGAGGTTAATATATTTAAAAAAATCTACGAGTAATATCTTTTATAGTTACTAGGGTTCAATAATAAATGAGTTTCTAGGTTTAGTATTACGATAAGAGTTGGATTTTTAGTAAAATTTCAAATTCAATTGGCAAAATATATATGTAGGTACGGCGACAATGGAATGTACGATGCCATAAATTACATGTTAAAAGTGTATTTTCACATTCACACACTGAATCAAAATTCGTAAAATCACTACAGAATTTCTAATATTACGAGTTACCCCATATAATCCCATTTTTACTTTTTCATAGTCGATTACATTCAAATTAACAATTTATTCCCCAAAACAAGAAGTTGGAGATGAAACTTCTAAGCATTTTGTGTGCTTAGAAGTTTCATTTCCATTCCATCCATTTATACAGATACTTTTATCGATAACATAGGTGTGACCATTCAACAACACTATTTAACCCACACATAGATCTTTCATTTTTGGTCTCGTCTTTAGTTTGACACTGTTCATCTTGGATGCGAGACATGGAAGGTCACTAAAGTAAAGACATTTCGCACCAGCTACCAGCTATAAGTCTTCGTCAAACGCTGCCTCCAATGGATCCTCGGTACATATGGGCCCGAGAACATCACGAACGTAAGACTATTGGAACGCTGCAGTGAGACCCCAACAGATCAAACGTCGGAAGTGTAGCTGCTGCGCTGGATTGGACACACGCTGCAAAGGGACCATGAATCACATCATACCAAGGCAAGCCTTACTGAAACTACTGGTAGGCTTTCAAAAACTGTTCGATAGTAAGTAGGTACATTTATTGATAGTGGCTATAGGCTACATAACATAATGCGAAGATTAATAGGAGTGGTGCAGCAATGAGGAATGTTTCGAAAACGGAAAACATTTAATCGTTATAAGAGTATCCGTTGCGCCTCTGCGTAAATGGTTGAAGTTACATAAAAATAATTTATTACAAAATAATTGTTCTTCTTAAAAAGTTCTAAAACAAAATTCCAAAAGCCCAAATGTCCACAGTCAAGTAGGCACTTGGTACTTTACTTTGTTGAACATAGGCCTTAAAATCTTACTTCTTACTAATATTATAAATGCGAAAGTTTGTGAGTGTGGATGTTTGTTACTCTTTCACGCTCAAACAGCTGAACGGATCGGGCTGAAATTTGGTACGGAGATACATTATAGTCTGGAATAACACATAGGCTACCTTTTATCCCGGGAATAACTTCCCGCGGTAACAAATTTTACGCAGGCGAAGCTGCGGGCATCAGCTAGTATTCTTATATAGAAATAATTATACTAGCGTAGTTGGTAAAAAATGCTATGTAATAGCTTTACCGCGGCAGTCGCCGAGTGCCACACGTCTTTTTTTTTATTCCTAAATTAAACTCCAGTGTTGCACGCTTCGCTTCTTTAGGTCTCATTAATACTTTCACTCCCTCTCTCTCCCTCCACTCTCTGTATCTCTTGTGTTCGTAAAAGAAGTTGCGAGAGCTTGTTTTTAATATGATGCCAGAACCTAGTTTTTAGGGTTCCGTAGGTACCCAAAGGGTAATAACAGACCCTATTCATGAGACTACTCTGTCCGTCTGTCGGTCTGACTGACTGTCTGTCTGTCCGTCACGAGGCTGTATCTCAGGAACTGTGACAGTTAGAAAACTGAAATTTTCACAGATAATGTATTCTGTTGTTAGCAAATATTTGTTGTTTTCAACCAATAATAAAGTAAAATAGGGTATTAAGGGGACTCTCATACAGCAACCCTTATTGCTTTGCCGTTTTTCTTGGTACGGAACCCTCTGTGCGCGTGTCCGACTCGCAATTGGTCGGTTTTTTAATACGATGACAGAACCCATCGCGTAGCGCGGAGTGACACTGCTTGAGGGAAAATTTTAATGTAGTCTTTATTACCCACACATAAGGTAAACGTACAACTAGTTTCCTATTAAGGCAATTATCTCGCTGTGTCAAACAAAAACAATCCAATTAAATATATTCTCTTTATTAGTAACTAGCTATGCGGTCATGCGGGTCCAGTGCCCATATGAGACACTGTTTATGTGATTCATAAGTAAATGCCTATCATCAGGTCCACGTATGCATTAGGTTCAAACGAGACTCAACACATTTTATAATCTGTAAGATAACCGAGAGAATCAGTGAACTTTGCTCAGGCATTGTTCCTCTGAAGTCACCTTTGTATTATAGGTAGGTACCTATCCTGCCACCCCTGCCCCTGGCTGACAAAGCGGCTCTCAGCTTTTCACTTGTAATTGAGCATCGTTGATGTCACATTATTAGGTAATAAGCATCGACAACAAGGTGCCGTATCATCCCCTTGTAGCGTTTACTTCACACCAAGTTTAACACTGAGTCAAATTGTATGAGCGCACAAGGAAAATCTTTGAGAAAACTCGACACAGTGTCTGTAGAAAGAATACGCTAATGCGACCCGCGTCGCACGGTAAATGTTTCGTGGGTAATGGAGCGAGCTCCGTCGATTGTATTAATGAAAAGCGCCTCGAGGACGTGTCGTCGAGAATGACTTGGCGACACGCCGACAGAGAGCAAAGGAAAGGAATATTGATGGGTAAGTGACGCAGAAGGAGAACGCACCCCGCGGTACGCAGGCGTTGTGGAAATCACACCACTGACGTTTCATTCGCATTTTGATTTACGTCAAATAGAAGAGTTGAAGACTCGACATCAAAATACTTTTTAACAATAACTGACTTCAAACAGGGAAAATAAAAAGAAAGGGAAAATATCAATTTACTTGGCACAAAGTAATAGGTTTGATTAAGTTACTTAAAAAAGTGATGAAATAAGTACCTACCTATTGTATAATTTGAAGTCAGTGCCAAGTAAATGCTATCACAACTTAACAACATACTCGTACCATTATGATACAAATAGTTTCGCACTCACGACGAGTAAGTTATATAAGCACCGCTCAAAGGGAACCTCCTGTATCCTCTCTAGTTGCGACTCTGCCTACGATGCCGACAGTTACTTACTGCAACCTGCAACCCCTCAGCTCTGTACTGTTTGCACACTCGATGCCGATGGTCCTCACGTGTCGTTGGTGTCAGTAGGCAAACATAGAAATACTAGCGAGGAATTATCTCTATAGGAATATGCAGTACATTTACTTATTAATACATAAATGTATTCAACATCAGCAGAAACATCAGCAGACCAATGAAGAGATGATGAGTCACATCATCTTCGCTTACAGTACCTACTCGCAAGATGGTGCTCAGCAGCTCGCACGGCAGTAGACCAAGTGTCTGCCTGCGTGTCCCGTTTAGTTGGCTTTGACTAGGGAATGCAATCCCGCAACAAGATAGTAATCCCGGTATTTGCGGGACTGAGCAATCTCAGTCCCGCGGGATCCCGGTATTTGCGGGATCCCGCATATTTCTGAAAGTCATTGAGAAAAGAATAGAATTCTGTATCATACATCCATCTAGAACTGAAAAATAGTCACCCCCTTAATCCCCGAAGGGGTAGGCAGGACGAGGCATATGGTCTCATCTCATACCTAATGTCCTTTTCTCAAAATGTCCCATTCTCAAAATATGTGCACTACAGGACCCCGCTCAATCCGACTTGGATAGGTTAGGTTAGAAGGCTAAGGCCGGAGCGGAGCGAAGCTATCGCATTAGCCTTCGTGGTTATTTTTTTATAACCTAACCTAACCTATCAAATCGGATTGAGCAGGGTTAATCCTGTAGTGCACATATTTGGAGAACGGGACATTTTGAGAAAAGGACATTTCGCGAAAAGGACATTTTGAGATAAGTATATTTCGCGAAAAGGACATTTTGAGAAAAAGACATTTTGAGAAAAGGACATTTTAGGAAAAGGAAATTTTGGGAAAAGGACATTTTGAGAAAGGACATTATGAGAAAGGACATTTCGAGAAAAGGACATAATGAGAAAGGACATTTCGAGAAAAGGGCATTATGAGATGAGACAAGCCGGTCCTTCAACTTGACTTAGCTGCCATTTTACCGGCAAACGGGACCAACGGCTTAACGTGCCATCCGAAGCACGGCAACGCTCAAATAAATGTGGTCACTCATCTAAGGACCGGCCATAGTAAATGTAACTTACTGCAGTGATCTTTTACAGAACACTGAGTCCGCGGGGCACAAGGAAAAATAAATTATTTAATATTACTTTTGTATTGAGATTATTAAACGGATATACATATAATAAAATAGCTACTGCAAATTATTAGAAGCGCAGAAAACATAGCATGTCAAAATTCTTGTCTGCCAAACGACTCCTAACTTTACATGTCAGATAGCCAGGAAGCAATGTACAAGATAATTGAATACTTTTACAGTACAAGAAAAGTCAAGTCTCCCTGATTAAATCACTAAAATCAAATAAGTACGTTATTAGGTTATATATTACATCACAATTACAAAAAACTTTCTCAAACCGAATCAGTTTGTGCGCTTCCGCTTACAGAATAACACATGGCGTTTACCTTTGCACAATCCCGCTAATCCCGCGGGATCCCGCACGATTTACGTGCGGGACTGGTCCCGCAAAAATACTGCGGGATCCCGGTATTTCGGGATCCCGGTATCCCGGTATTGCATTCCCTAGCTTTGACAGAACGTAACTGTTATCTGAAGAGTGTGCATTGATCATAAACAAGCTTGACTAATACTTTTATCCAACTAATAAAAAGAATTATAGTAGTAACCTTTTGTTCTCTATGAAATAAATCAAATAAAGCTGGCTAATCGTGAAGGGTAGCTCAACGATATTGAAATAAAGCGATGGGTTAATATTGTCCGAGTATCACGTGTGGTGATGCACAGCTAATTGTACTTCAAACAGGGCTCGAGGGGAGCCACGCATCAATTGTAGATAGAGCGTGTCAGGGCTCAGGGGTCGCATCCCAACCCCGCCTCTGGCCCATTCACCACTTATTAATATCGCACTGAATGATTTATTGTTCGTGTGCGAGGGCCGCTCTCTCGCACACATTATTAAATTTCTTTATCATCTCCGAGACTTTGGGCCAAGATGAGAGGACATGAATTTATTAGGTATAATACTACCCGCTTATTAGTATGACTGTGGTGTCTGTCGAGCTAGCCGAAGTTAAACGTCAGCCAACCGAATTGTAATCATCAGATTAATGTCAAAATTATAAGCTAAGCGTCGTATTCAATTGGAAATAAATAAACGTCGAATAAGTCATAATTGTGTGTTGAACAGGTTTGTGTTAAAAGTATTAGTTGTGTTCGTGTCGCTTGTACCCGTGCCACGTGGTTTTGGTGATCGTGGTGACAGTGTAAGACGAATGCGCCGGCGCGGGCTCCCCGCGGCGCGGCGGCTCGGCGGCGGCGGCCCATGAGAACCCGCCGGACAAAAACTCCTAGATCCGTATCGATCAGGTCCGCATCAATCTTGAGGAGCGAGCAGGTCGCGACCCGCCCCCCTCTCCCTCCCCCTCCCCCTCCCGCCGCAGCCCAGGGGCACGAGCACCGATCGTTTGTCACTTGAGCGTATAAATAATGATTGCATAACGACAACTGACGCAACATGTAACAACAGTATGGCAGATTGCTTAATCACGCTCGACAGGACACAGCGGCGCGCGCGCCCGCGTCCGACCCTGCCTTCCTCCTACCGCGTCTTCTGGGGTGCAAGTAGAAAATATCGTTTCACCTACACCATTCACTACACACCTTGTTGGTTTACCTGGTCTGTATCTGTATATGTATAGACTGTTTAATTTATGGCGATCATCAAATCCATACCGCGGTCAATGAGGCCACTGAGCCTGAGCACCTTGACGGTAGGCAGCGACTGACAGTTGTCCACTGAGGTGAATTGATTGACACGTTTTTGCACCAATTTGTTCAAGTTTGCTCAGCTGTTCGCTTGTCCGTTTGTGACACGAGCAAATTCATTGGTGTGCAATTTAATCGTACATACCTACGCAACGGTAAGTTCTCACAGAAACAGAATTTTAAAAATGTCCGCGGGTAAACTTTTGCATTCGATTCCCATCGGCCGTGCGAGATGTCCACAGATAAGCGCGATAAATTTAATGAAGTGTCTCGGAGAGGTCCCACGGAGTACGGACGGTCCGGCGGGCGGGGGGAGGGGAGGGGGCTGGTGGACACAAGTGCTGAGGACAAGCAAATTTGTTTGCTTCTGCGTTCGGTCCAGTTGTATTAATTAAGTGCGGCGGCGCAGCTCAAAGACGTCGCCGCCCCAACCAGGGCCGCGCGGTGAACTCTACAGGCAGTGACTGACTACCATAGGACGTAGTAGGTACGTATACGTAAATACGGTTATTTCACCAGTAGCTGACTTAGAATAAAAAAACAAACTGTATTGTGTGGTAGCTGGCTGACTCAAACTGTAATCTGTTGTCCGTCGAGTTCGCATCACATTCTTCTGTTCGACTGTTCGATCCTCGATGTACGACAATATTTTGCTCTATGTACTCGTAGGTACTCTACATGTCCCACTTGAAACTATTATTCTCATTGTACAGTCTACTGTACAGTTTTCAGCTCATTAGCTTTTTATACAGTTTTCAATTCATCTGTTTTTTTTAGTAAACATTCGTTTCATTATAAATTATAGATACATTTTAATTATTTTCATTAACCGACTTCAAAAAAAGGAGGAGGTTCTCAATTCGTTTGTTTGTATTTTTTTTTATGTATGTCAAGCGATATTTCCGTCAATTATAGACGGATTTCAAAATTCATTTTCTTGTTGAATAGTGTTTACTTCTGAGGTGGTCCTATTTTAATCAGATCAGGATCTGATGATGGGATCCAGGAGAAAACGAGGGCAACCACCGAAAATTGTAGGGACAACCAGTGCATTTGTTAACTTTTTAATTCAGTGCTTTAATGTACTAGATACAATTTAATGAATATCTGGAGTCGATCTGATTATGGAACCGAAAGACAGTCGAGGGAAATCCTTAACTATTTACAACAGCTACCTTGTGTTTGGGCTTGATTGATTTGTATTGATGAAAACTTTTACCTAGATAGATATATTTTTCGGTTCACCCGTCACTTAAAATAATGAAAAAAAATTTTTCAATAAAAAATAAAACCGACTTCCAACAAATCCTGAAAAATTAAAATTTACTTAGCACAAAGTAAAATGTATTTTGATTTATCAGATTTTATTCAATATAGTATTGAAGTTGGTGCCATGAATAATACCTACATAAACCTATGGGTTTACTTGGCGCCGACTTCAATATGATATTGAATAAAATCAGATAAATGAAAATACATATTACTTTGTGCTAAGTAAATTTTATTTTTCAGAATTTGTTGGAAGTCAGTTTTATTTTTTATTAAAAATTTTTTTTCATTAATATAATCAAGTGATAAGGAACGTCGCTTGTCCTCATATTCATTATTAATATCATTTAATACTGCATGATCAAATCATTTAGCATTTTAATTACTTTCAATAAGTATATTATATTTTTTCCATCAATGTGAAATAACAATCTTATCATTCAACTATCAATAGGTACTTATAAAGATGAATCGGTTACAAGAACCCGTACACTCATCAATTATTCATCATAAATCTAATTATAAATTGTTGTTCTTACTACATTACATATATTATAGGTACGTACACTGGGATAGTTAGTGGGCCAAATATTTACATTAACCAAAAACTGCCTTTTGAATTTTTAATGTTCATGATAATAGTGGCGGGTTATCCCGTATACAATCTACATAATAATTAAAGCATAACTACCTACATATTTTCAACTTGTCACACTTTTAATCTTTATGATTTTGTGTAGGACCTCCTTAAACATAGTAATTATGATGACTTCATGCGGTTTTATGTAATTTTGAGTAGTCTATAAAATCTTTATTAATCGACTAATGCGTACGACTGCGTAATTTTACTGCCCGCCTCGACCGAACCGCGCGCCGTCGGAATGCTACCAGCATGGTAGCCGCGCAATGGGCGACCGGGCGACTTCCTCCCGCCGCTCTCTACATCTTATAAACTGTTTTCCTCCGGATTTTCTGGTAATGTCGAAAGGCTATTAGGGGCACCGTCATCTATTTAAAAGTGTCTGTCATATCTTAATTAATTAAGCGAATTTTTAAAAACTAAGCGTTTGTAGCTCCGCAGACTCAGTGTTCTGTAAACGATGCTTCTGAAGCCACGTTAAGGCGTTGGTCCGCAAGCGCAGTAAAATGACAGTCGTTAAGCCAAGTTGAAAGCCTTATTGGGCGACTTGAAAAATGTCAACGGCGGGTCGTCACGACTTGTCCATTTTAAGATGGCAATAGGCTCACCACCTATTACGTTGAACATACAATTATTATAAGATGAAAACTGGACATATTCTATGCCTCTGCCTCCCCCTTCGGGGATAAAGGTGTGACTTTATGTATGTATGAAATATTAATCCTCATCATATCTGGTGCCTCTCCATCTGTCAATGTCGGTCGTTAGTTTAGCAAACTTTCCCTTATCTTGCGCCTAGGATGTTATTCAACCACGACTTGTTTCTTGTTGCAGCTCGTCTTTCCCTCAATATTGCCCATCATAATCAGTTGGAAAAGAATATAGCGAGAAGGATCCGCTTGGGCTGGGCAGTATTAAGCAAACTGCGTTGAGTTTAATATTCTTCGCCTTTACCACAATGCCAGAGGACGAAATTCTTTAACCAGTGCGTTCTACCAGTTATGACTCACGGTGCCGAGACGTGGACACTCACAGTGAAGCTAATCCATGCCCTTTAGGTTGCGCAGCGACCAATGGAACGAGCTATGCTTAGGATGTGTCCTAGGGATAAGATCCGGAACGATGTTATCCGCCAGAGAACCAGAGTGGCGGGGTGGGCTGGCCACATCTGTAGGAGAACCTATGATCGGTGGAGCAAACGAGTTCTGGAGTCAAGACCGCGACTTGGTATACGTGGGGTTGGACGACCCCTGCCAGATGGACCTGAAAAAGATCGCAGGGACTGACTGAATGCGGAAGGCGCAGGACCGTGTGTTGAGACGTAATTTGGGAGATTTTTACATCTAGCAGTGAACTGCTATAGGCTGATTTGATTGATTGAATCAGTTGGAGAAATTATATTTTTCGCGACCACGAACATCTTCTGTTGAGTAATCAACACTTGTCCGCGGTACGCAAACTTTTATCTCTTGATGGACTTTAAGATCTCACAGTTTTATTAGATAAAACTTATATTACCTGATTAATGTTGAAAATATTTTCTTTGTTTTGTGTTTTGGCCGGTAACGTTGGCGTTGCGATAAGGCCAGGTGTAGATAGAGATGTGTTTTAAATGAAGCAAAAACATCTTATAGTCGGGTTGATTTCTACAGTCTTATTGCACTGATAGCTCACGAGAGTTCCAATGCATATCAAAAGGAAATTCTTGTGAACGAAAGTAGGTATATGTTGAGACAAACCTAACCCAGCACCACAGCACTCATCACTACACAAGCACTTGACCCAGTGACAAGCGAGCGAGCGAGCGTGCGACGTGACAGCAGGCGCAGGCGACGTCTCCCGCCGCGAGCTCGCCGCACTGCAGCGCATGATTTATCTGCCACCTAGTTCCCTGCGACAACGTACACCCCATCACCCCACCTCACTCACTGACAACTAAATGAACTATCCATTACAAAAAAGGTTTTGTTACCTGCTATTTTAAAAATTATAATGATCTAATCGAGACAAATGTACCTATTCGGTGTGCTTGTGGGATAATAATTGAATGACTTGTATATATTAAGTAATGAATAGGAAGGAAGTACACCAAAGTGACTGTATGCGATTCAGTTTGTGTAGGTACCATAATTTCTAAATACTGAGAGAGATACTTATATGGTACTCGCCAATAGTAAGCAGACAACCTGAGCGTCCGCGAACTCCAAGGTCGGGTTTGAGAAGCAACGAGGAATAGAACCTGATTTTAATGAAGTAGTGTTAGTAGAGTAGTTATGTTCTCCCAAACATATCGCTACCTGACTGATATGTATATTAGCGTGCTCGGACACCGCCAGGTGGTGGCGAGCTCGCATAGCTGAGTCTGAGTGGATAGCTCTCTAATTGTATTAGCGGTCACTTGTGTGTGAACATTGGGGAGAGTTCCGGGAAGAACCTCCGCGGCTACACGACCGCTATAGCTCATTAGTTTACTCTCAAAGAGTATCGATTCAACGAACGAATTCCGTTTCCAATACGAGATCGTATCTCGATTGTAATAAACATGTAAGTAGGTGAGCTACTCGAAACATTTTATGTTCACCTTTATTGGTTATAAAACAAAGGCTGGGTGGGCAATGAGAGAGGATAGATACCACTTAAATTGTAGCTAACGGACTGCTTTAAGATACATTTTGGAATAGCTATGGAGTGGGATCATAGTCGGAATAGTTTGCACGCACAAGTGTAGCAATGGAATTGTTCAAGTTCCGCAGGTATACCTGTGATAGCCGTGAGGAGACGTGCGGCTGATAGACGACCGCAAATTATGGGCGAATGCGACACGGGAATATCATGCGAACGATGTTAATTAGTTTGCAACAATATCTAGTTCTCGTGCCACTCTTTAGAGCCATGTCCTCAATATGTACAATGTACAATCTTAATTTTAGAAGTATCATCTTATTTTACTATGGTATCATCAGAGTCTGATTTAACTATGGTATCATATACCTTACCATTACCTTATGTAGGTATCAAAAGGAGAATGGACGTAGGTAGATTATGGGGAGGATGATTGGAAGAATTGATTTATCGGCCGCCGTCGGAGGTTTTTAATTTAATTAACTAGTTACTTGTTTTATTCAAAACTAGCGGACTTCACGCGGTTTCACCCGCGTAGTTCCCGTTCCCGTAAGAATAAGAGAATAAAATATAGCCTATGTTCATCGCAAAGAGTGTAGCTTTTCAACAGTGAAAGAATATTCCAAATCGGTCCAGTAGCTCCGGAGCCTATTCGTTACAAACAAACAAACAAAAAAACAAATCTTTCCTCTTTATAATATTAGTATAGATGACGCTGCTGGTCTAAAAACATGTCCTGTTGGTGATATCCAAAGATTAGGGGCACATTACGGGCTTGACAGAGACTCAGTGGAGATTATACCTTTGCAAGGAATCGCCATTTAAATGAAAGTCGGTTGCAAAGAGGGACAACCATAAGTGCTGTTTGATACCAATTACACGTTAGGACACATAAAGATCCCCTAAATCGTTTTATTCTGGATGCGATTCTGTCGATTGTGTGGCAGACGATGTTAGCCATGGAGTATATTATCTGTTAGCCCGATGCAGCCTCAATGTAGTCTTTATTGGTGACGATGTTCAGCACTTCGTACTGTCCCCTAGAAGGGATTGAACTGTTAAGTAGTCAATGGTTAATGTCTGTACATAGAATCTTACACCGTGTCGAGTCAGTCGGGTGACCTTACCAAATGTGGTGAGAGATGGAAAAGAAATGAATAATATCTGGAAATTCGATAAACATATCGATGTTAATAAGAATGGTCAAGTAGCTAGCCGATAGTAGTTAAACTCAACGAATGCTGAACGATGGCGGCTCGGCGTTTAACAACCGAAATAAGTATAGAGGAATGTTTACAAAAACACAAAGCAATAACAAACGGTTATCGCGTCACCGATCGCTGCTGGCTACGGACTACGGAGGTACCTACTTATTTATTGACATCAAACCGAACATTCATTAAGTTAATATTAAAACGCCATCGATTAGTGACCTCGGCCGCGTACGTTGTGTTGTGCAGGAGACGGTCCGCTGTAACATTCGGAAGTAAATTATGTCTCTATCGGTATCGAGACATCGGTGGACATTTGTCTAGGATTTATGTAGGTAGTGGAGCGCGGCCGCGGTCGCGGTGTGGGAACGACGCACGCGCAGGGCGGGGGCTCGCCGGCGCCCCGGGAGCCGCCACGGATAAATAATGACGTTTAATAATTGATTAATCGCGGTGCTCCCGTCGCCGCCCGGCCGCCGGCTCACCGCAGCTCCTCCGCGATACTATCGCACCGCATACCTGCCCGCCGCTATAAAGATGAGTCGCTAATTAATTTAAATGAGTCGAGACCGCCTAGCGGTGCACAAAAAGTGTCGGTCACCGTCACCGTCCCCGCCCGCAGCCGTCGCCCGAGCCCCGAGGCCTACCCTGAAGTACCCTGCACCTAGCAGCGACAGCGCAGCCTCCGCGGCCGCGCTATCACCGCGCCGCATCACCGCATCGACACGACCGAATTATGCAATGATTTAGTTAGATGATATCGATCGAACTCACTACGATCTGTGCTACATCCACCTCACTACTACGACAATACGTCTTGATCGTATTAGACCTACCTACCTAAGAAAATGGAAGGTCAGCGTGTTCCCAAGATATTGAATAATGTTATATACCTTCTTACATTATTACATATTTGGTAACTGTCCATAAGTAATTTATAGTTTAAATCGGTGAAGTGTCTTACCGCTAATTTTATTGTAATCCAACTTAAATATAATATCTAGACTACTGATAAACATAAATGTACCTAGTACCTATACCATTGCACTAATATTACTACTCATACTTATAGACCTCGGGACTTCACGCGAAATACATTTATGTACTTACATTTTCACACCGACGACGTTTATGATGAGGCGAGGATCGACGAAAACCATGAAGTAACTTCTTGTCGAACTATCCTCCGCTATTGTGAAGTCCCGAGTTCTATAAGTATGAGTGTAAAAAACCGCGATAGTTTAAAAATAATGTTACTACTACCTACATAATATATAACACAATGACCTATACCACCTACTTAGGTATATTTAGTAACTGTGACGTCAAAAATTCTCGCAATATTTTATATTGTCGTTTTAGGTGAATGTTAATGGCTTTTGAGGTTTAGGACTAGAGGAAAGATTTTCTCTGTTCCACTGTCTGTCGTTGTGCTCGTTCACGTACCCTTGGCTGAGCTACGTTCGTAATCAATAAGGTACGTACGTCTTTTATAGAATCTGTAAAAGACATATTAAACTAATTACCGCTGTGCACCACAGGTAACACGACACTTAGCCTCGCCAACCAATAGAATCACCTGGCAACGCTATTAAACAAGGTATCTATTAATTAATTCAATACAATTTGATGCATAAAATATGGGGCGCGATAATTTTTACACGTGTAAAACTATCTATACTACCCGTTCACTCTAACTTTGCCGTTGGCTTAGAGGCGTATACCCGAATTGTTAATTAGACGAAGTAAATTGACAGTAGCTAATGTCACTTCGTCATAGAAAATAAGCAACATTGTATGAAGAAGTGACATTAGTTGCTGTCAATTTACTTCGTCTAATTAAAAATTCGACTTTAGTATGGAGCCGAGCGGCAAAGTTAGAGCGAACGAGCAGTAAGTGTTTTGTCACTTCGTTGCATACCTACCAATAAGTAAAAACAGATGTCGCACAATAAATAGTTTGAGTCAAGTACCAAGGTGCGTTGGTCGCCGCACGGCGGGTAAACTTGTTAACACAAGAGATTTGGGACGAGAGGAGAAAAACAACAGAACCGTTTATTGATTTACTACCATCGATGATTGTCGATAGACGATAGGTAGGGCGCACCTCCGAGGCTCTGGGGCCGTACAATAGAAGGGTAGGTTATAGTATAGTTCGTCGTTGTATGCATCCTTGAGAAAAAATCTCAATCTAAACAATTTTATTTACGTAGATATCACCAAGTGACACTAATTTCAATGAACGTCAACACTATTAATTGTTTAAAATTACAGTGAAACATAATTATTACATTATTTCTAGGAATCTAAACTAAAACTAAATAAGGCCCCCGTGGCTTTGTGCTCAAAAGACTAGCAGCATTCCCCCTTTGAATAGCAATACCGAGAAAACTGCCTTGCAGCCCCAGTCGACTCTACTAGGCGCTTATTTAAATTCTTAAAAATCTATGCGCATTGGGACCCAATGCACATAGATTTTTAAGAATTTAAATAGGCGATGGAATAAAACGATGTTAGGAACACTAAATATTGCTTCGTCATTGCACTACCAGTTTTGCAAGGTAGCGTAGGTAAAACCCATGAGGAAGAACTGACGATAAACTCACGGCCACTCTTTTCTAATCGCCAGTAAAGTGTATTCAATTTCAAATTTAGTAGGTACGTTATTTTAGTAAAAAACCACCTTGATTGATTGTTTATTGAATTTTCACCGAATGTTTAAATAACTACCGTTAAATTTTCAATTTAGGTAGGTACATATTTAAAGTTCTCTCTAAGAGACGCTCCAGCATTCAATTTATACATTGCGCTCATGTAGTTCTCTTCTGTTGGGGAGTGTCACACTCGTCACAAGCGATATAATTAAGCTTCGATCAACTTGTTGATCGAAGCTTAGTAGTACAGTACTTACTATTGATTGGTTGACAGACTCGCACAGATTACATCGTCATCGCCGGTAAAGCTCTAAACACAATCATGACGTTAGGTCAATGTTGAGGTGCCTAATGCGGCTGTAATGATACGTGGTGAGAGTGACTTACAATCATCCTTCACACTTCGCTATTGCAAAGTTCTGTATCATGGCGCCGAAATGTTAAATAGGTACTACCTAACTCATTATCATCAGTAATTCAGTACCATCTTCATTAAATAACATTAAAGTCGCAATCCGAATTACACCATCTAATATACCTATATTATGTATGTTAGATTATAAGAATCTGATAACTAAAATTATCAATTAAAGTAATTGAAGGGTAATTTTGACCTGTCGCTGCGATGCCATAATGATGTGTACCTATCTACATGATTGAATTACTGAAGGTGAAGGGTACAACTACGAAGACAGGCGGAAAGGTGGGCGTGGCGACATTCCACAACTTCATAATACTTAAGTTAAGAATATTTTTATAGCTTGGTATGCGACGATGCCGCCGCGCCGTGGTCTTAATAAATATATCACAGATTTGTAAACCCATAATATTAGGTGCTTACACATCAAATTGGCGTTTTTCGTACTGGCCACTTTAATTACGATTTTCTCCTCTTTGGTAAGGAATTCCAAATTCAAATTTTCCCAGCTATTTACTCATGTATTTATCCTTCGATGACCGTCATTCATTTGTTTTTTTCTTCTGTTTTTTTCTGTTTGCGTCACTCATTTTACAAAATGGAAAACTTAAAATATCGCATTATTTACGAGTACGAGTTCCGCCGTGGCACTAGTGCTGCGGAAACGACTAGAAGGGTGAATGATGTGTATGGCGGTCATGTTGCAAAAGAAAACACAGTTCGTTTTTGGTTCCAACGTTTTCGTTCAGGAAATGTCGACCTGCAGAACAAGCCCCGTGGACGGCCTGAGACTCAAGTTGATAATGAAGTATTGAAGGCTATTGTGGAAGCGGATCCATCGCAAACCACGTCCGAGTTAGCTGCAGGCTGCGGTGTTAGTGATAAAACTGTTTTAATTCACTTGAAGCAAATTGGGAAGATTAAAAAGCTTGAAAGGTGGGTACCTCACGAATTGACTGAAGCAAACCGGCAAAAGCGCGTCGACCGCTGCGTTAGAACCGGCACAATAATGAAGGTATTTTAAACCGAATCATTACCTGTGACGAAAAATGGATTCTTTACGATAATCGAAAGCGCTCAGCGCAATGGTTGAATCCTGGCCAGCCAGCCAAATCCTGCCCCAAGCGAAAATTAACCCCAAGAAAGTTACTTGTAAGCGTTTGGTGGACTAGTGTAGGTATTGTTCATTACAGTTTTCTCAAATCTGGCCAGAATATTACGGCTGATGTCTATTGTCAGCAATTGCAAACCATGATGGAAAAGCTAGCGGCTAAACAACCTAGGCTGGTCAATCGCTCCACGTCACTGCTGCTTCACGACAACGCTAGACCACACACTGCACAACAGACGGCTACCAAATTAGAAGAGCTTCAATTGGAATGTCTAAAACATCCTCCGTACTCCCCGGATCTTGCTCCAACAGATTACCATTTTTTTCGAAATTTGGACAACTTCTTGCAAGGGAAAAAATTCAACTCTGATGGGGCAGTCCAAATCGCCTTCACAGATTTTATTGATTCCCGTCCGACTGGTTTTTTTAGTAAAGGGATCAATGAACTACCTATGAGATGGCAAAAATGCATAGAAAACAATGGTTCATACTTTAATTAATTAAATATATTATATTTAAAAATATTCGACTTTTTGTTCCTCCTATACAAAACGTCAATTTCATATGTAAGCACCTAATATTATATTACATAGATAATTATTACTTTCATTATATTCACATAAATTATTTTAACGTAAATGCTCTTTCTTAGAACTTGTCCAAAATGAACGAATCTTGGTATATGGGTATAACGCAACACCTGGTACCTAGATATTACCCTACAGTTCGGAGTTGCGCGGGAATAAAGTAATTTTGTACTGAGTGATGTGACAAAACCTGGCAGAAAAAATATTTCCGAGCTCAAGTTGTCAGGTGAATAGTTAGATTGCGACTGTGGACTCTCTTCCTTATGATGAGATTTTATCTAATCGAATCGTAGTAATTGATTCGATTTCAGTTAATCAAGAATGTAAGACACGAGGAACCAACAGACTCGCTATACCTCGTACAAGGTTCACATTATATTAATTCCATGTATAATTCCACGCTTTAAATAATTATAACAAGCCGAGTGCTCAGCTCGGTATGCGAGCTGTATAATAGGAAACTATTAACGGCCATTAATACAGAAGCTACTGTTATAAATACGTCGCACTCATTATATGTGAATAATGTCGGTTATAATGAGGTACGTACGAGTAGGTACACAACGGTTCCTTTGTCCCGCGCCCGCGTCGCCTGGCGTTAGACACTGCATAAATAAGGTACCGCGCACCCGTACACCTTGGCCGTCGTACCTACCTAATACCGAACTATAGTTCACGGTGGGCCCTAATTAGTGCTAATTTATTGTACAACGATTTGGTAGTTATTTATAAAGAATTAGAAATATATTTGTGTGCACTCATATGGACGGTGCGGCTGGTCGGCACCGCGGCAGCTCGGTGAACGGCTAAGATTTAATGTGGACCACAGATTTGTGTGATGCGAACTTAGACCTTATAACACGGGACTAGCCTTTGCGAACCACCGCATACAAAAATATTCTGCCAGTTTTCATACAAGTGAAGGGGGAAACACAAAGACATATAAAATTTCATTGCATTTAAAAATGTATTAATCGGCAAACGCGTAATGGCTGTTGTGTGTTAATTGTTATTGTACAGTCAACTACAATGTAATGTACTAGTTTAATCATATAAAATGATGTACTGATGTACAGGCTTTTCATAAAGCCAAAAGACCAAATGGTCATGTGCAATGGCAGAAAACAATGCTTAAGTAAGGCGCATCCTGTGGTTAGATGATCTAAGGATGCGAACGATGCGCCACGACACGTCGGACTTGCCAAAGTTACCGGGGCATTCTTGGACTTGGATGTGAAAACGGGAAGCTGATGAAATGTCATTTGTATCATATTTAGAAACGGCAAAATTGAGACAGAACATATCCCACCCTCAGACTATGTATTCTATTAGTCTGAGATCCGACCATTGTATTTTGTCTACGCTTAGGTCGTACGATCGAGAATTGGCGCCCGGCTGGTTAGGTAAATGTCACTTGCGAATCTATACTAATTGCTAATATTATAAAGAGGAAAGATTTGATTGTCGAATAGTCTCCGAAACTACTGAACCGATTGCAACAATTCTTTCATTGTTGCGTAGCTACACTATCCCCAGTAAACATAGGCTATATTTTATTCCCATATTCCCACGGGAACGGGAGCTACGCCGGTAAAACCGCGTGACGTTCGCTAGTGTTTAATATTTAAGGTGCCCTAAGGAGAAGCGCTTGTGGCGACGCAGACTCTGTGTTCTATAAACGATCACTGCAGTAAGCAACTTTCACTATGGCCAGTCCTTGGATGGTGTGATGTGAACACTTTGTGACATTTATTTGAGCGTTCTCGTGTTTCGGAGGTCACGTTAAACAATGAAAATAAAGCAAGTTTTATTGAACGTCCTTGCTGAAGCCTATAAGTGTCGGAAGGTGAGGACTTTGTAGTGCAATAATACTTTTACTAATTATATAATATATCGAAGATTTTAGAAGTGGACACTCCTACCACAGAGGCAAATCGTACCCCTTACAACTAAATAAAAATCATAATTTCTACATTGCACGCTCGTTGTGTTAAAATTGGAATTTAGCACTAGTACATTCTACTCACGTAAAAGTACACTTTTCGTTGCACTAACGTTATCATAGTACAATGTAAGTACTGCATACATTCCGTGGTCTGATACCCATAACACAAGCAGGTTATTCCTAGCTTACTTTGGGATCAGATAGCGTTGTGTGAAATGTGCGTGAATATTTATTAGTTTAATTTATTTATACATACAAATATACATAAAATATATTCACGCCTTTATCCGCGAAGGGGTAGGCAGAGGCATAGTATACGCCCACACTTCACCTTACAGTTCTATGTCCCACGCAATAGGTGGTGAGCCCATTGCCGTGTTGAAACGGACAGGCGCTGGTCGCCTCGAACCATAATTGAAATTTTTCAAGCCACCCTTAAGGCCTTCAACTTGCTTTAACGATTGTCATTTTACTGACAACCGGGTTTCATTTCGAGTTTTCCTTCTCTACGCAATGGATCTTTTTGCGAAAGTGTTCCCTTAGCAGCAAACAGCAGCACCCTCGGGAAGTATTGGGGTGGCGACATTTGGTACTCCTACCCGTCGTAACAAGGGACCCCGTCGCCACACGGGGCAAGTACATAATAATAGAAAGGTATGTATGTACATAGGCATAGGTTTTATCTATTTCCTTATCCCCTATGACGAGTTAACATTGTCTGAAAGCTATCCTATAAACTGCGGAGTTTTGCCTACCAAGTTTCACGACTAGACTAGTAACTTTTTGAGTTTATCGAATCATAGATAGATAAAAATTGCATATTTGGTGTTGATATCGGTTTCTTAACATCCGCACATATAAATATGTCACATCACACTTCATTATAGATCAATCTTGTACCCTTTACTTTAGAGTTTAGTGTACCTGCGTACGACTAGGCCGTAGGACTGTGGGTCAGTTGCGTGTAAGTCGATCCGATGCGTATCTGGCAGATGCTACCGTGCGGTGCGGCCGCGTCCGTGCGTCCGTGCGCCACCGCCACCTCGCTGCGCCTTATCTAATCTCTGACATAAAAGGCTGCTTTTTATCGTCAACACGCACTCATCACCAAACTATCACTGTATGCGGCCACTCTACATTCTAACTCATTTGAATAAGGATGTCAATCGTTTGTTTTGGGACGGACGTTTGATGCCTTAGGAACATTAAATTCGTTATCTAAGTGGTATACATAATAAACAGTTCTAACTAATTAGACGCGCTGCTCCACGGCGCGGCCGCGGACGAGGCAGGTGGTGAGCGCGCCCCACGGCCCCACGGCCCACCCCCCACTGTGTCGCCTGCGAGACTACTGCTGTCCGTGGTAGTGGTAGTGCTAGTGGTAGCACACATTAAATATGACATAACTCTATAGTGATGACATTACCAATTTCCAATTAAGACAAGGTCAGTGCTTAGAAAGTTTTGTACCCTCATCATAATGATGACAGGTTTACGTATTTCATAAGCACGACGTGTTAATTTTAAATCTTAGTTATTTAATATGTTTCCTAAATTATGTTTTCTTCTTACCATAAGTACAACTAGGACTTTTAATAAGATTGTACTAAAACTATCTGTGACCTGTGACTACTAACGACGCGATCACGCGACGGTTGGTATGCCCATCATCCGAAAAGAATGTGTTTCAACTTTACATAATAATAATTGATGTTAGGCATGGTTAGGTACACGGGGTGACGTGAAGGTGACGAAAACGAGAATCCAGGGATCAGGGGCGACTATCATTGTATAAGTATGAGTGACTATCACAGTCGGATAAACTGTTGGCGGTGGCTCTGAAATTGACGGCCCTCTAGGTAAGTGCTCCACGGCCCAGTTGAAGAACCCGAGGTTGTGGTGTAAGTAAATGTCTTAGGTCCAAGTACAACAACTTTAGAGAGAAGATTCTGTCCACTGGATGAGAATGCACCTCTGTGTTTGTGTCTGTGCCGCGGCATTTTGAAGAAAACTTTAACTTAATCTTGTCCTTACTTTTCTTTTCTTGTTTTTTTTTGCATCTAACGGATTTTGTTAGATGCAAAAAAGCCTAGCAACTGTTTTATGCTTCTCCAGCAGCTCCAAGATTTTTGTTGCTTCAGAACAATTTGTAGTGTGAATAGCAACGCTTCGTAGATCATAGTGGGAAAAGGAACAAGTTTATCTACAAGGTTCCTAGGTCCATAGTAGGTTTAGTGTTATAATCCTGTATACAGAAGCGAGATGATGTCTTCACTTACTAGCCTTTTCTCATTAGATTCTTGTGACCGCAAGTGCCTCGCTTTTTAACGGAGAGCAGCATATTCAGAGTTTGTCAAGGCAGTCAGATAATGTTGGAGGGCAGTCGCGTGAGTGGTGCAAATTCCACGCTTTATGTTAATTGTCGGTAATTGTGCGCCGCAAGTTACAGCAGCACCGAGGGGCAGGGTCCCGAAGGCCGCGAGACAAGATGGCCGGCGGATGCAGTAATTGCTTTCGTGGAACCGCGGCACGCCGCATACAGATTGGAGCGAGCACCGCAAAAACAGGAGCGGTGCAATTAGACACATCCCGCGCACCGGCCCGCCTCCCGCCGCCGCCGCCGCCGCCCGTCCGCGCCGGACCATTAGCCTAACCTTGCGACGAGCTGCGGGCCTGTGGCGGACACACGTGGAACTATGCAGACCAACCGAGGCTACTCGTGCGACTCCTTGCACTCACTCGCGAATAGCGCAACCCGGTCCCCAGCTCTTGAAATATGACTCCGACATCCAGACATTCATCAGTGATATTGGCTGACAATCATAGCTGCCCTGTTGCTTTAAGATTATATTTAAAAGCAGTACAAATAAGTACCTATATGTAAAATCGATTTGAAATATGAAAACATACACAAACCTCGGCGGAGCTCTCTTTTGAGAAATAGGTTACTCGTTATCTGTGGTGCAGGGTTGGGTCAGGCTACGGAGGAAGGTGTAGCATGTATTCGTATGGTTCTAACGGCTGCTAACATGTCAATATGTCATGTGCATATTATTCTAAATATAGGGTAAGAAGTTAAAATAAAACATTGTACCGTATGTGGACAATCTTTAGGTAACATAGTTTAAAATGTTAACTTTTGCCACAGGTTATTTTTACCATGCTTTTGCTGTCAGTTCGCTTAGATATTTCAAGCGTCTTTTACGCTGACGCTACTGTGTAACTACTTAGTTTGGGCGTCCAGATATACCGAGAGTTACCGTCGTCACAGACAGTTCGTGCTGAAGGTTCTATAACAATGTATTACACAGATTGTTTCCAATTTGTGTGGTTTATTAGGATTTCCCCCTAAATGTAGCGTTTCGTTTCGGACAGCGCATTCATACATCGTGACATGCATTCATTCATACAGGGGCTCTATACTCAACTAATATTAAATCAATTTTAACCAAAAATAAAGGTATTCAAGAGGAATATTTATGTGAATGGACAAAAAAGCCGAGCTGTAACGTAAACCAAGTCGCGCCGGTCAGTAAGTAGTAACCAAAACTTTAAAACACTACTACTTACTTTTACTGTACAAGACGCAGATTCGTCCCTGCGTCGAGTACTGTTCTCACCTTTGGGATGACTCCGCGAGGTACTTGTTAGACGCGCTTAACGCTATGCAGAGACGTGCTATCCGAATAATTGGTTGTCCTGAGGTGACGGAAGGCCTCGAACCTTTGTCGCAGCGAAGAACCATAGCGTCCTTGGCTGCCTTCTATCGAATGTATCACGGCGAATGTTCTGAAGAGCTCTTCAACCTGATCCCACCATCTCCTTTCCGATCCCGAACAACGCGTGCCGGACAGAGATGCCACTCATACACAGTGGAGAGAATCTTCGCCAGAACTGAGCGTTTCAAAAGATCGTTCCTCTGTCGAACTATAAAAACATGGAACGACCTGCCCGCACACGTCTTTCCCTCATCTTACAATCCCGGGTTCTTCAAAAGGAGCGTGAAGAGGCACATCACAGGGCCGCCAACTTGAGGACCACTGTAAGAAGTGGCCCCCAATCGCTAGATGCGCCACTGCTTTCTTACCATCAGGCTGGTGGCGACGTCAATTTGGCGAGCTGAATATAAAAAAAAAAAAAAAAAAACTTAATAATTAGAACTAGTCATGGTTGTTATTCGGCCGCCATCGCCACGTGGCACGTGCACCTGTAGTGTAGTACAAACAAGGTTAATGAGATATTTCACGCTTATCTCTAGTCGTATCGTTATATCTAAGTGCGTATATCTGCGCACCCATCTGTCTGTGCTACGTGAACTGACGACGACACACGTGTCCTATCTGTGGCATCATAGCGCCATAAAGCTGTAAAATTATGTACTATGAATTAACAAGTATTTAAAATAATTAATATGCTAAGTTTTACTCAAAGTTGTCAATTTACACACTGTTGTTTTAGGCACTTACCCACGAAACTAAGGTCATTAACCTACCCAATTCGTAAGGTGCCCACAATATTAATGAATTCGATGTGTAGCTACCTACTTATGTTACGCCAGGGCGTGAACTGAATTATTTTGCAAGAGACTTCCTCACTTAAGAACTATCTGTCTACCTACTTAAGTGGAACAATCTTGAAGTAGATACCTAAGTACCTAATCCGTTTCTTACACCTAAATGATTATTGAAATAGGAGTAGGTAGGTACATCCTCGTTGAGAAATTACAATTGAATAGGTAAACATTATTTCTCTCCCATAGGAACCAAAGTATTCTAAAGCCTTTCTTGGATTATAAATTTAGATTATGCCAAATACAATTGAAATAGATTCAATAGCTTTGGCGTGATATTGTTTCGTGATTATGACAGACAGACAAACAAAAAACATTTTCGGCTTCAGCATAGATTTATATAGAACGTCCTACAAAAATAAATTGTACCTACCTATACATTAACAGCTTGAACCTTAGAATGTACGAGTATATTAGAAGGTGTCTAATATAATACTCTAAGGCTTGAACATTTATTTCACATCCGAATCAACTGCCAAAGATTCGGGATAGTAGCTGAAGGCAGCCGTGTCAGTCAGTCTGTCGGGAATCCTGGCACATCCTTCCGAGGACTTACCCGGGGCTCCCGATGGAAGTAGTGGTAGAGCACCGTGTGGTTTTACTAAGAAACATGTAAAGAAAAAGGATAGAAGAAATACCTACATATATTGATATTGGCTATTATTCTTAAGCGAGTCACACCACTAATTGGTAGTCTATTTAATGTGTTTTGGACCGCAGACTGGTGAAATACATCCGACCCAACAGCGCAAGCATCGTGATTCCTATCCTATCTCCTTCTTGCCTTTGTGTAGAGCAAATTAAAGTGTAGTGGAAGAAGAAGCTATTAGCTCAGGCAGGAAGAATTGCGCATACAGTTAGCTGTCGCTGTCGGAGTGTCGGCTGTATAGCGAACGTAACATTATGTAGAGGTCGCGGACGAACTCCACGTAGGTTAGTTTTTAAACCTGCTGCTGGAAGCTGCAAGCTGCAACCGCTATATTACCCGCTGCTGTACTGCTCTTCACTCTTCCACTGGCCATATCTGCTAAATACCACACATCGTTTATGTGTCACCTTTCCAGAGTGTCAGAAAATGTGAAGTACCGACAAGTGCGAGTCGGGCTTGCATACGGAGGGCTCCATACAAAAAAACGGCAAAATAAATCACGTTTGTTGTTTGGGAGCCTCTCTTGATTATATTTTTATTATTTTTGTTTGGGTATAGCCACGTCCACAGAAATACATAATCTCTGTAATAATTTAAATATAAAAATTTTCAGCTCCGTAAGAAAGAGGGTCCTGTTTTACCCCTTAGGCACAGAACCCTAAAAAGTGTTCATTTAGTATGCCTCTGCCTGTCCCTTCGGGGAATAAGGCGTACGGATATTAGATGCTTAATATTTCGTATGAATGTGGTTAGCTTTACCTACATGACGTTACTAGGTATATGTTTATGAAAAGAGCTATTATATTAAGTCACCTAGATACGTATAGCAGAAGGCAGGCAGCGGGGCTCTATCGGCGCGGCAGGAATGCGCGGCGGTCGCTCGGATTCGGAACTATTCGGAGTAGTTGGAGGTTATTCGCGGAACGACTGCGCTGGCGCATTCCGACCGCTATCGATTGATTTATACACACATACAGATATACAAATGTCCGCTAAACGACATACTAGCCACCTATTTGTTGTGTCGTAATGCACATGTAACTGGCAAAACATGTTAAATAGCAGGTAATAAAGATAAATATGTCGTTAGTGCGCAGCTAGTTGTCCGTGGCGCCGCGGTGATTGATTTACTGGCACTTTTCACTTTATTATTGTACCTATGGAAAACTCGTAAACTGTGTTCGTACGAAGAGATAGCCACTGGTTTGATTTAATGTTGACTAGGCTGCCGTCTGGTATTGAAATATTAAAGTATTAAATGACGTAAGAGTTCACGTTATGCACTCAGCACCACTAGTAAGTAGCTGATCACAGGCTCACGGTACATCACATCTGATTTCGCGGTAGAAGAGAATAATCTTAATGTGGTATGTAGTTCTCTAAAAGACTTAATTTTTCAATACACTTAAATACTAAGCAAAAACTGCCATCTTAAAACTCCTGAGCTATGTGTGTGTGTGTCTAACGTTCCCTGTAAAGTTCTTCACCACTTTTTGTTCGCTTCTTTGTTAATTTGCAAGAAACTACTTTTAATGATAAACCCCTGCGTTAAGGTGGTACAGAGCAACGCGCGCCCTCATACCGTTTGCGTTGCTCTACGCGAAGAATCTCAGTTTACTTCTTATGGATTCACTGTTGTTGCGTACATTGCGACTGCGACCGACGGAGTGATTGGACACCTACGCCTGATGCGTGATGTGATACGCGACCCACATTATACCTACTCGTATGCAGTGTCATTCTAAGTACCTGCCCAGCTAGCAATATCCTTATAATATTTAATGAGTAGGTAGGTACCTACCTATGTGACCGCCAATAAGGTCCAATCGGCTATAGTATATTAAGACTTGCTTTACATGGGGTAGGTACACACTGTACACAGAGATGTTTTCTATTTTATGCTTTGTATTTGAAAATTGCAAGAAGCAGTTATACAGTGTATAGTTATTATTAAGCTAAATTGTCCGCAGTGAAATGCCTCAGCCTCAGCGGCAGTTGTAGTAAGCTCGGCGTGGCACCTTGTTGACTTATAGACTGTATCTTTGGCTCTATAGTCAGGCGCGCCACGTAATGGCATACCAGACTAACAATGTATAAATATTCTTTTTAAAAAATTGCGGGTACCAGACTGGCTTCTAAAACTTAATTTTAATGAAACAGAGAAACTCCATCTGAATCTTAAACTACCGGCACGGGAGAACATAATATTATGATGTCTGGCAAAACGCACTAAGAATATTTTACTTTGTGGCAATGAATAATCCACGCGAAACGAGTAGAGTTCGGAACCTTGTCAAAGAAAATGAAAAATGACAAATTTCAAATACAGCGTTAGCAAAAAGGTTCGAAAATCTGTCATTTTCGACCTTTACTTTCAACCTTTACCTATTGAAATGCACATAAAGATGCTAAACACAGAGTGTCTGCTGCAAAGATTCGTCGAGATGTGAGGGGGTTGCTCAAACAGGGCTTGATTGTAAGGGAAATTAGGCTCACAGAGTGGATGCCACCTCAGGTACTGGATGGATCTGCCAAGATAGCTAATGTGAGGGCGGCCAGTGCTTCTCCAGGCAAGTCAGCTTATGTAAATGAGACGAGTGCAGCACGAGGGCTAAACGTTCGAGCGTGAAGCGTTTGAACGTTTAGTTTGTAGATCTCAGCGCAGAGTGCGATATTGCGGAGTTTACTGGCGACGCAGCCAGGGGGCGGGGCCGGCGACGCCGCCCACCGGCGCACGCACACCCGCGCGCCCCCGTCCCCTACACACGCGCCTGTGTGTGTGTGTGACAGGGGCGCGCTACACGAGTGTACTTCGCCTAACCAACTCATGCAAATCAGCTGTTTGATGCGAGATAGCGCGACGCTACGGCTACGACTACGACCCCTAACTGCGGCTAGACACGAAAGCTGCTACGACGTAGCACCGTAGACAACGTAGCTATTTTTATCCTAGGGTTGAATGAAATATTGTTGTTTCTGTGACATAAAGAAGTAGGTAGCTGCTGAAATAACAATACACCAAAAGAACTTTTTATAAGATATTCGTTTCAAAGGAACGATAAGCGTAACTTATCCTTTAGTTAAATCCCGCGACTCTAGTTAATAATATCGACTCTATTTCGGAAGGTACTAAAGGACGAACAGTGAGCTGGCACGAGCCAAGAGAGAAGGGGATGACCCCGGATTGAACAGGTCTCCAGTATCTAGTTTCAAACGGGTACACTATTAGTCGTTAAGAATTACGTCAAAGTTCCGAATGACAACCATCAGAACTCTTCTGTAAGTTTCCTCAATTCGCCTACATTATCTAGTTATCTCAAACGACAACTGCGGCAGTGAACTGTGCGGGTACATTATACATTAGTATGCAGTGTGTACATTAGTTATGGCACGCTTCGCACAAAATGTATGCATTTAGTGCAGTTTTATAATGAGTACACGAGCGATTCGCATGTGGGCCCGGCGCGCGGCGTGTGATTAGTGATTACCAATGTACTGTGGAAGTGCGGATGCGGGCCGATTGCTGCCGCTCGCACAGATACCTATGCTGATGAGGCAGGGCCCGTGAGGCTCAGTGCTCTATCACCGACGAGCAAGTGAGTAGACGAACCTCAGGTAACACCTCACAAGTAGGTAGGTCCATAAATAAATTCATGATATAAATGAATACTAAGTCAATGTGGACTGTAATGGGATCTACACGACTGATAAACATACTTATTCATAGGTAATTTCAAAAAAATATATAAGTAATAGATAAGTTCCACCGCGACAGAGAACAATTCAATGTATACAATTTGTCCTGTATGGGAATCGAACCGACACCTCCGAAGGCCCGTCAGTTTACATAAGTATAACTACTATCAGAAATTTGCGAATACCGAGGCAGTCGTAGTATATTGTTAAGGGTACGTTTCGAAATTTGTAAAAATAGGTAAGTTTTACTTAAATAAAATAGTTTTTCATTCACGTTCATTGAAGTTCCGAACTTAAACGTACCTAGTACCTACCTACAGATCTGATCTGAATAATTGACAATTGAAAGAAAACGATGATCAGTTTTAATCTTAAGAAATTTTGAGGCAAGCTAAGTAGGTACGTAGATAAGTTAGCTAGAGATAAGATAATTTAAAACTTGTAGAGATTTTTTCAATTTAAAATATAAATATTTTTACATTACTTTTGCCAGGTGTAGGGAGGCTTTGCACCCACTTAATGGGATAGATTATTTAAAGTATACTTACGTACCCATAGTCGAGTTACGAAGCTCGCTCGCGTGCACTCCTCAAGTAACAAACACATTGGAAAAAGCACCGGTAATACCTAAGTTAGCAGTTAGCAGTTCGCACCTCCTTTTTCGCGCTGCCGACTCTTTAAAAACCTTCTAAGTCCCCTTTTGAAGAACCCCATACTGTAGGCGTTTGGGAAAACCGAAGCAGGGAGATCATTCCACAACCTAAGCGTACGCGGAAGAAAGCCTCTATTAGATCTCACCGTGCTCGAGCGCTCAGGACGCAACGTGTGAGGATGAACACCCTGTCTATGGCGAGCGGTGCGGTGATAGAATGTAGCCGTAGGCATCATATCAAACAATTCTTCAGAGCACAAACCGTTGTACAGGCGGTAGAACACACACAGAGAAGCAAAGTCTCGCCTGTCACTAAGAAGTTCCACACCACCTGCAAGTATGGGATCGCCGATAACTCTCATAGCTCGCCTTTGCACCGAGTCAAATGGACGAAGCTGGTATTCGGGTGCCCCCGCCCAGAGGTGACAGCAATACTCCATATGCGGACGCACTTGCGACTTATAGAGAAGCAGTGCTTGCGCCGCAGTAAAGTATCGCGGCGCCCTTCTGAGCACCCCGAGCTTCCTGGACGCCAGCTTGGCCTTGCCCTCCAAGTGACTGCGGAACTGCACATCACTGGAGATGTCAACACCAAGGATCCCTATACTTTCAGAGATGGTGAGAGATGTGCCCTGAAATTGTGGCGCCACAGTGAATGTGGTCTTTTTTGCGGTGAAAACACAAACTTGTGTCTTGTTAGGGTTGAATTGGACAAGATTTTGTCGACCCCAATCGGACACTCTATTGAGAGTGGCCTCGACTTCAGACACAAGTTGTTCACGACTTTCTTCCACTGCAACCCGAGAGATACCGGGGCGGCCCGTGTAATAAGTGTCGCCCGTACTGTCGTCCGCATAACAATGAATGCCGTCAATAGACAACATGTCATTGATATGCAGCAGAAACAAAGTAGGGGACAACACTGAGCCTTGTGGTACTCCAGCGTTTATGGCCATACAGTCAGAACAGCTGCCGTCAACGACGGCCCTGATGCTTCTACCGGCCAGAAAGCTGGACACCCATCCACATAAACTCTCGGGCAGTCCATAGGAGGGCAATTTCGTAAGAAGACCACGGTGCCAGACCCGGTCAAAGGCTTTCGAGATGTCGAGGCTCACTGCTAGAGCCTCACCCTTACTCTCGATAGCCGCCGCCCAGCGGTGTGTGAGGTACACAAGAAGATCGCCCGTCGAGCGACCGTGACGGAAACCGTACTGCCGGTCACTGAGCAGGTCATGTTCCTCAAGGTACTTCAGGAGCTGTGTATTAATTACACGCTCCATCACCTTAGATAAAAGGGAGGTGACGGCTATAGGCCTATAATTGGCCGGGTCGGTCCTGTCACCCTTCTTGGGCACAGGATGCACGTGCGCGATCTTCCACGACGCCGGGACTTGCTTCATGGAGTATGAAAGCGTGAAAAGACGTGTAAGTACCGGACACAACTCCAGACCACACCGCTTAAGTACCACCGCGGGAATGCCGTCCGGCCCACTCGACTTATGAATATCTAGGGATTGAAGCTCCCGCCTCACGTCCCGTTGCTTGAACTTAATTTCTGGCATGGAAGTGCCACACCGAGGGATACCAGGCGGAAGCGCACCTCCATCGTTCCTGGTCGAGTTGGAGGCAAAGAGAGAACCCAAAAGGTCGGCCTTCTCCTTGGCACTCTGGGCCAGACTACCATCCAGTCTTTGTAGAGGTGGTAATCCCGACCGACAAAAGTTTCCCTCGGCAGCTTTGGCGAGCGACCAGAATTCACGACTTCCAGAAGGGTAGCCGGCTAGTCGCTGACCAATTCTGCCGACGAAATTGAATTTAGCCCTGGCAACCGCTCTTTTACTGGCCCTCGAGGCGGCATTCAGTTTGCGTTTCACTTCAGAGATGCTAGGATCTGAGTTAGCGCGAGCCGTGGTCCAAGCTCTGTAGGCAGTTTCTTTCAACATTCTAGTTTCTCTACAAAGCCGATTAAACCACGGTCGTTTCCTAGCTCCTGCCGAGATCCAGCGGTTAGGAATATAACATTCCATGCCCGCCAAGATCCCCTTAGCTACTGCTGCAGCGCAGGAGTCCAAATCATCTGAAGTGAAGCAAAGCCGCCTCCACGGGTACGACGCAAAGAACTCTCGAAGTCCATCCCAATCTGCTGACTTGTAGTGCCACACATGTCGCCACTCCTTGGGCCGAGGTGGTTCAGGCCTTGCGAGAGGCACTCGCGACCGAACGAGGCAGTGGTCTGATGAACCAAGTGGTGCATCCACCGAAGTGGTGTATCCGTCGGGCCGCGTAGTCAGCAGAAGGTCCAGCAATGCACTCTGCTCGTTCTCCCTATCTGGTATTCTCGTATGAGATTTTACCAGTTGGGAGAAACCGTAGGTCAGGGCAAATCCGTGAGCAGCCCTCCCCGCAAAGTCAGTGCGCACGGAACCCAACCAGTCAATATGGTGACCATTAAAGTCCCCCACAATCACTATCTCCGCGGAGGGATACCGCTCAATAGCCTTGTCGGTTGATTGTTGCAGGTGGTCAAAAAGGCGAACTGTCTCCGTATCACCGCTATGGGACCTGTAAATGCACGCGTAGATCCGAGTGTGGCCCCCATGATCCACGCGCGCCCATAATGTAGACAGGTCCCTGTCTACCAGGTCACTGAGACGGCGACAGCAGATATCCTCCCTAACGAACATGCATACCCCAGCTTGACGCCTGAAATTAGCCTCAAGCTTATAGCCAGGGTACATCAAGTAAGATGTGTCCTTCGGGCATATCTTAGTCTCCGCTAGAAAAAATAAGTACGGCCTCGCAGATTACAGGTGGCGGTGGATCACGTTGAGGTTTGAGTGCATTCCTCTAATGTTGTAAAAGTCCACATTTAATGTGGACGACGACGAAACCGCTGTGGAAACCTTTTTTCTCTTTAAACCTTTTGCCATGATGTTATGTGTAAGGGGATAGAAGAAGGTAGGGGGTGCCTGTGTGTCGGTGACGCAAGAGACTAAGCGAGGCTCTAATTCCCCAAAGGCAGGCACAGGTAGAGCGGTAGATTGGCACGGCGTACGGAAGGGCCCCCGGTCCCCCCCCAATGCAGTAGCCGCGTCCACTCCGGTATCCTCCTCCGGCACGACCACAGCACCAGGGACTTTACACAGGCTGCTGGTTCAGCCTCCTGGGGCGGAGATTACGTAATCCCCAGGTTCGGGTCCCGTACAGCCTGCGGGCGGTCAGCGGTCAACCGTTTCACCGGGTCTCCCTGACCGCCGTACCAATATTCCGCGCCTATGCCAGCCAATGGAGACATATGAGCCTCTGGTCTCACCGCCACCGGCACAAAGTCACCCCAATGAGCACTGGAACCCTGCTAACCGACGGAGAACATAACCCAGCACGAAGCCAGGTTACTATTACCGCGGTCTTCTGCAGAGTGGAGGTACTGCCCCAGGCGGGCTGCTCACCGAACGGAATTCCGTTATGCCCTTCCTCCTAATGTAGGCTCCTTCGTTAATCCCTAGGATATTAGATCTTAGAGACCGAATTGAAGAAGCCAAACACTGTGCCCTCAGGGTATTACGTTAGCTTCATTAGAAGTAACGCGTATCCCCTAAACCCCGAGGGGTAAAACCTCCTGCTATCACCGTCGCTAATGCCGCGGAGTTCCCGGAGCCGAAACCGCTCCACTCACTTAATTGTTGTTTTTCACTTTCAAATGAGCCCTCGAGCGGCGGCGGTGGCGGAGCTTTGATAAAAACTGAATGCGGGCCCTTTGCGGATCCCGCCAATTGAATTCAACAGCGTTCATATTTTAGTGCATATGTCGACCGCTTGTTGTACCTATACCTACGTTACGAAAAAGCGTCAGACGTAGAAGAGTGTCTTTTTTACTACAAATTGATGGATGAAAATCTAATGTTAGTACAACTACGAACACTAACACATAATCGTACTACATTTGTCATCCGATTGTTTGTCTGCGCGACGCCCGACCAACTATCACAGCCTGCAACTTGCGTGGAATTCTGTTTTCGTTTCTCGTATCCCATAACGTTATAGATAGTATCGTAGGTATAAAAGGTATATTCCAAAACCTTTACAAGTTCAAACCTTCCTCCTTTCAAAGTTGTCCAAACGTGCAAAATGCACAACTTTTGAAGCAGTTTAGTAAAACGTTCTAATAAATGACCTGTCATTGAGTATAGTAGGACCCCACCGCTCCGCCGCCGCGCCGATCAACAGCTGTTAGGTAGAGACACTAGCACGGTCAATGCCGTCCTACGGACAGTTCCTGGGTCTCCGGTATAGCTTTACATAGGATTACAGTATGGTGACATGCCAGAAACCATATTCAGGGCACATCTAGCTCGCGACATTCCCCGCGGTCTACGATCCTTTTCACCCTCCGGTGTTGCAAACGTATACCTATGGACGCAGGTACAGCAGTGGTTACAATTTCGATATCAGATGGGCTACCTATGTGCTCGTATACCATTCATCACAGGCGTGGTTTAAAAAATGCTAATTCAAATTACGAAACAATAAAGCATTGTTCTTATTTCTCAGTTACCTAACAAATTTTTAAACCCTGGTATTTGTATGCGCAACGTTTTCAGCTATTTAATTATTAAAACTCATTAGGGACAAATATTTTGATTGTTTCGCAGTTATTGTAGGAATGTGAGTGTGTAATCCAAGCACATACAAGTGTACGGGCGGAGGCGGCGCGGCGGGCGGCGGGCGGCGGGACTGCGTGGGTGGGTGGCTCCTAGTTACTCGTGAGACAATAGCCAGCAGCACTGACGTACAAATGAACAGGCTAATTGAATTGGCGCTGCCAATTAGCGGTGTAGCTATCTGTCGGCGAGGCAGCGGAGCGCGAACCTCCCCCCTCCCCGTCCCCCCGCACCCCTCACCGCGCCAGCTGGTGGAGGTGTGCCCGCCGCTGCAGCCAGTTGCCGGAAACAGGCCTCGGATGATGTATGGGTTCGTTTTTTCAGAGAATGTGAGGAATTTTCAAAACTGTAGTAGAGGGTGCATGTTGTGTTCTACCTATACCTACAAAAGAAAAACAAAAAATACAGCATGTGGAAGGGGACTTGCCGGCATTAGTCAATTATATTTCTGTTTATAAGACAACAATTAAATACCTCGCGCAAGTCGTACCTGCTGAACAACGTGTTTCACAAGTAGGATAATGCACTTCGTGGCTTCAGGTATACCAAGTCAGTAAGTCTGGCGCCGTAAGGTTTCCCCAAGTGTCAGGACCAAGTGTTCCGCCAGCGCGGCGCTCGTAGGTACCAGGACGCGTCCTTCATACGCAAGGGAAATTCGCTTGGACCCGGACATCCTAGTTTTTATTCTATTGCACTAAGAACATCCAAATTAAAATCAAAATACTAATTATTTTGCATAATCCTAATACATAGGGACTTGCAAAACTTCCATGAATACAAATCAAAGGTACCTACTACCACTTCGGAACACGGCCTGCTTGAGAAGAAGTAGCAAGAAACTCGTTTCCTCAAATTGTTTGCCTGATGGGCAAACTGATTGTTACTATTTCTAGATATATTTAAATATTTCCCTCCCACCCCGTCGAGGTATCCTAGTAACTTTACCAAGTGCAGGAGCGCAGGTAGGGCAGGCAGCAGCGGCTAAGTGAGGCGCTCTGTTTTTTAAACGTTGTTTGACATCTTTGTAGCTCGTCCATTATTTACTGTCATAACCACTCGGGGCGCGGGCGCGGAGAGCCACGCTGCCACTAATTAATGAGTTGCGCCGTGTCGGCGTCGCCAAACAACATTAACTTATTGCCGACACTGAACATCTCATTTAACTGTCACTAGTTTTGTTTTATTAGGATTTGGGCAACTTATAAAAGGAATTGTATGAATTACTTACACATCGTATGTGTGGTACTCTTATGACTCACCCTAAGTCCTAAACGGTACTGACTACTTGAATTTTTCAGTTGGGACCAGTCTCTAAAGATGTGTACCTATAGTTTCATTCACAGCTTACGTGTGATATGCTTGTTCACGGCCTTAGAAGCTAAACTCTGCTAAACGTTGTTGTATCGCAACTTAGAGTAAGACCTTAACGTGTTAGTAGTATGTGTAAATAAATATAAGCTACGGGAGTAGCGTGTGTGAGTGCTCGTCGTTACTGAAGTACCTATATACATTTTTATACGGGCGGTAGGCCGGTAGTTGCCGAAATATAGTCGACCTGACAAGTAGACACGATCTAAGTTAATAGATTGCTGGTCGTCAAAAACCTGTGCAGACTTGAATCACCGCGGTCGCTCTCCTGAACCTCTTTCTCAATAATTTCATTTTCACTGAAGTTCCTTTCGTGGACAATCAAATATTTTGTTTACAATAAACCAGTTCCAGTGACCAGCGCAAACCAAATCCATCGGGCATCGACTCTATTTGCGGCAATCAACTAGTGCGTAGTTCACAACTCGGACAGTGTAGTGAAGATGTGACATTCATGACGAAATGTATGTGCATAGCATGCATGAATTACCTTGTTAATAGTGCACAAAGCGCGCGCGCTCGCCGTGCCTTCATATTGACGGCGTGCGGCGCGCGCGCAGCCGTCCCGCGGCAACGTATGTCCTGCGCGCCACTCTCCACTTTGTCTCCATTTCCGACGTGCCTCTGATCAAACGCACAGACGCGAGATTAAGCTGCCGTCGAGGCTCGCTATAAATATGCTCATTTATATGTCCGTTCTAAGTGTGAACAATCGACTCTGTCATATTAAAGCGCACCGCGCGACTCTAACTACTCACATTCCTCTCAGTCATGTCGCTAAGTATGATATAATACCACAGATAATATAATATATTCTATATACAGCGCAATCTTGATATAACAGATCTGAAGGGAACGAGAAAATATTCCTTATATGTAGTACATACCTACTGTACTAGTAATAGCCATCCCGATAAATCATTAATGGTATTCTTTAATTATGTGCATAAATGAGTAGGCACCTAGTGGAAATGAGGGTGCCTTTTAACTTTACAGATTTCAGCGTTTTCCGGTCTAGATAAGAAAAGACAAGCCCGTCGGATAACGTGTCGACAAATTACCGCCCAAAATTCATTTTAATTTTAGTATTCCGTCCGCAAATGGCCAAGCCATTCTCAATAAACAAACTCTACAACTGTACAAGTGTTTTTGAAATCCAACCAGGTGTTCGTACACGTACGTACTAGCGTATTAGTATAGTATAGATATACCAAGTATAGGTACCTAATTGATGAGTATAGATAATTAGATACCTATTCATTGTGCCGGAGGCGCAACACTGGGCTACTTAGCCCACTGTCGAGTGCACACATGCTCGGCACAGCCAGGGTTGGCTCATTCAAAGCGTTAGTGAAGACATCACAAACGTAAATTGGTATCATCATAGTTTATATTTACCCACTCAGGGCGGTGCGCGCGGGGAGGGGGGTGTGCGGGGTGCGATTTATGCGCGCGCGCACGACAGCCCGGGATTTATCGCGCGATGTGCGCGCACGTGCGCCGCTTCCCGTACCGCACTAAACACATGTATCTATTGTTGAGAAAAGTATGCCGTTCCGGAGTGTCAAGGGACCGATAACCCCGTGTCGCCACTAAACATTCTAAAATGGGACGACACCAGACGATGAATACCTAAGACCTTTGATAAGTATCATATCTCCAAAACCGTTGGCCGCCAGTACCGGGGACTGATGAAGGAGAGTGGACTTCTCGCCGTCCTTACGAGAGTCTCATGCACCCATTGTTTTGTCGGAGATGGTTCGTTCTCGGCGTGTGAGGACGCGCCTGAAGAAATTCCTCAGGTTGTTAAAAAAGGGCCTTTGAGAATGTTGTAGTACATAAAAACCACAGGTAATTGTTTTAATAATAAATAGTTATTTACGGTATGGACAATCAGGTTATTTTTTTATTCTTGGAAAAATATGAATTGATTCCATTATCTATTATTTTGCTCTCAGTAGGTAATACGATCTTCGTTGACGACATACGGAACTGAAATAGTGGCTACTTAAATTGATCCTACTGAGAGGGTAATGGAGAGGGCTATGCTCGGAGTGTCACTTCGTGATAGAATATGCAAAAAAGAAATCGGAAAGAGGACCCGGGTCACCGAAGTAGCTATATGGCAGTGGCGTAACTTATGTGGCAGTGGGCAGGTCATATCGCACGCAGAACTGGAACGGTCGAAGGGGCCGAAAAGTGCTGGAGTGGAGAAAACGCAAAGTACGAGTATGTAGGCCCCCCGCAAAGTCGACAGATGACATAATAAATGTCGCGGTAGCCTGCTGGGCTGAATGCGGGCGGCACAACACCGAACGTTGTGGCGATCCTTGGGGGACTCCTATGCCGAGCAGTGGGCGCCAAATCCACTGAGATGATATACTGTATAAGTTCTTCCATAAATCTGTATACGAATGAATGCACTGAGACGAAACCATTAAACCGGCTCTAAGATAGACGACACCTATAGGTATGCATACGACACCTATACTGCATCGTAATCTTTCACGGTCAATAACCCTGCCTAGGTACAACTATACTGTAACTAGTGTAATGTGACTGTATTGGTGAATGTACTACATGAGGTCGGCCGATAACTTGTTTGTCTCAGTTTAGTAGCAAAAATATTATGGGCCAAAAGTGAACTGCATTCATTAATGTCGTGCACCAGCGGCAGTAGCACCGGCACCGCTACACTAGTAAACGCTCCCAGTGCTCAGGCTCAATAGGATTTAGCCGCCGTAAATCCAGATGGCTTTAGTTCTGAGTTATGTTCTCCAGTTATAACACAATAAACATATCAGCGTAACAGTCCACTTCCACCTCACCCCTCCGCGTGTCCCGCCAACACTCGCTTTGTGTCGCACTGTCGTGACGTTTCCTCTATTTAAAATAATTTATTTGTAAGTGAAGCTCCCGCGCAATGCAATAAGAAGTGCGGGAATAAAAGTGTCCGCGGGGCTAGGCAGGGGGGGGGAGGCAGGGCTCGTAAACATGTCACCGGTGAGATGTATCGGTGCGCGGCCCGCCCGCCGCCGCGCCGCCCGGTAACAGTAGTCCGCAATGAGCTAAGTAGACGTATTAAGCACAGGCTTAGGTACATACAATATTAGGTAATTGATCCTAGTCTGTACAAAACACGTGTATCTACGTAAGTATTTGTGTAACAAAATAAATTGAATGCGTTATCAATGGAGAGTCCACAGCGACGCGGCTCTCCCGCAGATAGCTCTGGAGGCCCGGAGACAAATGAGTGGAACAATAACATTGTGCCGGGAGCGACACTTCACAGTTTCACACCTCGATATTGCGTGCACACTGTAGGTATTTAGTGCTACATCGAGTGCTCCGAAACCAACGTCTGAGGTATATCTCAATTGCAATTGTCAATAGCCGCGCGATAGCCGATTCCGCAGCGCAGCGCGGTGCAATGGGCCGGAGAGATTAAGGGCCGTCGCGCTGCAACAAAAGTGGCATTCTTCGCGGGATTTATTGTGCGTTATTTGTAGGCGGGCGCTGCGGGCCGCTCGATTTAGTCCCGGATTAAAACACAAAGGTAAATGTCGCGTGGTGTATTTTTAGTCGGCGCATTTACGCCGTGCGACTAATGTGCGCCGCGACACACGCCGATGTAAATCACCGCCGTTTGTTCGCCGTCCTGTCCGACCGACATCTTGACGTAAGGCTATTAAAATGAGATCGCTACTGTTTCTCTAATGGTATTACACGATCGTAATGCGGTACAAGAAAGCAGGCGTGCACAAGGTGTAGAGCGCCGCGCCGCGCCGTACAAGAAGCGAGGCGCGATGCGCGCGGTCCTCGCACCAATACGGGCGCATATCACAGTATCAATACTATGAACGTTCAACGACTGAATGCCTCTCCGGTGCAACTCTGGCAGGAGGCACAATTTACATAATACGGGCGCACTCGTCTAACTAATTATTGACGCTATCACCGAGTCCGGTTAATTTAGAACATTTGTGTAACGGTAGTCACATCAATTGTACCTGCCTGCCCTAACCCTATGTTGGTGAACTATCTGTGGACAACAGAGTGATGTAACATCACTGTTGAAATTTGCCAAGCCGCTCATAATACCTTTAACTTGACGAGACACTTGTCGAGTCTGACAACCGGGACCAACGCGCAACGGTTTAACACACCTACCTTTCGGAGCACGGAAATGCTCACGAATTATGTATTCATTTTATTGATTTCATTTTTAAATGTCTTTATTTTATAAGTAACTAGATGACGCTCGCGGCTTCACCTGCGTGAAATTTGGTAACTGTTCCAGCTTCCCGTGGGTACTATTCCCGGGATGAAAAGTAGCCTATGCTATTCCAGACTATAAGCTACCTCTGTACCAAACAGCTCAATCCGTTCAGCCATTACAGCGTGATTCAGTAACAAACATCCAAACATCTAAACGTCCAAACATCTGCAGAAACTTTCACATTTATAATATTAGTAGATTATACCATGTAGGTATTAGTAGGTCAGGTTAGTAGATCAGGTAGGCGAGAAAAAATAACCCTAAAAATGATGTCTCCTGAGATCTTTAAGTTCGTGAGCTAGTTAGAGTTCGTTAAGCCGCCAACTACAGAAGCAGTAAAGCACCAATTAGAGGGTGAGTGGAGATTATCGAGTTCACGACACATCTCGAGGTTAATGCGAGCGACTTAACACCTCGCGCGCGGCCGGGTCGGGCCGGGTAATCCGCCGGGATTATGTCGAGCACTCGGAGACACGCATGTGTACACTCTAAACAAACAAGGCACCCGGGCCTCGAGTTGTCACCAACACGCACTATGGACACCATGATTGCACTATAAAAGTAGGACGAAATGCCTGCGAGGCGTTACGGCGCGGCGCCGCAAGTGGCGGCCTACATTTCACGCTGAAACTGTTGATAAATTAACTGAAAATGTTTCGTACAATAATAGCGTAAGTGTGCAAGTCTATGTATCTACTAAGCAGTTACATGCAGGGCATCCATATAATGTTGCACACGACAAACTAACTGACAAGACTGAATGATCTGAGATCGATACAGCGACCACCAATATTATAATCATCATTATGTATACGGGTACCGTAACACGAGCAGTAGGCCACATCAGCACACTGGTTACCTGTACTTAGCTTCTCAACCGCGTAATTACGTACCCTACAGCTACCGATAAAGTAAATTTTAGTAAAGAAGACGTGTTAAGCTAATTACAAAAACGAATATTCACCGCGTCATTGGTGGGATCTTACCAAATCTGGTCAGGAAGAGGTGAAGGCACTGACGCGTCATAAGTTACTTACATGGGTCGCAATCACCATCACAGACAGCCACACAGTGTTCCCCTCTGCCGCACCACACCACGCTGCTGCACCCGTACGGTGAATCCATAGAGTGCTGATTTTTTTTGGTCGATTTACGAGTAGACTGTAACAAACATATACCTATGTTTCGACGAAGTGTTTTCAATGAAATGTCGTTCAGTGAAGTGTTTGTGTGTCGAGGAATTGTCGTCTGGATATACAACAAAGTGACTTTATAAGGATTGTATTTTTTCCATGTCATGTGAAGATAAAATGTTTTAAAACTCGGGAATGTCCATAGAAGCAGTGAACCATGTGGAGGTCACGTACTAGTCCGAAGTAGAACAGCGCGCTGTGCTCCGATTGTTGACGTAGCGAGCGAATGCGCTGCAGGGATCAGCGGCACTAATCCCGCGGGGTGACTGCTGTCGGCGGCCGACTGCTGACTAATTGCTACACGCTGATGAGCCTCGAACGTGCTCCGTGTAATGCCGAGTGAGCGGTAGCTGCTGTGTTTAGACACATCCCAAATCAATTCACTGTAAGACAGCACTCAGTTAATTGCCACTAGTGACTGGTATTTCACATTGAAGTATTGAGCGCCGACGAATGTTGATATTTTTTTGTAAGAATAAAAATACATTTATTCCAACTGTATTAACAGTTAGAAACGTATTTTCCTAGATATCAATATCATGTATTTTAAGCGTGTTAACGTAAATAGTCGATAAATACTCCGATAAAGATAGCATCTAGTTCTGTATGCATAAAGCTTTCGTAGTTAAGTAGTCTTTTGGCTCTTGAACTACGAATTTCTGTTTCAGATCATTGAAAACAGAACGTCAATCCAAGTAAAGGGTTTAGACTATACAGTGGGGAACCCTAAAATCAATAAAATATGAATGCAAATTCGCTTCTTACCAATTGTTAATGCTTAATCGTTCCTTTTAGGTTCTGCGCAACTATAATTTATTCAGAGATTGAAGAAAATAATTTAATACGAATAAGTATAGATACCTACCTACTAGGTATGTAAGCACGCACTCAAAAAGGCCAACAGGAGTCATTAACGCTGTCAATTACCTACCTATCATACGTGGGTCGCCGAGGAGCGCTCCGCCCCATATAGCTCCTACGTACTTAGGTAACGTGTCCTATTGTGGTTCAAACCAGAATGGTGCGGGGCACATTCTATGTGTTTTTCTCTGAATTCATAACATAAGTACAAGCTACTTGTAAATGGAGCCCCGTCTCAATCGCTAATGATTGAGTACTGTTTCCATACAAAGGTATTAGCATCCAAAGTGGCCCGCTTGGAATCTGTAACTTGCACATCCTTCACCTCACGTAACTATAACACTCACATACCAACTGTGCAGACGACAGTTGGCAGCGTGTCGACACTTTCAATATCAAACAATTGTTTAATAAAAAATTGCGGTATTGTATTCCAACCCAGGTTAGTTTTGTATGCCGTACCACGCTGTACCTACTTAAGAGGGCTAACATATTTCGCGCCACTTATTGCTCAGAAACCATACTTTTCATTGCATTTAAAGTCATTAAATATTTATCGTACAAACATGGTATTCACTTACATACTTTGTAAATTTAGCGCTCTAAACGTTTCATAAAACATATTTTACCTAACAACGGATTACATATGGTTAATATCAACGAAAGTGAAACAGGTTTTTCAAATCGTACGATTTGCATAGATTTCGATGCTTAAATTCATGTCAAATTACTGATAAATTTAAAAAACAAGGGATACGAAGGAATTGCAAAGGGCATTAGCTATCTGTTTGTAGAATAACCTGATATCAGGTAGGTACCTTTTTTTAGAGAAAAATGACTGTAAAGTTTACTCAAATACTGAGAAATTTCACCAAAATAAAGTAGTCTTTTCACCAGCTTCTGTAGTTTAAATCATTATGATAATTATGTAATATTATGTCAGAACTTCTCCTTTGACAATAAAAATATTTCTTTTTAAGTAACTAGATACAGATTTTTTTTTACAAAGTATTTTGTGAACCCCTATAAATGCAGATACGCGAACAAATACGATTTAGTACCGCCGAGAGGCTCTCAGAGAGTGGTCATGTCGCTCGATGTTCCATTTTTGAATACGAAAAAATGAACAAAAATAGTCTAATTCTAGCGTGACCAACCAATCTTAGTACTTTGTGACGTATAATATAATATATATAAATATTAATGATCGATATACAACGTGAACTTTTGTATAGTGCAAAGCTCAGACACCTCGACTAGAGTTTCGCTTCAAAATACTGTATAAAAAAAATTTAATGAAACTAACGAAAACTGACCAAGTTATAAGCTTTTACAGTTGCACTATTTTCTTCACGAACAGCGTAGGTGTAGGTATTATACGCAAGGCAGGTAGTCACTATTCGTGTGGTATTGATAATAACATATTAACACACCATTTTCATATGTGGTAATTATGGAACACCTGTGAGGAACCAGACCAGGATTGGGACGGCTATAAAGCCGCTAAAGCAAAATACAAGTAGCGACTGAGATACAAAAGTACCAAGTAGAAACCTCTGATGGAGTCAGACTAATACTAGCCAAACAAGGGACAGAACTGTCCGTATCTATAAAGAAACCTGACGGCGCGGCGGCCTGACCCACACATGAAAAGAATTATTTATACTGTTGATTGATGGCACTTGGCACCTTTCGGCATTTTCAAAGGCAAATTAACATTATATAATGACCACTAAATCACTTAATTACTCGAAAACAATAAATTAATAACATATAAATTACCACTACAACATTCTACTAACGTTAACTATCATAAAAAGAAGCCGAGAGTATTTTGATACAAACGCACTTCCCAGAATGCCAATTGCTGCAGACACTCATGTTGCTGGTGGAAAACGTATCCGCAGAAGAAGTGCAGTGGGAGCTCGCAAGACCTGTTCTAATCTATTCTGTCAACTTACAAAAAACTGAATGGGTAATTAACAGCTTTAAGTCCTTCAAATCTCCAGGACAGAATGAAGTCTTCCCTGCAGTGATAAAATGGGGGAGGACACAAGTTGATATTGTCAATTACATAGTATCTATACGCCAGACAATGAATGGGACTGTGACCCAGACTGTGGAGAGAGGTCTAAGTGATCTTTATACCAAAACCCGGTAAAGGGATTATGTTTGTGATTCAGACCTCTGGTTATACAGACCGTTAAGCCCTGCGTGATCCTGCTAAAAACTCTGGAAAGATTGTGTGACAGAGACAATCGAGTGACGGCCCTTCAAAATAAGCCACTGCATTCCAACCAACGCGCATAATGCCCCCGGCAAGTCTACAGACTCAGCACTACATGCAGTGGTACACAAAATAGAAGAAGTCATCCAGAATCAATCAATCAATGTGCCTCGGCACTTTCATAAACATAGATGGAGCTTTCGACAGAAGAAGCATAACCACGGCACTGGCAAAACACCAAGTATACACGGTAGTCAGTGAATGGATAGATAACATGCTAAAAAAAACTCATTTTAAAGCTACAGACAAGCAGAAACCAGTGCGCAGCCATGGCCAAAGGTTGTCCACAAGGGGGCGTGGTCTCACCACTGCTAAAGAACCTTGTTTTAGACGACCTAATAACCAATCAATCAATTTAACCTAGAACAGTCCCTATATACATGGATGTGGAACAAGCCATAGCAGATGGTAAAATTAAATTATGTAGAAAAACGGATCTGTTTACAAAGCATGACTGGTATTTTAAAATCCAAGGCCAACTTCAAATCAAGTGAGAAGCTGCTTTTATTTTATCTTCTAGTGATCTTGTGTATATAATAAATATTTTTAATGAATTGTATTTAAATTACTTTCAGTCAAGCCAACATTTATCGATTTACGGTGTAGACTGAACACTAATTTGCCCATAAGCACAGTAAATATTTCGAAAGACGACGAGTTCTGGACTACGAGGATGGAAAATTGATAAATTTTTACGACTAATGTCTGTTGCCCAAAATGATTGCGCCCAGAAAGAACCGATAAAATAAAATAAAATAAAATTTATTCCCTTTGAACTTAAAAAAAAAATAGGTTTGTCAACATTTTTGGGACTCTACTGGGGGTTCGGAAATGCTACAAACTGAGAAGAACACCCCAAGAAACTCAGTTTGGTCCCTCCCAAAATTCATCTTAGTAGGTATCTAATAATCGATCAATGCCGATACGGAATGGCTTTTTCTTGGTGGTGTGCATTGTTATGCACATACCTCTTAATAAATATTTGGTTGTTGTAAATGAAAAACACATACTATCAATTAAGATTAGATTTAGATCCAATAGCTCAAGCTTATAGCTTAGTTTGGGCTAGATGATGTTGTGTGAGAATATCCAACAATATTTATTGATTATTTATTAAAAATATTTTAATGTTCCTGCCAGCACTGAATCTGCAGTAGGCAGCAAAACATCGGACCATGCCAAGCGCCTGCGCATTGCTACGTTAATATTATTGTTTTTAACTATGTATGTGTATTGTCAAATTTAAATATTTATAGTGTAAAATAGAATATTGTCCATTACTTTCTCCAATTTTCGTATATTTAGATACTTTAAAAATAAACTTATGGACCGTTTTCATGTATGTGTGTATTATATACTATACTATCTTCAGGCCAAATCCCTTGCGGGGTAGGCAGAAAGAACCGAGCGCCACACGGCACGCTCCATACACACCTCACTTGCTTCTTTAATTTTCATTTTTCTTTTCATGCATGCACGTCGGTACCCTCGGTTCGGTATTTCTAATTGCAATCTTGATATTAGTTTGGTAAATAAATGTCAACTTTATTAATTTTATGATGTCAGTGTATATCACTACTTAATATCAATCAATTTGCAATAAAATAATCAATAATTATTAACTAATATTACTAACATAAAAATTAAATTAAAAGATTGAACGCTTAGACTAAGAATATGACACCGGTAATACATCAAGGAAAACAAAAGTATCAAACTTGTTGGTAGCAACAATTGGCACTATACGGCTATGTGCGCCGCGCCGCGCTGATTTCTTACGATCGTAAAGAAATTTGAAAACCGAATTTACGCTCTTAACTAGAACTGGTAAAAACTCAGTTGTTTAATTCTAACCCTGGGGAAAAGATTATAGTTTTCAGGCTTTAGTTCTTTCTGCTAATGAACTGGAAGATTAGGTACATCATCAAATGTTTATAATAATTAAACAGGTTTATTTCAGTGAAACAAGGATACGGAAATATGAATATATGTATACCAATTCAGTTTTATTACCACAAGTAACAGGATCTTGCTCTGTTGACGGCACCAGCTTGGACTCCCGTACTACTCCTTAGCACTAAGCAGTTGTTGTTTCAGATAAGAAACTTACTATATAGAGGCACTATTGATACATTCTCACTATTCATACACTTGACATATTATGTATAATATTCTCCTACTGTAGCCCTGCAGAGCAGTTTCGTCCGGACCATTTTGAAAATGAACAGTGAACAGTCATATTTTCTTTCAGCGAGAGGCTGCGCTCTACGCTGTAGGTACTTGGTACTTATGTCGGGGACTAGATCCGCACAAGCTGTTCATTTTATAGAGATATATTATTATCTCCGATCACTAGAGAATTCAGTTGCTTAAGTACCTACCTACCTACCTGGTGGAGCTAACATGGGGTTAGTTAAACTACTGTTGTAGGGAGTGAAAAACTAGTTATAATCTTAGATAAATGATCCTACGAGTATCTGCGTAGGCATGTATGTAGCTACGACAGATGCTTAAAGTATGTATGTTCATCATCTAAGTATATCTAGGTAGGGACGTCGTACAGAAGGCCCTTCTGAAGCCCGTGATGAATTTATTCACGAAATGAAGTGAGAGGCTCCGTCACGTGCGTGGAGGGCGCGGGCGGCCGAGGGGCGCGGCGGGGGAGGGGCGGCGAGGGAGGGGGAGGGGTACAAAGGGGCGCTTTCAGAGTTTCATTAACCGTGAAAATTACATTTCTCGTATCACTGCGGACCCGTTCTATATTTAATTTCCCTCGCCGCGCCGAGTTGTTGAGCAATCACACGAACAATGAGCTGCCTCTACCCCTACACCAACCACCGTTGTCCGATCTACGCAAATTATTAAACGCTCGTAATGCCGCTTATGTTTGTATTTTATCAGTATCTTGTGCGAATATAACAGTTGCTTCAGTAGGTAAATAAATGTAAGCAGGCAACAACGGTCTCCCGACAAATATTTTCACATCTCCAGAAACATAATACTTTTGAAGAGTTCCACGTTCCTAGAGGAGTGGAACCTTTCGTAGCAACCATTATCAACTACTTACTCATATAAGTAGATAGTGGTTGCTACGGAAAGTTCCACCCAGACCAGTTAGACTAGGGCAGCTAGTTTTGAATATAAACAACCAGTAGGTAGGTACCTAATGGGTATGTAATTACTATAAACTAAGTACTGTTTGTTTTTATTCTATTCTAAACTAGCTGGCCTAGCGCCCTCCATGAATTAGTTACTATTAGTTATTCTGTGACTAAGCTAATAAAATGAGACCAAGAGCATAGTGTAAAAGGTGAAGTAGCGTCTATTAATGAAAGAATCTTCAAAATCGACACGCACATTTCGCCTTACATCCAAACAACCTTAGAGGTCGTCTTAATAATGTCAGTAAAGACACAAATGAGTTTTATTGCCCGGTTCTTTTCTCTCCGGCTCTCCTATTGCCCTGCGAATTTGGCAGGAAATATAAATGTAGAAGCAATCATTTTGGTGTCCGTAAGTTACTTTGTGACTTATGGGCACCAAATGATTAAAGAATTTTTCATTTTACGAATGTGGCCTAAAGTTTTATGTTTTTTCTAATTACGCCATACTTACATAACTTATAATAGTCTGTTGTAGTTATATCAGGTTTGTGGTCGATTTGAGCAGTGAAGTAACCACTATTGGACTAACAGTAGCACTGTAGCAAAGTATCACCGAGGGCCTCGAAGCTTATTACATGTAAGCACCTACTAAGCTAGCTCTATATGTTTTGTAAATATGAAATAAACAGGTCCAAGAGCACAATATTAATTACAAGCTCGGACATAAATAGCGTAGCTGGACACAGAGGTTTCTTATATAATGGTGGCTATTTCTTGCGGCTACGTCGTGCTACACGTGCGCGATAAGTTGAGGCACGCTAGGGAACAACCTCCTCCCAATGATGGCTGAAGTTGCCGCGTACGCGTGGCTTGTAGGTAATTGCCAGCGAGTAGACGCGGCAGGCCCCGCCCACCGCCCGCGCCGGCGCAGCCTCCACCACAATAGTGATGTACTCGTACCGCTCGCACCGTACGTAGTCTTAGGGTCCGTTCACACAGACCGGCTCGGAGAGCATCGGCGCGCACTTTTCTTTTCACACAGACCGGATCGTATACGCTCGGAGTCGGTCGGAGCGGAGCCGCTAACTATTTCACACAGACCGGCTGAAAGAGGATGCGCTCGGAGCCGGTCGGATGCGCTCGGAGCCGGTCGGATGCACTTGAAGCCGGTCGGATGCGCTCGGAGCCGGTCGGATGCGCTCGCAGCCGGTCAGATTCATCGAGTGCATCGATTCACTACAAAGGCAGTACCAGTATTCCAAGTTTTGTTTTCGGTGATAACGGGTGCTACTCGGAACATGGTTTTAGATAGCTCCGATGAAGAAATATATTAATTTTTCATCAGTCATGTTTTCGTATAAGTGCACACAACTGTTCTGTTTAAATTGTGCTATCGAAATGGCGGTCGGAGCGGGGCAGCGTGCACGCAATCGGAGCCGATCGGCTGCGCGAGCAAGAAAGAGCAGGAAATCGGAGCCGAACGGCTGCGCGAACGAGAAAAGTACGCGATCGGAGCCGGTCAGCTCCTCTTATTATTTCACACCAAGCGCGTTCAAGCATTCTTACTGACAAAAGCAGTGCACATGCAAGAATAAACCTTACTTCAAATAATAAAAGCTCTGTTTTCAACGCGATAAGAATCTGCTCTGCTCTCCGAGCCGGTCTGTGTGAACGGACCCTTAGGGTCCGTTCACACAGACCGGCTCGGAGAGCATCGGCGCGCACTTTTCTTTTCACACAGACCGGATCAGATACGCTCGGAGCTGGTCGGAGAGGAGCCGCCAACTATTTCACACAGACCGGCTGAAAGCGGATGCGCTCGGAACCGGTCGGATGCGCTCGCAGCCGGTCGGATGCGCTCGCAGCCGGTCGGATGCATCGAGTGCATCGATTCACTACAAAGGCAGTACCAGTATTCCAAGTTTTGTTTTCGGTGTTAACGGGTGCTTTTCGGAACATGTTTTTAGATAGCTCCGATGAAGAAATATATAAATTTTTCATCAGTCATGTTTTCGTATAAGTGCACACAACTGTTCTGTTTAAATTGTGCTATCAAAATGGCGGTCGGCGTGGTGAGGCGCAACGCCCGTGTCCAACCGCGACCCGCGACCGCGGGTGCTACAACGTGCCCGAAACGTCAGTGTATAAAATGTAAGTAAATGTATTTCGCGTGAAGTCCCGAGTTCTATAAGTATGAGCACAATAGCCATGTCTGTCTCTGTCGTTTCAATAGGTTTTTGAACAACTAGAAATTCTCATTAGGGATACCTACTCGTATATTGAGAGGCAGCCAGGCAATAAGTAGGAACGTTAGGAATGTTCTGTTCTCCTAAGTAAGCCGTAGGTACTCCATGATTGGTACATTTTTGAAGCACTCATATCTAGGCAGTTCAGTGTTCAGTAAAAGATTACTGCGTCAAGCATCTTACGCGCTGTTTGGATATTTCCGTGCTTGAGAGGCACGTTAACCCACGATGGGACTAAATGGTTGGCTTAAAAACTTCTTACTTTACAGCAGATCTCTGTCCGTTTCAACACGGCAAATAGCACGGCAAAGTGTCGTTTAGTATTATTAAAGGCAATTTATAATGATTTCACGCTTACCTAATTAAAATACCTATGCAAAATGTTTCTTGAGTTATTTAGGTAATTAGCAATAAAAAAATTAAAGGTGAAATGTGTGCGTATTTATATTCCTTCTCCCTCTGTCTACTTCTTCGGGGATAACAGCGTGACCATTATGCCAGTATGTGACACGTTCTCAATAACATAAAATACATAAATTGGTTGACACGAAGTCTTAGCTCAGTAGCTGGTGGAACGTAGAACCTTATAGCACAAATTAGAGATAGTAGGTACAGATGGAAATCTCATGTATGTACTTTTTTCCACACTTACCCTCTGCAGCGGGCAGTCACAATCTGTCCATCTCAACACGGCAATTGTATTACGTGGGACAAATTTTAAAAAGTTGAAATGTGCTCGTACTCACACTCTCACAAATCAGTAGATATCGAAAATTCGGTTGAAACCGCCTGACCTCGTGTCTGTGAATGAGTGGTCTATGTGTCACAGTCACAGCGAATTTAGTAAGTACTAGCTGATGCGCGCGGCTTCGCCCGCGTGAAATTGGGTTCCGGTTCCCGCTTCCCGTGGGAACATTTTCCAGGGATAAAAAGTAGCCTATGTGTTATTCCATACTATACTCTATCCCTGTACCAAATTTCAGCCTGATCAATGCAGCCGTTAGAGCGTGATTGAGTAACAAACATCCAAACATCCAAACATCTTCACAAACTTTCACATTTATAATATTAGTAGGATGTAGGTTTCTATCTGTACTATCTCTAATTTGTGCATATGGTTCTCTGCAACCGGACAAATACCGGCCAAGTGCGAGTCGGACCGCGCACAGTGGGTTCCGTATCAAAAAATGGCAAAAAAAACACGTTTGTTGTGTGAGAGCCTTCATTTTAGAAAGCCTTAGTCTCCCCTTTTTTCTGATTTTAGTATTTTGAGCTGTAGCGGTAACAGAAACAGGTACGTTATCTGTGAAAATTTCAGCTCTCTAGCTATCACGATTCTTGAGATACAGCCTCGTGATGGACAGACAGACAGACGGACGGCGAAGTGTCATGAAAAGAAACTTTACCTTTAGTTATATAACAAGTACATAACCAATGAGTTAGCGCTAAGAGTGCTGGGGTGAACTTTTAGTGCTAACTCATTGGTTTTTATATTTAGCTCGCCAAATTGACGTCGCCACCAGCCTGATAGAAAGCCGTGGCGCATTTAGCGATTGGGGGCCACTTCTGACAGTGGTCCTCAAGTTGGCGGCCCTGTGATGTGAACTCATCCCTTGCGTCGATATAAGTATACAGCACTCGCAATTACCGGCGAAATGCATGAAATGTGTGTCGCTGTGGATCTGGCCGACGACTGGCGTGGTGTGCGTGTGACGCATAAATAAGATAGCAGTGATAGCGCGCTGGCGAGTGGCGACACAAAGCGGGCTTGTTTTGGTCGCGTTGTCGTCGGCGGACCCGCGACGTGTTAATTCCGCGACGGCGATACTATCTCGCTGCCCGACACTGATATATATTATCGCCGAGACAATTATTTCGATAACGCACTGTTCCCGCCGCCCGCGCCCGCGCCCGCGCCCGCGCCCCTGTCGCCATCTGCATCGCACACTGTCGCTCCACACGCCCCGCGCCCGCGCCAATGCAAAATCTGTTCTCCTCTCTATCACCAACTGGCCTAACAGCTCTATTGATTATACGCCCTGTGTTTTGTTTCCAGTTTAGCAGTAAGGTTCTACACGAACACATGCCCAACTGTATCTAAGTGGTTGGATACTAAGATAGTTTTCGATCGTCGGCTTCTCTTGTAGTTGAATGCACATACTCCCGCAGCTATGCCCTGAGCCCAAACACTGCTAATTAAACAACATCGAAATAAAGGAAGTGCTGAATATTCGGTTTAATAATACAAATTATGCCAAATCAATCTAAAGCGAATTTTACAGCAAACTGGTGACTGCCAACAATAGATTGGAGGAAGTGTTGGTGGAAATAGTGCGCATTGTCAGAAACGTCACTCAGCGCATCACGTGCACGTCTCACACATCATCGCTTCAGCCAGATTCGTGTAGATTTTAGATGCATTGAGTAGGAGTTTAAACAAAAACATAGTGTCGCAAGTTTGGCACTATGATGGAAGGTAGGTATCGAGAATAGGTAGGTAGGTATACCTACAGCCGCACTCGACGACCGACGACGCGATGTCCATCTGAGCTGAGCGACTGGCAGACAGGAGACGAACCGCCTGACCAACTGATGGCACGCTCGTCCACATGTCCTCGTCATTTTTTCGAGGTAGAAAAAATCTTGAGAATACTTTGCAATGGACTGTAACGAACCGATTTATTTATAAAATATTGTATGACCTTCATCGCAACGGCTAAAAGATTACGCAGTGGAGTAACAACTCTGGGCAGCTCGTCCCCAAATAAAAGAGTTGTTGGCCAATGAACAGATCTTAAAGGAACTTTCCGGTGTATATCAAAGCAATACCTACTTAAGCAAAGGTCGCATGAGTTAGTAGACTGGCAATGTGAATATAAAGACAGGAGCGATTCATAAATATATTTGCGTAACACTCTCCCTACTAGTAATTAGCTAATGGGAGACTCAATAAAATTCATTAAGCGAGCATGTCGTCCAATTAACGTCACAGCGCAGTGTCGGCGGCGGCTCTTGTAACTCGAGTGGTGTGTCGTTTTTACCTAATATCTGTGAAACAAAAAGCGCCTAATGCGTCACGGGGTTGTCCGGGGGCGGTGCCGCGGCGCGTACAAACAAACCGTTACCGTCAGCGAGCCGCGGCAGCGCCCGCGCCAGCAGCGCACCACGCACCACGCACCGCACCGCATGTGCGCGCCGCGCCGTGATCGATGGCAGTTCCGACATCACGCCACATTAGATATGTCCAATTATCTCTGCCACCATAAAACTTAAGCACCCGTAATTAATGCCTGCTCTACACAAATATGCGGCTACCGTTTGTGAGACTAATAAGGGAGCAATAATGTAAATATTATTGCTACCTACAAGCTCGCTCGGCCCAGTACCATCAGCATGTCTAACAAAACATTCAGCATCAGCTAGGTCAAACAATGGGCTCATAACACTGCCTCCGTAGGTATCGCTGACATTAAGCCAAGTAATCAGTAATGTAGCCACGTACTTCCGACTTCGGTCAACTTCCCCGAGTAGGTACCTATCTACTTCGCAAGTAGCGTAGAGACCTTCACGGTGAATGTGCAAATGAACATGGCTATGATCATTAGCAGGGAGGCGCACACGTGTGCGCGGTGCCGATGCCGCCGCGGCCGGCCACGTGTGCGCGGGACATGCGACGCTCGCTAACGAGCCGCGCCACTTCCGCACTAGATAGTTCCCGCGGGACACCTCAGCTCAGCGCCACACCGCGACTATCGACATGGACTTGCTTCAACTATAATCGTTTTTATCTGTACCGTGTTCTCTTATTATCTATTCCATACAGTATTGTGGTATCCTGGGGCATCCTTCCGAGGGTTTACCCGGGGCTCCCGACCATAGGCAGTGGTTTTAATCGGTAAGAGTCCGGCATAGCGTCTAGGATTTCCACGCATAGAAAAGAAATGCTCATGTGAGAAGGTGAAAGGAAATGTGAAATTTCTTGTCGTCCTATAAGTAGGTACCTAGATAATAGATACAGAGTTGCACATTTCGATGAAAAATCCCCAAAGTAATTACCTGCCATGATTGGTAGGCATAGGCAGCTATTATTTGGCATTGTAGGAATGCTATCAGAACCAGTTACGCCAGAACTCTATCTTCAGTCAGCAGCTGTAGGTACAGCCAGTATGGGCAGTATGTAGGTGAAGTGGGGCTACTCATAGCTTGGTAAAAAAGTCTATAATCGAAACTAATATTTTACATGTTAGATACCTACATTGTATGTACAAAATGCTGTCAATAACGTCACATAATGTGTTGGGGGTTTTATTGACGTTTATTATACACTCGAGAGCAATGAATCCGGGTCACTTTAAGAATCCTAAAAATCTCGGAAACTAAAAATGCTAGGTTAATGCAATAAATTGTATTTAATAGACAATGTAATACTCCTTAAATGAAGGTATTAAAACTTCTTAGTTATTGTAAAGTTATATCATAAAAAAATCAAATTTGAAAAAGGGCCACTTTCGAAGATGGAACTACGAAATTACAGCATTTGGTGTTGCTTTTGTTTGTAATCTGTCATTTATGTGGGTACATAAACCATGTTGATAGTGCTCTATATTCATTAATCAAGCTGAAATTATGTCGCTTACGCCTGAAGAATGCACCAGAATACTTACAATGCTGGAAACCGGCCGGAGTCAGCGCGATACAGCCAGGACTGTCGGTGTGTCGCTGTCAACAGTACAAAGAGTTCTCCGACGTTACGAAGAAACTGGTTCTAACCTACGCAGACCAGGAACGGGCAGAACCAGGTGTACCACAGCACGAGAAGACCGATACTTGGTGAACACCATGCTTCGAAATCGCTTTCTCACAGGAACTGAACTCACCAATCAGTTTCGACGCCTCGGAGGAAGTAACCCAAGTGCATGGACAGTAAGACGTCGGCTTGCTGAATCTAACTTAAAACCCCTTAGACCTGCAAACGGCCCTAAACTGGAGCGTGGGCATCGTATTTCGAGACTAAGGTATGCCCAGAGCCACGTAAATTGGAGTATTGAAGATTGGTCAAAAGTTATGTTCTCCGACGAATCAAAATTTATGCTCTACAAGCACGATGGAAGACACAGAGTGTATCGAAGACCAGGGGAAAGATTCAAGCAAGCATGCATCGAAGAAAAAGTAGCCTACGGTGGTGGGTCTGTACTTGTGTGGGCCGGAATTTCTTCTGAAAGTCGCACAGAGCTGGTGATCATAGAAAACGGCTCTTTAACTAGCGTAAGATATGTGGAAGAAATCCTCAATGATCACGTTGGTCCATTTATGGTCAATTTAGGTGAGGATGCTATATTTATGCATGACAATGCCCGACCTCATACAGGTAGGATTGTGAATGACTACCTTCAAGAGATGAACATTACTCGTATGGAGTGGCCAGCGCGCAGCCCGGATATCAACCCGATCGAGCATGCTTGGGACGAGCTAGGCAGATGCGTAAAACAACGAAACCCTCCCCCAATCACGCTTCGTGAGCTCAAAATTGCTCTCACAGAGGAATGGGAGAATATTCCCCAAAATCGTATAAGGAACTTGGTGTACAGCATGCCAAACCGCGTAAACGCAGTAATGGAAGCACGAGGAGGCAATACGAAGTATTAAAATTCAAGAAAATCGTAATAAAGTTCAAAAATTTCATGTTTCCTATTTTTGTTTTAAGGAGAGATCGGCAGTTTTTTCTTTATGTAATTTTGTGTTAATAAAATGTATGGTGACTCATATTTTTTTTACTTTCATTTAAGGAGTATTACATTGTCTATTAAATACAATTTATTGCATTAACCTATCATTTTTAGTTTCCGAGATTTTTAACATTCTTTAAGTGACCCGGATTCATTGCTCTCGAGTGTATTTTGCTACTGGATACTGATTGGTTGTTATTTCTGTCGGGTTGTCAAATGTTCTGCACAGTAGTGTCTCCATTATTTTCTACTCCTTTATGCCCAGCAATAAGTGGCGTAATTAATTTATTTCATCACGCTTCGGGGTCAATTTCTAAGAAGGTAACCTAATAGCCTACGACGATTATCATCCCACCACAGGCATCACATTTAACGCTGGGACCCCCATTGTAATAAAGTACTAGATATATTAGCCACACATAAGCTGAGTCGTTCAACAGAAAGCTTGCGCAGAATGTGACATTTCCTGAGGAGACGGGGCGGTGGCGGCGTGAGGCGGGGGAGTGCTCAGGCGCAGACGCGCCGCCGCCGGTTCCCACGCCCGCGCGCATTCCGGCTCACCACGCACACCGCCACACACTCAAGGTATACCTATACTTGCTACCTTGTGGCGACCGCTGACCGCCGTTACAGAAAAACCTATGTTGTTCACAGCCGTAGGTATCTATATAAATCTAATTCCCGAAAACGTTCCATCAAAACAAAGACAAAGGTCGCCGATGCGGAAACATCAAACCAGCCGCGTCTAAGGGGCTACCATAAAGTTGCAGATAGAAAGTGGTATACGGATTAAAATAAATTTTAGAAAGGGGTTTATAGTACGAATATGTGTCATCGCTATCCGTCCAGGGCGTCTCAATACGCCGTAACCGTACAAGTAGGTACTTTACAGTTCTCACCAAAACCTAATGTCGAACCACCCGTTAATTATTACATTTGCTCTTTTGCCACTATTTCTATCTTCATCTTAACTTTTTTCCTGTTGCTTCCAAACCCTTCCTGAATCTGGAACTAGTGACTTATATTGACTGCCAGGAGCTGTTTGGATTTAATTTTCATTTCTGGTACTGCAGCGAGCGTCATCTCGCTACCTAAACAAAGGCGCATACTCCTGGGTCTCGTCAATAGGTCAGCAGGAGAACCACTTGTAAGTAGCGAGCCCCTCGTCACATCAGATCATAATGATCATGTTATTCTGAAACATCAATATCTCTGATTCAATAAGTGAGGACCGGCTCATATCAATATATTTGGAAGCTAAACAAGGGGAGTGTAATCAGGTGCCATGGGTTAAGGCGAGAGATTTAGTGCTCAGGCCCTGAATCTGTATTCTCGGCCGAGACCCGTTTATTGCTCAATATTTGCGGAGAGTCCGCGCCCGCGGTGTGCGCCGTGCATACCTAAGTAGGCACCGAGTGCTCTAGAGCCCCTTTGTGACTCTTTTTGGAAGTTCCTTTGTAATGAGGACGTCGCGGTCGCGCCCCCGCGGCGTCTAGTTACAAACGACCGGGTGTCTGGCGGCGGTGCGGTGAGGTCGCGTCGAGTCGAGGCAGATTGCATTAAGTGATGGCAACAAGCTTGCCGTGGAGATGAACTCCTCGCCGAGCGCACACACTAACTAATTATAATATTTATGAGGCCATTAACGATCCATTAGCATAAATTAAGTGCCGCGACAAATTTCACGACGCGGCCGAGCTCGGCTTTTATTTCAGCTGACTGTTTAGTTAGGTGAGCCGAGCCCGTGGAATGCGTATAATGTGTCCAAAAGCGTCTCTCGTACTATGAGTGCGATACGACATGCGACAGCGCGTTATTAGTGTGAGGCGCGCCGCGATTGTCTCGAGGTGACAATGCTCATCTATTTCGGCGACGTAGTGCGCCGCGTGTTTACAAACATCGGCCGCACTTAACCGCGCTATTTCCGTGGGCCCCGCATCTAACCGCGCGGCGCTGCTGCATTGTGCCCGCGCGGCCGCTACACGCGCACTCAAATCCCGCTAGATGAGTAGATATATAAGTTTTACGAGCGGCCGTGCTCAATAATAATACGACAGCGCTTACAATAGTTCACATTTAGAAACACATTAGTTGAATCGAGAGCGAAACACTCAACGCGGCGCCGCCGTCGCTATAATACTTCCATAATGATATTTATAGCGAGCTACAATAACTAGATAATAGAGTCGTAGCGCCTCGTAGCTCGTAGCGGCGCGCAGACGTAGCGCAACGCGAGCCGGCTCACCGAGCCCCAACACTTGACGCCACAGAGCAACGCGACTAGTACAAGGAGGGGAGAAGACATAGCATGTTCGACCTATAGCTACATATCTGTCTGTCATATTTTTGCGCGGGGAAATCATATTCATATGCACCACTACAAAAGCAATCGGCTGTCACAAACCAATACACTCATAATTTGGACATACACATATACACAATGGAATTTAAAGACGGTAGTTGGAGGTAAAGTACCCTTAATATTGATAATGGCAAGTTTTGATGACAGGAAACATTCCTTTATTTTGAAAAGTAAGTAAAACTGCATTTAAAGATTTTTGAAATATCACCTGCTTAAGCCGGGGGAATCGAACCTAGGAGATAAGAAAAATAGAACTTCCTGTATTTTATGATACCAACCGAAAGAGTTTTTATAAGGAACAATTTCTTTTAATCAACATACGCGTACTATCTTAATTTAATGGAAGACCTAGTAAAATATGTTTTTATTGTAAAGCTTACTCACTATCTGAAGAAAAGAAATCAGTCTTATTGAGATTCTTCTCCTTCTTTTGAAGTTGGTTAAAAATGTTCTAGTTTCTGTGAATGGGAATATTCGTTTTGGTCACTTAACCAACCAACTTCAAAAAAGAGGAGAAGGTTCTCAATAAGACTGCTTTTGCTTCAGACAGCTTCAGAAAGCTTTATAATAAAAACATATTTTATTTGATCTTCCTTTATTTCAAGATACTATGTTGTTTAAAAGAAATTGATCCTTATTTAAGACTGTTTCGGTTGGTATCATAAAAAACAGGATGTTTTTTTTTTTCAAGTATCCCAGGTGCGATTCCCGGCTCAAGCAGGTGATTTTTCTAAAATCTTTAAGTGCAGTTTCACTTACTTTTAAAATAAAAGAATGTTTCTTTTCAGAAAAACTTGCCATTATCAATATTAAGGGTACTTTCCCTCCAACCACCGTCTTTACATTCCATCCTGTATATTTCTTATACCGGGTGTAACATTCTGAACGGTCAGTATGGGCTAGTCTGTAAATATAAGAGATACGAAGATCTGTTCTTAGGAACCATGTCATCTTGGGGCGACGACGACGTAGGCATGGTGCCTATGTCGCTCGCCCCAAGACGTAACTATACATATACACTCGAGAGCAATGAATCCGGGTCACTTAAAGAATCCTAAAAATCTCGGAAACTAAAAATGCTAGGTTAATGCAATAAATTGTATTTAATAGACAATGTAATACTCCTTAAATGAAGGTATTAAAACTTCTTAGTTATTGTAAAGTTATATCATAAAAAAATCAAATTTGAAAAAGGGCCACTTTCGAAGATGGAACTACGAAATTACAGCATTTGGTGTTGCTTTTGTTTGTAATCTGTCATTTATGTGGGTACATAAACCATGTTGATAGTGCTCTATATTCATTAATCAAGCTGAAATTATGTCGCTTACGCCTGAAGAATGCACCAGAATACTTACAATGCTGGAAACCGGCCGGAGTCAGCGCGATACAGCCAGGACTGTCGGTGTGTCGCTGTCAACAGTACAAAGAGTTCTCCGACGTTACGAAGAAACTGGTTCTAACCTACGCAGACCAGGAACGGGCAGAACCAGGTGTACCACAGCACGAGAAGACCGATACTTGGTGAACACCATGCTTCGAAATCGCTTTCTCACAGGAACTGAACTCACCAATCAGTTTCGACGCCTCGGAGGAAGTAACCCAAGTGCATGGACAGTAAGACGTCGGCTTGCTGAATCTAACTTAAAACCCCTTAGACCTGCAAACGGCCCTAAACTGGAGCGTGGGCATCGTATTTCGAGACTAAGGTATGCCCAGAGCCACGTAAATTGGAGTATTGAAGATTGGTCAAAAGTTATGTTCTCCGACGAATCAAAATTTATGCTCTACAAGCACGATGGAAGACACAGAGTGTATCGAAGACCAGGGGAAAGATTCAAGCAAGCATGCATCGAAGAAAAAGTAGCCTACGGTGGTGGGTCTGTACTTGTGTGGGCCGGAATTTCTTCTGAAAGTCGCACAGAGCTGGTGATCATAGAAAACGGCTCTTTAACTAGCGTAAGATATGTGGAAGAAATCCTCAATGATCACGTTGGTCCATTTATGGTCAATTTAGGTGAGGATGCTATATTTATGCATGACAATGCCCGACCTCATACAGGTAGGATTGTGAATGACTACCTTCAAGAGATGAACATTACTCGTATGGAGTGGCCAGCGCGCAGCCCGGATATCAACCCGATCGAGCATGCTTGGGACGAGCTAGGCAGATGCGTAAAACAACGAAACCCTCCCCCAATCACGCTTCGTGAGCTCAAAATTGCTCTCACAGAGGAATGGGAGAATATTCCCCAAAATCGTATAAGGAACTTGGTGTACAGCATGCCAAACCGCGTAAACGCAGTAATGGAAGCACGAGGAGGCAATACGAAGTATTAAAATTCAAGAAAATCGTAATAAAGTTCAAAAATTTCATGTTTCCTATTTTTGTTTTAAGGAGAGATCGGCAGTTTTTTCTTTATGTAATTTTGTGTTAATAAAATGTATGGTGACTCATATTTTTTTTACTTTCATTTAAGGAGTATTACTTTGTGTATTAAATACAATTTATTGCATTAACCTATCATTTTTAGTTTCCGAGATTTTTAACATTCTTTAAGTGACCCGGATTCATTGCTCTCGAGTGTAACTACCGACCTACCGGAACTTTTTAGAAAGTTACACGGCACGAATGAATAGAATTGCACCTATATACATTCGATTTATGATTGAAATGCAATTAGTATGTGAACTGATCATAAATTTTATGCATACCTACTAATTGCTTTTCAAAAAATAATCTTAGTATTACATAGTTTTAACACAGTATAAAGAGATGGCTTTGTAATATTATTAATATTATCTTTGGTATTACGTACGTAACCATTGTCTACCTACAGTACCTACCTACTACCTAGTACCTGTCGTCATCAGCTGCTCACCGGCTATTTGGATTGAGAAAATTAAGGGATGATTTTAGTCTGTTGCATCTGCAGATCCTCTGTCGCGGAAGGACCGCTGCGGTGCGCTAGCCGGTGGTCGCTCCTGACATAGAAATCAGATAAGTACGAATACTTGCATACGTACATTATTTTGTTATGGAATCAAGTCTCGTAGAATTTGATGTATACGATGAAGTATACGTAAGTTCTTGAATAAGGAGTAATGACCTGTTCTATTTATGACTAGCGGACGTCACGCGGTTTCACCCGCGGTATTCCCGTTCCCGTGGGAATAAGGGAATAAAATGCAGCATATTCACAGGAAAGAGAGTAACAGTGAAAGAATTTTTGAAATCGTCCAGTAGTTTCGGAGCCTATTCGATGCAAACAAACATTCAAATCTTTACTTAGGTAAAGATTCCTAATCTTTCTATAGGGAGGGTTAAAGTAGGTATAGACCTACTTTAACTTGTACTATAAAACGTACCTAAATATCTATTATTACCAAATTTTTCATAGTTGTAGGCCAACAGCAGGAAAGCACCCAATAAACTTAAATTCCCTTGATAAACTTTAATATGTTAGATTTTTTTCACAGCTGCTAGCTCTTACTGTAGATTTACTACATTATATTAGTCCAGTCAAAATAGAGGAAAAAATATGCTAACCTTGCAAATATTAGCATTTTGGCATTGCAATATTCGTAATGAATGTTCAGAACGTCATTATAAATGAAATAAATGTAAAAAGTCCCCACCGCCCCGACCTATGGATACAGTTTTTAAAGCCCAAAAAAGGTGCGTCAGGTCAATTTATGGCATACGACATCCTGATAGCTGTAAACCGTTTTTAAAAAACTTCGCATAATGACACTGCCAAGCTTATACATTTATGAAGTGATCATGTTTGTAAGAAAGAATTTTTATTTTTCTGAAACCCTAAAAAGCTCGCGAAATAAACACAAAATACGGTTTACCAAATACAAGAAAGCTATGTTTAACAAGGCTCTCCTAGGTATTGCCCCAAAGGTATACAACAAATTACCTAAATTCCTATTGGAATGCAGTGATCCTAGTTCTTTTCAAACTCAATCAAAAACTCTGCTGATAGAAAAGGCCTACTATTCTGTAAATGACAGTAAATGACTACTTGTCAGAAATAATATTAAACTTTGTAAATCTGAATGACCGGTGACAAGTTCAGAGTTGTATTGTTCGTGTGACATAATCAATAATCTCTTGTTTATTGAAATATACTTTTTTTTTAATAATAAATAAATAAATATTCACGGACATCTCACACAACGCTATCTGATCCCAAAGTAAGCTATATAGGAATAACCTGCTTGTGTAATGGGTATCAGACCACGGATATTAATACTGAAATACTTTTAAATACATACATACTATACATAGAAACACCCACTTGTATTGATACTACTTATATTGATTACTAACATATTTATATTGATTTTATGTTGTAAATCGAATTGTGCAATTTGTGCATGCCTTTTGGTAGGAACATAACGACTTTGCATTGTATAACAACTTTTATGCCTATTTCTGTATGTTTCGCAATAAAGAATTAAAGAATTAAGAATAAAGGCACCTATGCAAAAAAAATTCAAGGTCAAAAAGTCAAAAATAGGTTTTGTGCGTTTTTGTAAAATTACCTAGAGTCCTAGACCAAAATTGTAGAGCGTCCTATTGTAGAGCGTATTATCTATGTATAAATAATATCTGAACTTTTTTTGGTAAAAATTTACGTAATATCTTCTACCTACTTATTCCAAAAGCTTTTTATTGTAAAAGTGCACACGTTCCCCCGCGACCTGTACTGTACTTACGCTTTATTTGGCGTGATTTCCCCAGTTCATTCATCATTCACGTAAATTATATAGGTTATGTAAAATACTTACTTACATATTTTTATGTGATAATGGTCGCCTTATTGAACAAGGGACAGACAGAACAATATTCTTCGTGTAGTTACATTATGACACAAACCAAAACCAGTTCGTGCAAGGCAACTAAGGATATTCAGAACATGAAGTTATTATTAGCAAGTATAGCAGAGACCTATTCCAAAACGCGGTGACTTACGAAAAAAGTCTTCACTCATTTTTTTTTATACCTAACGCTTTTATTAGTTTCACCTGTATGTTTGCTTACTTGCTTGTTTGTAGCCGACTCTTTTGGGCTCGATTTTGCCCTACTTTGAACGATCAGATTAAATTTAATTTTTGCACACTGTCAAAGATCGATGACAATGCAATAATTCGATTAAAAAAATTCAACTAAAAAATGAAAACTAAACAATAGTTTAAAATAGTAAAAAAACACGCTTTATAGAAAATCCAACTAAAAAGTAGAAAATAAATTTAAATAAGTTTGAATTAAGAACAGTGTACGTAAATAAGAAATAAATGTATATAATTGTAAAAAAACTTAGGGTACATAGTGTCAATAGTTATAAATATTTTAATGACAGATATGAGTAGAAGGATTATCATTTTGATAATATCTTAAAATGCACCTTCCGCTTTTTATTGCATTTATTTCTTATTTACACTATTCTTAATTCAAACCTATTAAAATTTAATTTCTACTTTTTAGTTGAATTTTCTATAAAAACGTGTTTTTAAATACATGTTGATAGTTAGTAGTTACGACACTACAATTTATATCTAGGTGGTTTTACGATAAAACTGGTCGTTTGGCTTAAAACGCAAAACACCTTTTTTGACAACTTTGACGTTGATATTTTTTTTGCATTAGACCCTCGTAGGCATACCTACCAATGTAGCATGATCAGATCAACAAATGAGCTAGGCATCACTGAAATCATGTCAACACTGAACTGACGTGTCTACGAGTATAAGCTCACGCCAAAGAGTAACGATCCATTGTAGGTCGCTGTGCAATCTACCCCTTACAGCTACGAGTACAAGTAGGTACTTCGAAACATTCTCATAAATACCGCTGCTATACCCTAAAGCCATTGGAGATACCTGTGGCAGTCTATCCTACCTACTACTATATTAATGCATTTGTGATGAATAGTTTACCAGTCGACATATTATGTAGGTACCTGCCTTCCTCATCCTCAGCTCTGTCATCGGACACTTCCGTCGGATCACCACCGTCAGCTCGAACAACACTTACATTAGGTGAAGTAGATAAGTACCAGGTAGGTACATTACATACATGGCCGCCGTATGAAATTGATTTTTTGGGAATGTAATGTTGTAACCATGTATGAAAAATATACAGAAACCAATTCTAATATGGCGGCCATGTAAAAGTGGCTTCTATACCCGCTGTAGGTACATGGTGGTATGGAAGAAGGTAGAAATAAAACGACGAAATGAAAACAATCACAGTAGATGATGGAATTTATATTTTCATTTATCTATGAGTGGAGGTGACACTATTGTGTGCGTTGAGCCGTCAATATACACAATTACACATACATTACAGAGTTGGGCAGGGCTCGCCTCGCGCCACACACATTCCGCTCATTCGCTTTTACATACACTAACATTACAATATTGCTTCAATTCGCAACACTTACATCTTATAGGTATACTGTAGAGAATGTTATATACAAGGGTACAACTTGGTGTCGGGTGCTTCGTCAAGTGCACTCCCCCACACGGCGCACGGCGCACGGCGCGACCACTTCGACACTCTCCGCATATTACAAGTTGATGAAAAGCCTTCATAATAATCACTAGCTAGAGAGAGTACGAGTACCTACCCACTGAACTAGCTGGCGACCTCAGAGCGTGGCCGAGCGTCGAGCGCCGAGCGGGGAGCGCACTATCTACAATGAATGTCGTATTTTTGTCTAGTTAAGCTAACAGCTATAGCTATATCTATATATGTACAATATATGTTTACATCTAGCTACGCTCTGTGCGTACACAGCTATGTAATGTCCTACGTGGTACGTGGCTAACGGTGCTGACAGTTGTGTGCAGTTTGGTTGTGATCACAGGACTATGAAGCGTTTTATAACTCCTTCTTTATTTACATAGTATAATGTTACTAAAAATACCAAAATTATCCAAACAACATTTTCTGGAGGCTTGGTGACATTAGCAGGATACGGCGAATATTCGTGTTACCACCGATTATGGAGAAGTGTGATCGGTTACATCGTTGCAACGCGCAGTATTCGGATGTAGACGATGTCCTATGGATATGACGCGACAATACTTTGGTTGGGTGGCTACACTACGTCACTCGCTAAAATATACACAAAAACATCGTATATGCCTAGGCCCAACGACGTCTTAGCGCGCCAACGCAACACGAATCTTCGCCCGCGAATGTAGCCAAACCATTACCTATGTATACCTACACATACAATGTATGCCATCCATTTCAAATAAGTGGAATCAAAATTAAAAGTGATGCGCTGAGAAGGTACAAAGGCACCTATATACAACAATTTCTTATCTAAGTAGGAAGTTTTAAATGTGGTACAGGTTTTTTTTAAGTGAGGGAAAATCCATCATGGGTGTTATGCCGGACTCCTACCGACTAAAAACCTCACGTTACGCCCTGCAGCCTATGGTTGGGAGCCCCGGGTGAGTCTTTGGAAGAATGTCCCAGGACTCCCAACAGACCCACGGCCACCATTGCCGCCTCGCCTAGGGCTAGGGGGTGGTTCGGGTGCTATCCCGCGTCTTTGAGGGGTTTTGGGTTAGATCCCGCTTCTAAGGGGGGCGTACGTGAATTCCTTACGTCATGCTGCCGCCATGGGCCTGCTTCTGTAAGGACGGTGAACCGCCCTCTCACCGTCCTCAGGTCGCCGGTCATGGTGGCCGATATTCTTCGGCGAAGACACATCGGCGGCGCCCAAGTCGCCGACTGCGGAACTCGGGTGGGAGAGTTCTCTCCCGTTCCCACCCCGCCGGCGCCGCCTCTTTCACGAGTATGACCTGCTCGCAGAAAGAGGCGGCGCCTTAGACCATATAGATGATCTAAGGGCAGCGCAGTCCCACTTAATCCCGCTCGAGATCATGGCTCGCACCATGGTCTCGAGCAAGAGAGTGTCCACGTCCAGACCCACCACGAGGACCTGGCGCTGTTGCGCCCACGCCGTGCACTCCACTAGCGTGTGGAGCACCGTGTCATCGCTGCGGTCCTCGCAGTGCTGACACTCGATCGTGGTTTCCCCGGTGTCTTCGCCACAGATACCTACCGAAGCTACCGTGACCGGTAAGTATCTGTGACAACCGGTAGGAGAGAGCACCGTGTCTCCTCTCCAGCCACCCGTCCATGACCGGTCTGACGGCCGCGATTGTAGCGAATCCCCCCTTTGGTTGCTCAAGTCACACCTTCCATGTCTCCACGGTTTCCTGGTGGAGCAGGCACCGCTGGGCCTCAATTTCTCGAGACGCAGGCCTTTAGCCCCGCTCCAGCGCGAAATGTGGTACAGTAAGGTAAAATTGCTTTGCGGCTGGTTTGATTCATGCAATGATTTAGTTCTCCCTCAGTGCCTATCTCTTGTGACATAATTAATTGTCCCGATCAGTGGACATTTATGATTACCTACTGCTCTGCTCCTTTAGATAGCACCGTAATTAAATGTAGCATAATATTAGTATCTGGAAATAATAGAGTTTAAGAAACAATCAATATTAAGGATGGTCCCGTAAACGTATGTAGATGTAACATTAGAATACGTCGAATTAGGGCACGCCTCCATCTACCTACAAACTTACACTTCGCTGATGATAAGCTGCTTTTAAGGAAGTTTGTTTTATTATGAACTACACACAGTAAGTTTAAAACGTTTACAACATTAGAGGTGGCGACTCCACCAAACGTTTTCATGAGATTGCAATCAATGCTCCGTCTAGGTGTCGAAGAATTCTTATAAATTCCTGTTGCAATTGGAAAGAGACCACAAAAAGTCTCATCCAGTATCATTTAATAACAAAACATGAGTAAGTACTTCAACAAGTGATTAACAGAAAAGCAATACTATTGTAAGTATTCCATTGTACTTGCAACATAATGCTCCAGGCTGAGGCAACGCTCGACAAGGCCGCGGCCGGTCCCCGCGGGGTCCACTCCACCTGCTTATATATTATTCAAGCCGCGGACGGTGGCGGCGGCACGCTGCGACGCATAATACTTAATATTTATTGCACAAAAACGTTCGATTGGGGCAGCGCAGCGCGGCCGCTACCGTCCGTGGCCTTGACACCGTGTCACACGTCACCCACTGCAATAGGTAGGTGGAAACATAGCGATAGGTCATAGTTTGCTTCAATACTACAAATACCTGCGTTGAAACTGCACACAACTGTAAAAACTGCGTTAAGTGTTCACCACACGTCCGCGCTACACCGCACTAGTCCACCGCGAGCTCGGCTCGATCACATCACATCACTAGAGTCCAGGCGATCACTTCAAGAGTCAATGGGCACCGGGCACTGCGGGCGGCGCGGGGCGCTGGGGGCGCGCCCGCCTCAGAACCAGTACAGGTCCTTGGAGGTGTCCTGCACCTGCGCCTCCAGACCTGCGACACACAGCGCTCACTCAGTTCGGGTCAGTCACAAACAACGTTCCTATGCGGTACGACGGCGACGCGGCCCGTATCGATGGTTATAATGTCCACTCCGCTGACTGTTAACGATCACCTGCCATACTTAATTATTAATGTATTAACATTTTTAATGGCCATTACTTTTTTCACGAGCTGTTAAGGTATTTAATTCCTATTTATAATATAGAATTATCATTAAAACCAGTGGAAGGATTTTGTGATAAGTATCTGTACACCGAACTTAATGTTTATAACTTTAACTGCCTCGGAAGCGTAATGGTAGTGGTGTTATATGCAACTGTGTTTGCTAGTGTATTGGGTTCGAAGCCCTGCTCGAAACAAATATTTTTGTGATTTGCAAAATTTCGTTTCAGACTGAAAATGTTTTTTAATACCAAATATTAAGAATGCACTTATTTCGAATCAATCACCTTATAACGGCTCAACGGATCTGGCTGAAATTTTGTACAGGGATAGATTATTATCTGGTATGCTGTTTTTATCCCATAAATATACCTATGCTATGTCCATGGGAAGTGGTGACGGGAATAGAATTCTGCGCGGACATCATCTTGTTGTATTATAAATGTGAAAGTATGTGAACGGATCTGACTGTTGTTTGGTACAGGGATAGAATATGAGTAGTCTGGAATAACACAACCAAGGACTACTTTTTGTTTAGGCAATAACTTTCCAATGGGATACGGGAACGCAACAAGCGGCGGGCATCTTCTAGTGTCCAAATCAAGAGACTACGCGCAAGATCTCATATTTTATTTCTGTTTGTGCGACAAGTAGGTAGGTATTTTGTTTACAAAAACATACCTACTACAAAAATGTACCATAAAATGCTAATTTTCTCAACGAATTACTTATAATGAGTAGGTACTAAAACTATTTGTAATAACTAAAATTATACCGACGACAAATATTAATGTGAGCGTTTATTCATGTTTTCTTTTTTTTCTCGCAGGTACCTAGTAACATTATTTTATAGGTAGGTACCTACTGTAGCTTAATGTGTAGCGTGTAGGTACCCACATGTAGGTAGGTTTTTGATATCCTAATATGTATTTACTAGCTTACCCGCGCAACTTCGTTTGCGTCACATAAGAAAGAGTATATCACCAGTTCCCGTCGCATTTACTACTGTCGCGTTGCGTTTACTTCTGTAGCGTCTCGCGTCGTTAATATTCATTACTACGTAAGAGAGAGAGAGAGAGAGAGAGAGAGAGAGAGAGAGAGAGAGAGAGAGAGAAAGAGAGAGAGAGAGAGAGAAAGAGAGAGAAAGAGAGATGTTTATTCTCGCGTGTATTCCCGTCGCATTATATTTAAGAACAATTTCTTTGCGAGAGGGGTTTCCCGTCACATCAATGTATAAAAAATTATAAAATTAAAATAGTTATAGTGAACCAACCCTACACTTGTTGAACTTTTTAAGAGAAATAATTTTGTAGTAGGTACCTACATCATTTTCACATAAATTTAACCATTTACGCAGCACACGCATCGGAAGCTCTTAAAAGTAATAATGTTTCCCCGTTTTTGAAACATTTATCATTACTGCTCTGCTCTTCTTCTATGTAGCGTGTTGCTAAATAGCCTATAGCTATCCTCAATAAATGAACCATCAAGGTGTAAAATATTTTTTGCATTCCATTCGGTAGTTACTGCGATCCTAGCGTTCAAACAAACAAAGAAACAAACATGCAAACGAACAAACATACTCTTCAGCTCTATAATATTAGTATGGATATTGATATTAGAAATATGAAAGTTTGTGGAGATGTGTTTGTATGTTCGTTATTCAGTCATGCTCTAACGACTGAATGGATCTGAATGAAATTTCGCACGGGGATAGATTAGGCCTTAGAGTATAAATAAGAATACTCTAAGGATTAGGCGAATAAAGGTCAAATTAAAACTGTACAAACTAAAGGTTTCGTTTGTTAACGTAGTGCGACACCACGTCGCCAATGTATACCATACAGGGTTCGCCGATATATATTATGATATATATCACGATATATATCAATTGATTTTTACCTTGATATACATCAATGATTTATTCCGGTCTCCTGAACAAAAAAAATAGAGATTAATGTTTACCCTGGCAACACGTAGCGAAAAACTACAATTCAGAATAATAATTATTCTGAATTGAATGGTTTCATCTTAGATCATCTAACCAAAGGATGCGCCTTACTTAAGCATTGTTTTCTGCCAAGCCAATAGACCATTTGGTCTTTTGGATTTATAAAAAGCACTGTACATCAGTACATCATTTTATATGATTAAACTAGTACATTTCATTGTAGTTGACTGTACAATAAAATTTAACACATAACAGCCATTACGCGTTTGTCGATTAATACATTTTTAAATATAATGAAATTTTATATGTTTTTGTGTTTCCCCCTTCACCCGCTATGAAAACTAGCAGAATATTTTTGTATGCGGTGGTTCGCAAAGGCTAGTCCCGTGATATATGGTCTAAGGGTTTCATACAACAAACGTAATTTTTTTACCGTTTTTTTTTGTATAGAAGCCTCCGTGCGCGAGTCCGACTCCCACTTAACTGGTTTTTAAATAAAAAATTGGTAATTTGACACTTCTTTATATTATTTTGAATTTTTTTTCTCATTTTTAAGTGTTTAATCCCCTTTTATAATGAAATTCGCCTATTTTTCGTAGTCTATATATATCCGACATATATTCTTGATTTTTATTATAAAAATCGGTTTTTTTCGAACCCTGATACCCAATTATTTGGCTCACTATCCGTAATGCCAGGGTTCGAAAAAAACCGATTTTTATAATAAATATCAAAAATCCGTTTTTTTTTATATATATCCGATTTTTTTGATATATATATTATATCGGATTTATATCCAGGCTAAGAAAAAATGAACCTTATCACAGTAAAATTAAGGTTTCATTTTCAGTTAAAAGCTGACCATACTGGTATGTCAAAGGGGATTGCCCCAACTTAAAATGAGGTTGCCATTTTGGGAAACTATCTAAAATAATTCTGAATTGTACTTTTTCGCATCGTGTTGCCTGAGTAAACATTAATCTCCAATTTTTTTTAGTTCAGAACACAGGAATAAATTCATTGACATATATCAAGATAAAAATCAATTGATATATATCGTGATATATATCATGATATTATATATCCGCTGATATCTATCGGCGAACCCTGGTAGCTACTATGATAGCTAGTAGTAGGAGGTAATGACCCCAGCGAGGGCGCAGCGCACGCGGGTAATTGACAGGGCCGCGGTGATTTAGCGGCCGGTGCTCGGTGCACGGTGGAGGCGAGTGGTGGAGTCCCCTCCCCCGACCCCTACGCGCCGGGGCGGAGCACCCGCGCCCGGCCGCGCCCCCCGCCCCCGCCCCCGCCCCGGCCGGACACTGGCCGACCTGCCCCCTGCCCCCGGCCCCCTACCCCTGCCCCGCTCACCGCGCACTGCTCCCGACACTCAAAATAAGATTCAGTAATACATGGAGTCGTCTTATATAGATAGGTCTATTGGTTTAAGAAACCTTGAATTTCGACCTACACCCATCTGCGACATTATATTTATATTTTGTCAAGTCCCAAAGATTTATCAACGTCTCTATCACAAATTAGAGATAGTACAGATGGAAACCTACATACTAAATTCGCTGAGGCTACGCACACTTACAAAACTCATTCACAGACACAAGGTCAGGCGGTCTTAACCGAATTTTCAATACTGATTTGTGCGCGAGTGTGTGTAGCAGAGGGCAGGTGTGAAAAAGAAGCACATACATGAGTTTTTCAACATGAGTTTTCCATCTGTAGTATCTCTAATTTGTGTCTCTACTGTCTGTGATAGCTTGCTTCAGTGTTCATAGCTACCATCATCATTCATACTGCCCGTCACGAGGCTGTATCTCATAGCTAGAAAGCAGAAATTTTCACAGATTATGTAATGACATACATACATACATACATATACTCACGCCTTTATCCCCGAAGGGGTAGGCAGAGACCTATACCGGCCCACATTTCACCGTGTACAATTCGGTCCCACGTAACAGGTGGTGAGCCCATCGCCGTGTTGAAATGGACCGCCGACGTCAGAGCCTCGTCCGTTGTTCAGCAGGTGCACGAGCTTGCACGTGAGGTTGACTTGGGCCCGGAGGTGTTGGTAGGGCCCCACTGCACCCAAGTCAAGTTATGTAATGACGGTATAAATAAAACTATTATTTAATGACGTTTACGTCACCTAGGCGCCTTCACGACGTCATCAGTGTAATTGTTGGTATTTTTTTAAAGTACAATAGGGGTAGATGCGGAATGAAATGGTGGCAGGTACCTATTCTCGTGTCGCCCCGAGGCATGTGTGCCGTTTTCATTGTAACGCTAGGTAGGTACCCACGGCAAGGGTAGTGGTGGGTGGCGCTCCCCGCCGCGGTATTTGTCAATAAGCGGCGCCCCTCGCCCTCGCCCCCGCCCCCGCCACCCTGCGGCCGCGCCCGCCATCCGTCAGGAATGCAGTGACACTGTGCTGTGCCTACCTACACATGACACTCTACCTACAGACATCTGTCTACGAATATGACGTGTCGGCCTAACTCTGTCTATGCATTGCCTGCTATGGGTACCTACGTACTTACCTACCTGCCTGCTGTGTGTAAAGTGAGAACACTTGGAATTAGAGATATTGTTCTTAGGTACTAAATATTCTATACTAGGTAGGTACTTTAAGTTACAAAGGATAATCTACACCGAAAACTGAATACTCTACCATAGAGTTATTATTACTAGTAGTAATAATAACTCTATGTACTCTACCAATATTTCAAACTAGCGAATTATTCACATAGGTAGGTGTCTGCGTAAAACAAGCAACAAAGTGATTATTCACTAAGTACTTCAATCAATAGAACTAAACAGTTAAGTTAAGTGACCATTACCGAATCTAGCAACAGGATATAGAAACTGTTCCGCAACACACCGACTCCGACTCTGTAAGACACGCCTATCGAATATTATAATTATATCCAAATGATAAGATGTTGACGTATCCTAAACCATAGCTAACCTAACGTGTTATTGTACAAACATATATTTAGCAAAGTGTTAACGCTAGAATATCGAACAGTATCTTCCTGGGCAAGTCGTCAACCCGCCTGATCCGAGCCTAGTGGACTAGTGCCGTGGACCTGGACATACACGGAACAGCCCGCACGCTTGTCCCCTCTCCGGCACCTCACGCACCGAGGCTACCACCAGCACCAGGCCTCACCTGGTGGCTATCGCGTCACACAATACAACTTAGCACTCAGATATATAGGTAATTATGTTACCTACACAGATGTACCTACGGTGCAATGACTACACCATGTAAACACATCAGCAAAACACTATAATTTAATTTGTAAAATTGTAATATACCTACGTAGTAAGTTACTATACATATCGATATTATTCGATAGAAAAATCATCTGAAAACCATATTTTGACTGCATTTGATCGAACTTATTTGAAACTAAGTGCTAGAAACACTTTGATTACACGTGGTCTCAGATTAAAATATATTCTTTTAGTGTTAGCACGTGGTGTAATGTGACAATTTTTTGGAGGCTACATGCACTCCACGGTGCACAGAGTTGTCTAACCTAACAAATGAAATACACATTCTCTGAGTCGAGGACACCCTCGCCCCGAGTGAAACATTATCTGTCAAGTTGACGAACGAACCTCGAGACAAAAGGGAGCGCGCCTCGCGCATGGGTGGGGGGGGGGGGGGGGTGGCTTGATCGCGGACAAGAATTTAATTTGCGAGAGGAGAGGGGAGAGGGCCTCCTCTCGCAAATTAATTTTAATCGTCGTCATTAGGAAGCGCGCGGCCCCTCGGCGGACACTGGAGCCCTTTCAACTCGCCGCCCGTTTGTTTTTACTACATCAACCATCGCTCGTAATCGTTTCTTACCCGTCACTCGGTAATTATGCCTATCCTTAGAATCTCATCTAAATTCCGAGCTGTGAAAGGTTGTATCGAGGATGGTTTTTTAGGAAGGCACAGGTTTAGAGCACTCGCACGACACGACGCACGCTACTCCGACGCGCACGAACTGCGGCCGCAATGATGGAGAGACGCCGTGACGCGTCCGCCGAGCCCTCAAAGCAGGAATGCTTGTTTTGTCATACTTATAAAGCGCCTAAATCATCACAATTAAAACAACTGCGCCAGAAGAGAGCGGAATCTCTTTGAATATGAAAATACACGCGCCCGCCGCCCGGGCCCGCGCCGCCTCCGCGCTGTTACTGAAACATTTTGTCATTAAAGTATGTACCTACCGTTATTTATCGCGGCGTTTGATCGTTTACACCGAGCCCGAATTATACGGATGCTTTTGATATCCGCGCACATTAACGAGTGCCGCCGCCCAGATTACCCGCATAACATCTATCAACGACGATCGCTCTGAATTTCAGGGGGCGGCGTATCTCGTTAGTTATGTGTAGAGCACAAGAGTCGCTGTCGACACTTGGCGCGGTCGGGGCGGCTAGTGCGAGTCCACACACGCATTACTCCTCCCCTCCACTGCCCAGTCAAAACAACTGCTGGAATAGTGCTCAGGTAGGTGGTTATCTACAGTAAACAATTGATACCAGATTCTTTACATCTGCTCGTACGTACCAATATTATATTAAACATAGATTCTTACACTAGGTTTCATTCATCATAAAAACCGAAGTACCTAAGTTTTGTCTAGAGATGGGCCGAGTACTCGGTTGATACTCGGTACTCGGCGCACTCGGCGGGTTTTTGATACTCGTACTCGGCCGAATAACTCGGTTTTAATGCCGAGTATACTCGGTTTAGGCAAAGCAATATATTTAGGTGGATATAATTAAAACATTGCACCTGGACAAGAAAATCGCTAGAAGGATCCGTTTGGGCTGGGCAGCCTTTAGCCAAAGACTTCTATATAAACTGAGGTAGACATGCCCTACGCACCAATTTTTGAAACCTATAAACTGCGCCAATTTGCAGCGTTGCTCGCACTGTTGTGAGTCAAAACTTCGAGTGTAGGTACTCGACTTGTAATCAGAGTCCATACACCTTCTCTTTTGCTCTTGTTCTATTCGTATATTGCTATTGTGTGTGGTAACAATTACGTAAAAAATATTAATAAGTAAGTGTAGTCGTAGCAATGTGTGTGTTTGAGGATTGCTTTTGAAATCTCGTTTGTTAGAGTACGTCTACCTCAGTTTATATAGAAGTCTTTGCCTTTAGCATGCTACGTCGCGTTTTCAATTCGCCTATACCGCAGTGTCTGAAGACGAAAGTCTACAATCAGTGCATACTACCAGTTATGACATACGGTGCCGAGACGTGGACACTTACGGTAGGGCTAGTCCATGCTCTCAAAATTGCACAGTGAGCTATGGAACGAGCCACGCTTGGAGTATCTCTGAGGGATAAACTCCGAAATGAAGTTATTCGGCGGAGAACCGGAGTGGTGGACATTGCTCGCAGAATAAGCACATTAAAGTGGCAATGGGCAAGCCACATCTTTAAACGTAGGGTAGGACGTCCACCCGCCAGATGGACCGACGGCCTGGTGAAGGTCGCAGGCCGGGGCTGGATGCGAAAGGCACAGGACTGTGTACTGTGGCGTGAACTGTGAGAGGCCTACGTCCAGCAGTGGGCTGCTAGAAGCTGAGTTATTTGATTGGTTGATAATTAATACAATAGGGTTAATCAAAAGTATTTATTACTAATTGTTTGTAAACTAGCAAGCGACTGATTAGATGAAAGGCGCAGGCGGGGTGAGGGCTGTATCAACACGAGTTGGCCGCTCGTGCCGCGTGAACCTGTTTGTACTGGTTTAAGGCCCGAAACGGGAATTTGATTGAAGCGAGTTACTCGGCCGAGTACTCGGTTGGAAAAAAATTGAACCAAGTAAAACTCGGTACTCGTTACTCGGCAAAAGTGCCACTCGGCGCATCTCTAAATGTCACATACCTACATAACAAGACTTCTGAGAACAACAAACCTCGGACCCATGTCCGAGGTTTGTTGTTCTCAGAAGGGTTTGCGGAACTCTTAACTATATTAAAGGTAATCGACAACGAGGCTGTTCCACCTATCCCACCCGGCATCCCACCTGGGTGGTAATGAAAAAAAATGTGGATTTTTTTTCCACTCTTCCCACCAGGGTGGGAAAAGAAAGAACATTTCAGCACCTTTTAAATTCCACTCTTCCCACCCTAGGGCCCACCAACTAGCGAAGTTACTTATATTAATTTCAAGTCATAGCTCGCAGAATAAGCACTTTAAAGTGGCAGTGGGCAGGCCACATCACCACAACAACAGGCGGCCGATGGAGCAAGCGAGATCTCAAAGATGGGTCTACGCTAGACGAGCCGAGCACGAGCGGAGCACGAGCCAAGCCAAAATTCGTGTAGTGTGGACCGACGTACGAACCTCGAACGACACTTGTCATCGCAAGCAGAGCGGCTCGGTCGGGCTCCGCTCGTGCTCGGCTCGTCTAGCGTAGACCCACCTTTGGAGTGGAGACTGCGACTTAGCAAACGTAGCCTAGGACGTCCACCCGCCAGATGGAGCGACGATCTGGTGCAGGTCGCAGGCTGGGACTGGATGTGAAAGGCACAGGACCGTGTCTTGTGGCGTAAATTGGCCATAAGCTGATTTGATTGAATTTCAAGTCAAGAAGCCCCCGCAGTGACTCTCGCCCTTTTTTGAGATGTAGTAGTTAAGGAGTTAAAGGTACAATGGGGTTGACATATTCCATTAGGAATAGAAACCCCTAAATAAATATTGAATAAGAAAAAAAAATGTTATGTTATTTTTAATGATAATGATACTTAAGTAAATTTGCTAGTGGGTGGGCCCTGGGGTGGAAAGAGTGGAATTGAAATGGTGCTTTTATCCCACCCAGGTGGGCTGGGCGGCGCATGTTATCTCCCAGGTGGGATAGGTGGACAAATCCGGAATTGAAATGTTCCACTCTTCCCACCCGGGTGGGAAGAGTGGAATATTTTTTCCACTTTACCCACCAGGTAGGATGGCCGGGTGGGATAAGTGAAATAGTCGAGACAAATCAAAGGGTTAATGCAGACCACGCACTAGGTACGCCACGCTCGCACTAGCAATCAAGTTATTGATGATGAGAGGCGGGGATAACTCTCTCTCTGCATATGATTATGTTGGAGTCGTAGAGGGTGGTCTAATATGCCAATGCTGGGTGGTGCCAGTGTATCCGCACGCGTGTACTTCTGCTCCCGTTCCCGCATCACATCGGGCACTTATTTCGGAGATACCAAGCCTGCTTTTATGTACATATCCCTGTGTTATTTCAGAAAGATTCGTTCTTTAAAGCGTGAAATAGTAACAAACATCTATCCATACATTCCTACTTACAAGCTTTCGCGTTTATAATATACTAGCTGATGCCCGCAGCTTCGCCCGCGTAAAATTTGTTCCCGTGGGAACTTATTCCCGGGATAAAAAGTAGCCTATGTGTTATTCCTGACTATAATGTATCTCTGTACCAAATTTCAGCCCAATCCGTTCAGCAGTTTGAGCGTGAAAGAGTAACAAACATCCACACTCACAAACTTTCACATTTATAATATTAGTAAGAAGTAAGGATTCATGACCAACGGTTATCATATATCATTTCTATCCGAATAATTGGTTGTCCTGAGGTGACGGGAGGCCTCGAACCTTTGTCGCAGCGAAGACCCATAGCGTCCTTGGCTGCCTTCTATCGAATGTATCACGGCGAATGTTCTGAAGAGCTCTTCAACCTGATCCCACCATCTCCTTTCCGATCCCGAACAACGCGTGCCGGGCAGAGATGCCACTCATACACAGTGGAGAGAATCTTCGCCAGAACCGAGCGTTTCAAAAGATCGTTCCTCTGTCGAACTATAAAAACATGGAACGACCTGCCCGCACACGTCTTTCCCTCATCTTACAATCCCGGGTTCTTCAAGAGGAGCGTGAAGAGGCACATCACAGGGCCGCCAACTTGAGGACCACTGTAAGAAGTGGCCCCCAATCGCTAGATGCGCCACTGCTTTCTTACCATCAGGCTGGTGGCGACGTCAATTTGGCGAGCTGAATATAAAAAAAAAAAAAAAAAATCATAGGACACTTCTATTTGCCAGTACAGCAGCTGCACGCAATACATAACATGCTTATTGACGAGTACCTATCTACCTTGTAAACCTATCCTAATGTGAACTTTCCTGCCCGTGTTGCTTGAGACATTTAAATTCGACATCCAACAACAACAGCCTAAAAAGGAGTGCAACGGTTAAAGGAAACACGACGTGTACAATAGGAATGTGAAGCAGACCCAGTTGTGTTTGTTGAAGGCGCAGAAAGAACTCTAACGATGTCGCTACACGTGGGTCTAACTTGAGTCCAGTCATGTGTACAGACACGTCAATACACACAAACGTGCATAGGAAGACGCGCCTGAGAAGATACATACCATCTCCGAAGCGCTTAGGACACAGGTATGTGAGTGAGTGGTGTGTGTGGGTGTGGGAGGGTAGGTACGTACCGGGCACCGCGGCGTAGGAGTAGGGCGAGCAGGCGGCGGGGTCGAGGTGCGCGTGCGGCGCGTGCTGCGCGTGGCCCCAGTCCACGGGCTTGTACTGGTGGTGGTGCGCCGCGTGCAGCGACGAGCGCGGCAGCAGCAGCCCGCCGTACGACATGGGGTGGTGCACGTGCGCCGCCGCCGCGTGGTACTCGGCCGCGTGCCGGTGCGCCGCGCCGTAGCCGCCGTAGTGCGCCGCCGCGCCGTGCCACGGGTCGTACTCGTACAGGCTGTCCACGCCCTGCGCCGCCGTCGCCGTCGCCGCCGCGTTGAAGAACGACGCGGGCAGGTTGCGCGACACCATCGGCACGCCCTCTGCGCACCACACACACGCTATAGGTACACGACATACAACAGCGACATCTCTTATTGAGCTAAGTTTACCACCACCAAGTGAGGCAGCAGCGAGCAACAAACTCCACACCAGCATTTCCTCCAAACGAAACATGAGCCTACTGGCTGGCTACGACTAGATTGTCAATAGCTAGGGTCAACAGTATGCACCATCGTCTTTGGTCAGGGTGATAGACCTTTATAATGTCTCTCGCTTGTGCATCAGTAAATAGGTATACCTAACTAGTACTTCTGCGAAGAGTAGACCTCGCGAGCTACCAGATATCGAACCAAAAAATTCTGTGAGGCACCTATTATACATATGTGTCGCATATCTGTATAGGACCCGGTACGCACAGGACTTAGCTATCAGCCAGGTCAGATTATTGACGCTGTGGTAATCGAACAGATATAAGTAGTCTGCCTGCTTTCAAACATCCATGGCCATTCTTCGATTGAAAGCCTCTTTTATGGCCTCCAAAGTCCTATCAAATAGTTGACCCTTTCCGTAGTATTTTTCAATGTAACTATCAAAATTGGAACATTCCCCTCTAAATTACCGCTGTGGCCTACCCTCACTTTCCATAAGAAGCGTGAGGAGCAGGTCGTCAGAGCATAGCAGAACATTCATAGAACGGCGCAGATGTAATTGCTCTATCTAGACAAAGTCGATAGTAAGTACGGGTATCTACACACAACACCACATGATCAACATCGAAATTATTAAAATCAATGTCATTTGATGTGCCATGATTCACGAATCACTGCGGTTGTAGCTATAGTGAAACATTGTTGATATGGCCCAGCAAAACCTGCTGAGAATTGACTAAAACTTCCTTTTCGCCTCGAAACTCATGGTTTCATTTATTTATTCATTTATTTACTTAAAACTTTATGCACAAATTCGTACAAAGGTGGACTTAATGCCATAGGCATTTTCTACCAGTCGACCTTTGGGTGATGCAGAGATAAATAAGTAGAGGAATGTGCTCCAGGTTGATATCGAGACATTCTAATGGTAGGTACTCTTCTTTGTAGTATAAATAGTGTAAAAACATGCGTTCAGCCCAGATCCACTGCACTCATTCAGCCAATTAATACCCAAATAAATGCAGCAAGAACTAAACCAATCAAACACACGATCACAATAACCCATACATATATATACTATAATTATTATAAATGTATACATATCTATTATATATATTATTATGCATATACATACATACTAATACTCTACATATATACTTTATATAGTAATATATATTTTATAATTTAAACAATAAGGTAAATACATAATCATTGAAAAGAGAATGCATTTCCTATTCTTTGAAAAGCTCGCGTACTTTATGTTTGAATGTGAAACGGTTGGTGCATGTCCTGCCTTCTGGCGGTAGCGCGTTCCAGAGAATATTATTCTTAATATTAATTTATTCTTAATGACAATCAAATAAATTCTTGACTGCCTCTGTGGCGCAGTCCGTAGTGATACCGCCTGCGGCGCTGGAGGTCGTGGGTTCGATTCCCACCGGAGACAAATATTTGTGTGACCTATAAATGTTTGTCTCAAGAGTCTGGGTGTTTCTATGTATAATATGTATGTATTTAAAAGTATATAAGTATTAATATCCGCGGTCTGATACCCATAACACAAGGAGGTTATTCCTAGCTTACTTTGGTATCAGATAGCGTTGTGTGAAATGTCGGTGAATATTTATTTATTTATAATCACGACAACAATAATTCAATCTACCTAATACATATTGTCTACTAGCTGACCCTCGCAACTTCGTTTACGCCACATAATGTATATGTATAGATATAGATACATATAATAAAACTGTTGACGGTCGAGAGTCTGTACATGGAAGATATTTAGAAAATTTTAATTGTAGGGCGTTCTCTAATCAATACTGATGCCGAAAATGTAATTTAAATCTTTCATGTCTGTCTGTCTGTCTGTCTGTATCCCAAATAAGTATCACGCCGAAACTACTGAACCGATTTGAATGATACTAGGTACATTCCGAGCTTATAGTCCGAGGAAGGTTCTTGGATAATTTTGATTCCGATATTTTGTTTGGTTCCTGCGGGAGAGGGGATGAAAGACAAAATAATTTTTCAGTTGTAATTTCTCAACGCGTGGTCTGATTTCAAATATTTTTTTAGTGTTGGAAAGGGATTTTTTTAAGGATTGTTCCACACTCGTTTTAATATTGAGGGTTCTGTAGTTTCGAAATTAGAGACATATCAACTTTCGCTAAACCTAGAATTCAAAGGCTCCTTTGGAATAGAGGGTAAATCTAAACGGGGGTTTTTTAGTTGTAATTTCTTGCTGCGGGGTTTTTTAGTTGTAACTTCTCAATGAATGGTTCGATTCCAAAAAAAAAATCAGTGTCATAAAGGGAGTACTTTAAGGATTGTTTCACACAAGTTTCAATGTTGAGGGTTTTGTAGTTCACGAATAATAAGGTGTATGAAAGCACAGGTATTTTATAAACACACTCATGGGAGCGTATGAAACTGCCCTGTTTGCTTAATCATAAAAGAGCTTAAAGATTCAGTCCATTCTAAAACAATTCATCATTTTACAATAGCCATAATCATGAAGCTCTTTTATGATTAAGGCTACACGACAGTTTAGATTTACCATTATTTAGATTTACGAACTCCATTAACCATTATTTCAACTTTCGCAAAACTTGGAATTCAAGGATTCTTTTGAAATTTGCTGAAATAAAAATTCGTACTTATGACTTTCGGATAAATGAATACCGTCCTTTTGAATATTCGGAGCTTTGTTTCTTATAGTACGAGAGCCCACGACCAAAACCATGTCTCATAGCAATACGGCAAAAATCGTTAGATTGTATGATTCTGAACCCGACAAGGTGTGTAGTAACGGTCGAAAGTGTAGCAACTGCGTGGGAGGCCATTTCTGCTGTGTCAAAAAAAAAAGGCAGTCGGTATTATAGCAATACGTCTGATAGTGAAAATGTACATAGATTTTATAATTGTATTACGAAAAAGTTTGTTTTCTGACATTTTGCGCGTAGCACATAGCCTGAGCGCATTTTTGAAAATGTCAACAAATTTAGCCGACCTGTATCATAGCAATACGGATAATTTTTTTTTTAAACTTTTCGTATTGCTGCCAATATTACCAAAAACCTGTTTTCAGACACTTTGTAGCATATACTCCCAAAAACGAAAATAACGTTTCGGAGTCGCCTGGCCGACACATCCTGGACGACGATTCCGAATCCGACAGCGATTGAATACGAGAATATTTTGTAACCTTGAATAAACCGTTTTTTTTTTCAACTTCATCCCAGTTTCCTTTTGTGCAATTTATTTCAGTCCTTTAACTTCAATGTTACGGTTTCGGGTAAATTCTTTGTTAATTATCATCTAATAAATTCAGGGTCGCAACGTATTCATTGGTTTGTAACGGAGAATTCAAGATGCCTCAATACGATTTTCATATATATTTTTTTTATTTATTTATTTATTTATTCACTTCTCCCACCACTATCATTACAGGTGTGTACACCCAATGCGATAGTGTGGTTCATCTTACAATATAAGTATCTGATACTACATTACAATAAAATGATACATACATGATAATAAAAAACCTAAAACTAAAAAGAAAACCTTAGAATTTGATATCTGAGTATCGAAAAGTTGTCTGATAGAGAAGGTGCTACACTTAATTTGTCTGATATAATTTTTTTGCACATGTGGACAACTTATTTTATCATGTCCAACAATTTTCAGACATATTGCTATGATACCGATCGGTAAAATTTGTTAACATTTTCAAAACGGTCTCAAAATTGAATGCGTTTACATTTCCGCCTGAAAATTGTTTTGTTCGCATCAAATAACCAAAATTTACTAATAAAAAAGATTTTCAGACGTATTGCTATGAGACATTTTTTTTGTCTCATTTTTAATTTTTTTAAGTGATTTTACGGGTTTGCGCTACACCACTAACGTCTGAAAAATATGTTTCCGGTATCTCAGTACTATCATTCAACTACAGTCTGCAAATCAGACATATTGCTATGATGCAGTTCGGTAAAATTCTTTGACAATTTTGAAAATTCGGTCAGATCAAACGCTACGCGGAAAATGTCTGATATTGGTATTTTCGAGTTCAGGATAATCGTATCTATCGATTTGATGCGGTTCTGGCTGTTTTGCTATGAGACAAAAATTTTGGTCGTGGGCTCTCGTACTATTAGGAATAATAATCTTCGGGATTTTGAATATCGGAATATTCAAATTCGGAAAAACATATTTCGGAATTTTTGGGTGTTCCCTGTAAATAAACCCTAATATTATTAGGGTTCCGTACCCAAAGGGTGGAAACGGGACCCTATTCATGAGACTTCGCTGTCCGTCTGTTCGTCATGAAGCTGTATCTCAGAAAGCGTGTCAGCAAGAGAACCTAAACTTACACAGATGACGTATTTCTGTTGCCGCTATGAGAACAAATAATAATATTTAAAGGGGCTCCCATACAACACACGTCATTTTTGCCGTTTTTGGGTACGGAACCCAGCGTTTATTTTTAGGGTTCCGCACCCAAAGGGTGAAAAACGGGAGCTATAACATTCATGAGACTCCGCTATCCGTCGGTCTGTCTGTCCATACGAGTCTGTAACCGTAAGTCAGGAACCGTGATAGTTAGAGAGCTGAAATTTTCACAGATAATGTATTTCTGTTTCCGCTATAACAAAAATTATAATAACAATAATATTTGATTCTTTACTGTTTTTTGGTGCGCGAGACCGACTTGCACTTGGCCGGTTTTTTTTTTTTTACAACAATTTTTGAGGAATTATATTCTTTATATTTTTGCCAAAAATCATCAAGATCCGTTCATTAATAACGCGACACCAATATTCCCCCCTTTTCTCCCCCATTTTTCCCCTTATCAAAAAAGCTCTCGACAATAGTTGTTAATTTATTGTTATTTCTTTCATACTTTTGGTTATTGATAAAACATTGGACCGAAGTAAAAAAATAAGAACAACTCAAGATATAAAACTGTTTAATTTAAACGGGTGTAACAGGAAATATTCTTTTTGTAACCGCTAATGTTTTTGATCAGTGACTAAACGTATCGAAGGCGATCACAAAAAGTCGAACAAGGGAATTATTGTCACTTCTGAGAAGCGCGGCCGTGTGACCGACACCGGCACCGCGAGCGGCGCGTCGCGCAGAGGCACACTCTCGGACCGACGCACACCACTCGGTGCGCCCGACACCACCGAAGTTTGCAACAATATCAATAGGTCATGGTGATAATACAACTTGGTTCTTAGGTTCGTATCGTATATTCAGCCTAGCTTTCTGTAACCACACGATGACACGATAGCTTGCTATGACTTGTAACCGCTTTTTATGGATACACCGAATACTACTAAACGAATGCAATACTGAGATCGACTAAAAGCAAATAGGTAATAATTTATTATGTAATATGTAGTATGTACCTACTAACTTCTCGAAACATTCTCGTGAAATGAGTTAATTAGTAGCATAAAAATATCCGTGGCGACGGGAAAGAATACTACAAAATATCCTCACCCTAAATCCAAACGGTCCATTGCGTAGAGAAGGTAAACTCGAAATGAAACCCAGTAGACAGTAAATTCACAGTCATTAAGCCAAGTTGATGGCGTTATAGGCGGCTTGAACAATTTCAATTGTGGGCTGTGGGTTATCACAGTCTGCGCCTGTAAATTTCAGCAATAGGCTCACCACCTATTACGTATGGTGCTGCCCCTTAGGGGATAAAGGCGTGACTGTATGTATGTATGAAAGTATCACGCAGGACAGTTAGCAAAGTGAAAGTTAATGCGATATGCAAATCATCTCTTAGCGACACGTAAGTATCTACCCCTGAAAAGACGGTTCGGTACATTATGCAGTAGGTTAGATGGTAAATTCGAAGCCATTGGAATTCTTGGACGGACGACCACACTAGGAAGTTTAGTGATACGTGGTGTGCAAGGTCATGTGGTGTAGGCGGCAGGCACTGTTTATAACGTGATCCGAGTTGTTTTTCCCGAAACGAGCGGCGGCGGCGGCGTGGCGGGACAAAGTAGCCCGGCCTCGAGCGATGCTAAAGCTATGCGTTTTTGTCACGCGGTCTCTTTCGGCCAGCTTTTAAGTAATGGTCCGCGTTTCTTCTGATCTAATCACGAGCGCGTAACTATGTCCTCAGTCTCCTCGGCCGCTCGCACATCTCGTCCACGAATTCTTCCTGTTTTTAGATGGTGCACTACCTACATCGCCAAACCGGTCCTATAGCTTCCCCTCCAAACTACCTATATCGTTCCTAAAGCGAGTAGGTAGATACGTATCGAGAAACTACTCAATAAAATCGAGTTTCATAATTGGCAAGCTAATGGAGTGCACAATGGCTGACCGAGAACGAGTGAAGAGCGACGCGAGCTACATAATGAGATGAGCAGTACCAGGGCCCGGGGTGCGGGGGAGGGGGGGAAGGGAGGGAGTGCGGGCCGCGGGGAGCTTCTAGTTTGTAATTAAACGCTGAGTTTAATTAAGGCGGACTCGAGAATCGTCCCTGTGATTTATCTATTGACTAGCACCTCGTAGTACAGACAGACCGAGCGGGGCGGACCTCAGACCGCTCCCACCGCAAGTATCTGGGAGACTTGATATAAACCATTCAGAGGAGCCGCGAATCGTTTTTATAAAGTGCCTTAATGAAATTTGTGTTGTTTATGTAGGGTTCATTTGCCCAGTAACGGTTAAAGTAACGGTAAGAAATCAATCGCTGATATGATTAGAAGCACCATTACGTGTATTGCGAAATGGCAAAAGTGTGCAAAAAGAAATCTGAATTTGTAGAACAGCTTACCTACCTATATAAAAATTTTGTCTAACACTTGTCCCTTAAGAGACACCTTTTGCAAACTAAATTGCGAGACAAGTGCGGGTTGGACTCCAGCATTGAGGCTTCCGTACCAAAAATCGGCAAATAAACATGTTATTTTATTGCAAGCAAATCTTAATATTTTAGCCTAAAAAACTGATTATTCCTAAAATACACAGTTTCTTTTTCAACGGTGAGGTGTACCTGCGCGTTTTCTTATGGCGGTTTTCCCAGTATTCCCTTTACTTTACACGAATTTTACCCTATGCAAATTTAGATAAACTTGCAGGTTCGCTTTTAACCGGACTATTTAATTTATAGTGTCAAATTTGACAAACAATTTTTGCCAATCCATATATATAAGAATGTTTTGTGTGTTTAAGTATCTATTAAAAACTCAAAATTTACTGAATCGACTGAGCTCAAAATTGGACACGATATACAATAGAATTCAGAGATAGTTTTAGGCTACTTTATACACTTCTATCACATCAGCAATAAGAATAAAATAGCTTTAAAAAGTGATTTTACCAATAGATGGCGCTGGTCGTTTTTTTATAATTATTTCTGCCAGCTTCAGAACAAAATATTATAAACAACCTATTTAGAAAGTACCTACCAGATTGATGTTTTTTATGAGAAGTTTGATTGCGGCCTCCTTGCATTCAGAATAATAAAAGAGAGTACTTATGTACCTATTAAAGAGGTCAGATATGTTTTGCATGTTATTTTTGTAGTTTTTGGACATTCGGAATTTTGGACTTTAGACTTTTGGAGTTTTGGAGTTATGGAGTTTTGGACTTATAGAATTTTAGACTTTTAGACTTTGGACTTTTGTTTTGGACTTTTGGACTATTGTACTTTTGTACTTTTGGACTTTTGTACTTTTGGACATTTGGAGTTTTGGGCTTTTGACCTTTTGGACTTTTGGAGTTGTATAGTTTTGGAGTTTTGGACTTTGGACTCTTTGAGCTTTGAACTTTGGACATTTGAACTTTTATACTTATGAGGTTTTGGACTTTTGTAATTTTGGAGTTTTGGACTTTAGACGTTTGGAATTTTGGAGTTTTGGAATTTTGGAGTAATGGAGTTATGGAGTTTTGGACTTTTAGAATTTTAGACTTTCAGACTTCGGAGTTTTGAACTTTTGGACTTTGGACTTTTGGACTATTGGATTAGGACTTTTGGATTATAATAAATAAAATTATTCCTCAACGAAGACCTTTTGTGACTAAAATAGTATGTTAACCTTGATATGTTCCCTCTCGACAAATATCTCGTCATCATTGATATATAGACTTTAGACTTTTGGACTTTTTGGCTTTTGGACTTTTGGACTTTTGGAGTTTTGGGCTTTTGACCTTTTGGACTATTGGAGTTTTAGAGTTTTGAAGTTTTGGAGTTTTGGAGTTTTGGAGATGTGGAGTTTTGGAGTTTTGGACTTTGGACTTTGGAGTTTTGAACTTTTGGACTTTTATACTTTTGGAGTTTTGGACTTTCGGAATTTTGGAGTTTTCGAGTTTTGGACTTTGGACTTTTGGACTACTAACTCCTATGTATATTTCTTGATATTTCTTTCGAAAAATAAGGTCATGAAGAAGTTTCACTTCTTACGTGTATACAATAGTACACGCACACATTTATTTTTAAATGTACCCATCATTTAGTTTGTTACTCATTTCTCATAGGTACATAAAACCACCATAAAAAAGTCACAGCGAAGCGTGGCAGTGTACCGCTAGTATGATATAATTTGTAATGAAAACTATAAAAAGTATGGTCAAGCCTACGTACGTTTGCGTCACACCTGTAAAGGCGCGCGTTGCTCTGTGGCGTCACGTGTAGGTATGTCGTAGCGCAAAGGTGTGTCGTGCACGTGGACTCATGTTTGTAAGTGTCCTGATAGCGGCAGTGCAGCAGTGTTAGGGAGAACGCGTAGAGGAATAATAAGAGAAACGTCAATGACGCTACGAGGGAGGGTAAACCAGAAAAGTGCGCTCTACAAATTGCAAGTTTAGTGTTCGCGCCGCAGGCATGTGTCGGAGTGTGTGTGTCAGTTAGGTATGTACAGCTATAGTTTGTACCCCTGATATGATCTCAGCAAATAGGATCAGGGAAAACGAGCACGTGACACAAATTTGCAGGGGGCAATTTATAATATAGCCGAAAGAGCATTTACGCGGAAAAACTGTTACCGCAAGAGTTTCAAAAATAACCACGACAGGGATGGCGGTGTCTGTCTCCTCGACCTCCTCTAGCTTCAACTGCCTGTCTGAGTAGTTGACATTCTACAACTATCATATTCGCACAATTAGTTGATGTGGAATCCCAATTACAATTGATGGTTAGCTACTGGCGTCGCCTTCCGGGTGTAGATAGGCGGAAGACTAAGACACTGATTAGAATTAGTGGAATACTGACTATTGAGGGGGTGCTATGGGGCCCTACCAACCACCCCGGGGTCCAAGCCAGCCTCACCTGCGAGAGGTGCACCTGCTGATAAACGGACGTGATCATGACAAACGGAAATGGAAAATTTGATACAAAACCCGTCTAACCAGAGTGGTGTAGTAAGGTCAAATACCCTCCCATGATACATTGGGAGAGGCCTACGTCCAGCAGTGGACTGCCACAGGCTGATTTGATTGTATGTGTCAGATAGTTGAGCACTGTTAAGCGAAAGAGTCACGGAGTCCTACAGGCGGCTAACCTTGAAAACAACATAGTGGAAGAAGAATACAAGTGGAGATTTGTGAAAACAAGCTGGCAAATGGTAAAAATATCTCGCAAGCTCTATTGGAAATAAAAAATTAGATTAGTTGAAAGAAGGGTTGTCGGGTTACCTTTGGGCTTGTCGAGCGCGAGCGCCCTGGCGAAGTGGTCGTCGACGACGGCCGCCACGTCGCCCGAGTAGTGCGTGAACACCACGCAGTTGGCGCTGACGTACTGCGCGCGCGCCCGCCCCGCGCCCGCGCCCGCGCCGCACTCGCCCTCCGACTCCGACGAGCCGCCCGCTGCAACACCACCCACCACATCAGCCTAGGTGCCAGCAGTCGCCAGTCGCCAGTCGCCAGTCGCTCCCTGACGACTGGACGTCCTACCCGCTATCGGTTCTGCTACAGATGGGGCCAGCCCAATGCCACTTTATAATTATATGTATAAGGGGAGATCCACTGGCGAGCCGGCAAACCGACTGGTCTAAACCGCCGGCTCACGTTGGTTGGTGATTCATCAGTGTACCAAACAGATCCACTGGTTGGTTTTTGCATCGTGGGCTTCCAATTTCAAGCACGTACGAAGAGCCAGAGAGTTTAAGTGCTGTTATTCCAAAGTTTATTCCTCAAAGACGCTCGTCGCGCAACTTTGATGACGTGGACTAGTCCTGCCGAAGCAGTCCACGTCTCGGCACCAAAAGCCAACTGGTGGAATGCACTGGCTGTAGACTTTCATCTTCGAGCATTCTTTCTCAAATAAGTATGGTGGTAGTGGTCGTGACGAGTGGTACTGACCGTCGGCGCTGGCGCGCGAGTGCGCGGACAGGTCCTCCTCCTTGGCGCGCAGGCGCGCGGCGTGGTGCGCGAGGTGCGCGTGCGGCGGGGAGCCCGGCGACTGCGCGCCGCTGGACGCCGAGCCCGAGCTGAGCCCGGCGCCGCCGCCCGCCGCGTACGCTTCGCTGCCGGCATTGCCCGCCCCGCTCTGAACGTTGAACTGGAAACACGACCCACCGTCAGCCAACGCACTTATCACTTATCACTCTAACCACACTACGCTACTTAGAAAATAAGGATCTCAAGAAAACTGTACCAAATATCTGGGTATTTTTAAAAACACCCGTAATATGGGTATCAAATAAAGAGCTCATTATGAGGATTTCAATGGTACAGTCAACTACAATGAAATGTACTAGTTTAATCTCACAAAATGATGTAAGTAGGTATCCCTGCGAGTGTCTTATTGAACTAACCGAACATGGTATCCACCGAACTTGACATTAACATGTAAGAGCAATCATTATGTGTCCAAATACATTTATTTTTTATTTTAAAGTTTTTTATACATTTATTGTTAAAAATTACAGAGAAACATAATTATTACATATCTATATTTACATTATTACTATCTAAACTAAACTTAAAAAAGGCCCCCGTGGTAGGTATTGTGCCCAAAAGACTAGCAGCATTCCCCCTTTGAATAGCAATACCTACCTATTCGTTGAGCGAGAAAACTGCAAGCCAGTAACCAGTTGACTCCACAAGGCGCTTTTTCAAATTCTTGAAAAATTTTTGCGCATTGGGACCCCATGGACCTACGGTCTCGACACCGACTGGACAAGAACGATACGATGAGTCGAGACCCAAATATTTATTAATTTTAAGATTTTCAGCCGCTTCCGCTGCTGCACTGGCTTTTAATTTTGATTTAGGAAGATGGGACGGGGCCAAAGTGTCAACACAAGTTGCAACCCACACCAGGACCCGACCCATCTCCCAAGGTATCAAAGTTATACCATCCGGTCTCTTGCCATCGTCCCTGAAAACGCCGTTTGGCTCTAAGAGCGCAGGCACATTGGCGGTGGCAAGAGCACGGCGTATGATGTCGTTCAGCGCAGCGTGGCGTGAGAAGCGGCCTGAGCTCTTTAAACATGAAAGACCATGATGCCCCAAAGTGTCAACGTTAAAACCGCAGGTGCATCGATGTGGAGCGCAAAGCGTGACGCCAAGTCTCAAACCAACTGAAATTCTTAGGATGTCCGGTTCCAAAAAAGTTCCGGTGTTGGCTGTAGGGAAAGCTTTCAACCAATCACCATTTCTACTGAGCACTAATAATGTGGCCCTATCCGGGCCTAAGCTAGCATTTAACAAGGAGTCAAAGGTTAATTTTGATATAGAAAGTTTTAAAGTTGACCAATCAATAAATGTTACTGTCGAGTTCGGTGGATTCCGTGTTTGTCACAATCTTAACTTTGGTTAGTTCATTATGGCACATCATTTTATAAGATTAAACTAGTACGTTTCATTGTTGTTGAATGTACCCGTATACAAAAAAAAACAAAACAAAATGTGTTTTATTCCACAAAACGGTGACATGGAAAGTTAATTTAAGCTAAGCATAATTAATTAAGTTTAAAAACATTGTCACCTAAGTGCAGAATAAGGCCCCCTCTCAGCTTTTTGCTGCCTCACTGTTAACGTGACGACAGCACTGATTTTCAGAGGAGGCCATTCGGGACATGGTGACGACAGTCTAAATAAACTGCTTACTTACTAATAAATATCTCTATGCACTAAATAGAAAAAAATAAAAATAAGGAAGCAACAAAAGAATACCTACACAAAGATAACACTGACAGCTACACAAAATTAATCATTAAAATACTTTTAAACATTGATTAAATTTGGCCCTGCGGCTGAACTGTCAGAAACTCCTTCGCCTCAACATGTAAAAACAGAAACGTCACGCGTCAAACTCAGAGTCAAAAACACGAACAGTTTTACGATGCCGAGAATAAACAGTGAACAAGAGCATTTGATAAAATAACATAAAATTTAAACTATTGTATCAGCCGTACAATTATCCAACCCCGAGCACAGGCATGCACCCACGAAACGTGACCGCAAAACGCTCCTTTACACAAGATAACAAAGTGCCTTAGTGCAACAAAACCATGAGAATCAACCATGTTTCAAACCTTTAAATCTATTTGTGAAGACCAGGTAAGCAAACCCATTGTTATTATCCACTATTTTCCTACCTTAAGTACCTACATAACTAAGTAAATAAAATATTTATGGACACTCACACACGCCATCCTATCCCAAAGGAAACTAGGTATAACCTGATTGTTTTTTATATTTAGCTCGCCAAATTGACGTCGCCACCAGCCTGATGGAAAGCCGTGGCGCATCTAGCGATTGGGGACACTTTCCGTAAGACTTCTGACATACTGAATGATCCTCGAGCCCAAAAAAAAAAAATTTTTTTATAGTTACTCATAAATAAGTATCATGAAGAAATAAGAATAAATTGGCTGTACATAGATTTAGGCTTCATAAAATAAGTAATTCTTTTGCGGACATTTGTATTGGAATGTACAATACATTGCCGACAGCCATAACAGTGTCAGTTAATAAATTTAAAACACTTATAAAATTTTAAAGACTTTCTAGAAAAATAAATAAATAATAATAATGATACTAAGGGTTCTTGGGGTGTTCTTCTCAGTCTGTAGCATTTCCGAACCCTCAGTAGAGTTACAAAAATTATGACAATAATCTTTTTTTTTTTTAATTTCAAAGGAAATAAATTTCATTTTATTTTATTTTTTATTTTTTAAATATGATTATTCCTTTTTTTCACTGGCCTACCCAGCGACCCGGTTATGGCGAGGCGCAACACTGTTTCGTGGGTAATAGTGGGTAGTAGGTTTATTGGGTATGACGGTCCCACTCCCGGGGCCGTGATTCCCACGTAAAGCAACCTTGTTTACTCCCCTTAAGCAGTGCAAAACAGACGTGGACCGGGTGCGGTCCTTCCGGCCACATGGGCCCAGATTCATAACCAGTTGCCTAAATTTCCTTTATTTGCAACAGTTTTATTATTAACAAGTGAGCTGAAAAAAATATTCATTTCAATATTTAAAAATTACAATGATGCATATAACTATTTACAATATAAGTACATGAAACAAACTAAACTAAATCTTAAGTAGGTCATCACTTTCGCTTCTTCTACTTTCATAACTGTTTTCATACAATATGCTCTCTGATTAAGGGTTACTCTTGACGTGGCCTTTTCCTAGTACCTTTACGCCCTATACTGGAGACAAATATTTGTGTGACCCATAAATGTTTGTCTCAAGAGTCTGGGTGTTTCTATGTATAATATGTATGTATTTAAAATTATATAAGTATTAATATCCGTGGTCTGATACCCATAGCACAAGCAGGTTATATCAGATAGCGTTGTGTGAAATGTCCGTGAATATTTATTTATTTATATTTCGCCTTATAGTTTTTTATCCCACATAACAGGTTAGGCTATTTTAAATAATTCAGTCCACGTTCACGCCTAAGACGTGCACTGAAATGTTTTAGATTACACATTATGTAGGTACATGATCTATATACATAAGAGTATTTAGACACACATCTTGTAGCATAAAAATGAACTTATTCTAGACCAGGGCTGTCCAAAGCAGTGCCCGCGGGCCGCATGCGGCCAGCGACGTCAGTTGTTGCGGCCCGCGGAATCTTTTTATCTTCTTTATTTAAATACATAAATGAGCAAATTATTTTTCCCGCAACGTAATTGAAATATTTTGGGTATGTATTCGATCAACCCGACGGCATTCCAGGCCGAGCGTGGGTCCTGGCTCTCAAGGAGCTTGGGCCTCGACTTATAGGGCTCTTTAGCGCATGCCTCGTAAATGCTAGTTTCCCAAGGTCTGGAAGACAGGGAAACTGGTCTCGATCTGAAAGGCGGGGCGGCCGGCAAATTCCCCGTCACGGTACCAGCTGATCGTGTTGCTCGACGAGGTGAGCAAGCTCTTAGAGTGCATTATTGCACAACGCCTCGTCGGGCACTCACACGCGTGGAGCCTGATCTGGCGGATAGCCAGTTTGGCTTCCGTCAGGGGCGCTCCACCGTGGACGCGATCATGCGCATTAGAGGCCTGATGGAGGAAGCGTCTCTCAGGGTGAGGCGGTGGTGCCGGTGTCTCTTGACATCGCCAACGCCTTCAACACCTTGCCATGGGTCTGCATTAGGGGGGTGCTTATTTACCATGGAGTGCCTCCCTACCTCCGTCGAATTGTCGGGGCCTATCTCTCCGAGAGGGTCATAACTTACCCGAGCTGGCTATTGCCGGGTCGGCGGGATGTGTCGTGCGGTGTTCCACAGGAATCGGTATTAGGGCCGCTCCTGTGGAACATCGGTTACGACTGGGTGCTGCGTAGTACGTTGCTCCGAGGGATTGGCGTAACGTGTTACGCCCACGACACCCTTGTTACGGCGCGGGGAGCAACGCTCCGAGACGCAGTACTAAAGGCCACGGCAAGGATTGCTCAATTCGAGGGTCGGATACGGTGGCTGGGTCGCGAGTCGCCCTTCTCAAATCTGAGGCTCTGTGCTTTCACGGACCTCGGATGGGGCCACATGCCGGATCCAGCCTACATTTAGGGGGCGTCAGCATCGGAATCGAGCCCTCGATGAAGTATCTGAGGCTACCGAGTACGTCGGTGGCCGGTGGAACTTCGGACATCATTTCCGAAGTTTGGTCCCAAGTCAAAAAATTTGAGAGTGATATAGCACTCTTCACTCATCTCTTAATGGTCGCAGTTGAGAGTGTGAAGATTGATTATCAACTGGAACTGTGTGGTATGCAATCAGACCCCTTTTACAAGGGCAGAAGAAATCGATTTTTTAAGCTCCTTATTGAACATTTCCCGAAACTGACTAATTTCGGACTAAAAATGGGCTCGATGAGTGGCAGTACCTAACTTTGTGAAAGTGCATATTTCAACAATAAAGTTCTACAAATCGAAATACAGGTCTTCATTGACAGATATTAAACTTAAACATGCACTGCGTCTAGCTAAGTACTAAGTTTGAGGTTGATGTTGACAGAATTGTAAAAGACAAATTAATGAGAAAGTAGATAATAAAATAATGATACCTATTATACATGTATTTTACTTTGTTAAATATTTTGCGGCCCTCCAATGTATTTGGCCATTTTTGTTGGCCCTGGGTCCCATCTAGTTTGGACAGCCCTGTTCTAGACTATCGTTTTTGTTCAGTTTTTCGTCACTTTTGAGACAGGGGCTTTAAGTCCCTGGCAAGATAATAATAAATGTCGAGTTACAGGGCGGATCCAGATCATAACTAATCTCCAGCCCCGTTCCCTGTGTTACGGCAGCAGGTCGATGCGGCTCCGTCTCCATGGACATGACATGGAACTCGATAGAGGTTGTAGTAACTATGGCTCCTAAGCTATAAGGATTACTAAGGACTATCATAAACTTCCCAGTTTAGCAAGCCTGTATTTCGGGAGCTTACGAGTTATCCCATATAAGCTTAAGCAAGCCTGTATTTCGGGAGCTTACGAGTTATCCAATATAAGCTTAACCTAAGTTTTAACCAAGAACGTCAACACTAGATGATTCAGTTAGGGCATAAGCAATCAGGTACCTATGTCATGTGAGTGGTTGTGAATATGTGGGGAAGAGTTAAAGTGCGCTACGAGAGCCACGCTCTCGGTTATCAGTAAGAAGAAAGAAAGAAAAATGAAAGAAAAATAGTTTATTCCACTAGCACTACTAAAACAAAAAAATATCAAAAACAATAACTAAAATATACATCCTTAAATCTAAAAACACAATTTCATTACCGCACTCTGTGGAATAACGGCCGCCTCTCAGCTTAATGCTGTCTGCATGTGGTTCATGCAGCCAGCGCTGGTTTTCAGAGGCGGCCGGACGCGACGCGACTACCCGATAAAACAGTCAGCAAAACAACAAATTTAAAACAAACATCGCCAATCACATGCAACTATATTTAAAAAAAAAAAATTATATAATAATAAACATAACAATATGAGGGCTGGCAACATTTCTGGCAGTTTCCGTCTCCCTCCGAGCGAGAGACGCCACGCCACGCCACCGCCATTACTGTCAAGTGTCAATTCATGAATTCAATCATATTATCAACTTTGACTTTCCCTTTCATTCCCAAGAAACTGGTTAAACCAGATAATGGTAACTTGTTATTCAAGTAATAATCATATTGATAACAAAGAAGATACACAGTAAGCGACCTTAATAAGTTGTGTTGCATGTGATTACGATTTGCATCCAGTAATCAATGTTCTGTTCTTTGGTGTAAAATGCGTTTAATGCTGTGTCAATCTTTACCAGTTCATGTCAACATTAACGGAATCATTCACAATTTCCATTATATACCATAACCATAACTCAAAGAGGTTTTAACGCAGTCGCCCATGAAATAGGTAAGCCAATCATTTTACCTTAGACTATTATTCTGCAATCTGAGCATTATACCTACTCGAAAAAATACCGCCACACAAATTGGTCCGGTGTTCACTACATTTATTAAAGCAAGTTTTTATTCTCTTTTCTAGAAATTAAGTAGTAAGTTACTCAGATACAGAAGTGGGCATTAGGACTTATAATTATATCTTAACTAGCTGATGCCCGCAGCTTCGCCCGCGTGAAATTTGTTCAATCATTTGTGAGAATTTATTCCCGGGATAAAAAGTAGCCTATGTGTTATTCCACACTATAATGTATCCCTGTACCAAATTTCAGCCAGATCCGTTCAGTCGTTCAAGCCTGAAAGAGTAACAAACATCCACACTCACAAACTTTCGCATTTATAATATTAGTAAGAAGTAAGATTTAAGTAATTTAATTTATCTAAATTCCCTTTATTTCAGACAGGAATGAGAACGGGCCACATTCCCCCTCACCCCTGGCACAACCAGCCCCTGGCTATTACATATCGTGCTTCGACCCACCCTACTCGACGGCTAATCCCACAAGGTAATTAAAAAACACTCAAACTCCTCCCAGGAAATTGGATAATTAGGCAGTAATCATTCCTTGACATTTCACACAATGTTACCCGATCCCAAAGCAAGCCAGGAACAACCTGCCCGCGTCATGGGAATCAGACCACGGATATCAATACCTATATACTTTTTAAATACACACACATTACACACAGAAACACACAGACTCCCGAGACAAACACCCATGGGTCACACAAACATTTGTCCCCGGTGGGAACTAAACCCACAACCTCCAGCGTCGCAGGTGGTATCACTACCGACTGCGCCACAGAGGCAGTCAATCATTAACTAAATACATAATTTCCATAACATGAACAATATATAATTGTATTTAAATTACCTAAATAAGTGTTATTAAAACATTCAAAATATGTACATACACAAAACTATAAAACAACAGTCACTATATTAGGTATAATGAATTAAAGGCATCTTAGACAGATTTTATCTGTTGTGTCAAGTATAATGTCCTGAGATGCCGTAAAAATGTATTTTTCGTTTTCAGGCCGCGAATTGGTGGGGAGAGTACATTCCAACACTTAGCAGCCGCATGACGAAATGTACCTCGGAAAGCTGCCGTTCTGTGCCTGGGAAGTGATAAAGGGGGCAGCCCTGATCTCCTGCTAAATCGCTGCTTCTCATATCTCCAGCTCAATTTTTCTAAGAGATAAGTTGGACTTAGATTTTTAAATAAATAAATAAATAAATAAATAGCCTTTTATTTCTTGCTTAGTTAATACAGAGTTTAAAATAAAGTCAAAGTAAATTTAAAATTAAATAATAAAAAAGTAATGTAACAAATTTAAAAAAAGCGTAATTTTTTTTTTTTTGTTAGAATGTATTTTCTTTTCTCAATCTTACTCTTTTATGCAAGAACCCCTCCTCAGGTGAAGGTGAAGGCCTCCTCTAAAGAATTCCATTTGTCTCTATCTTTAGCTATTTGCTGCCAGCAGGGTCCAGCTGTTTTTATTATTTCATCCTCCCATCTAGTATGAGGTCTTCCTTGAAGGCGGTGGCCGTATGGACCCTTCCACTTTGTAACCCTGCTGGTCCACCTATCGTCTTTCAGCCTCGCTACGTGCCCTGCCCACTTCCATTTTAGCTTTTTTGCGTAACTTAAAGCGTCTATGGCTTTTGTAATACCTCTTATTTTGTTGTGGCGAATCTTTTGCATTTTTTTAATGTTGAGCATACTTCGTTCTATTCCGCGTTGACAAGTAATAATTTTATTTTCAGTTTTGGTTGTATACTTCCACGTTTGACATGCATAGGTTAGGCATGGTATGAGGCATGATGTCATAGCTTTTGTCTTAGATTTTTAATCACCCCAAACAATAAACTAGCCAGGTGTAACTTCCTCCTAGCTTCCATTTTAAGAATTTTTAGCTTATTCAGAAAAGGGGTTACATGACTTCTTCTGGGGATGTCAGTGCAGAAACGAGCACAGGCGTTCTGAACTCTTTGTATTAAATTCTCAGTCCTCCTAAGCAGACAGGGACCATAACATGACAGCCGTTAACCCAAGTTGAAGGCTACGGATGGATTAAAAAATTTCAGCAGTGGGCCGTCACAACCTGCGCTTGTTCATTTCCCAAAGTAATATGCACACCACTAGTCGGCTAGTAGTACTTGTAATAAACAGTCTAGGAGACGTATTAGGCCGTGTACACATCTATTCGCCTATGATTGATTTGATATACCTAGCTGTCTATCTATAGAGTCAGATTATATTTAAGGCTTGTAGGGCCACCACCACCTAGTGACGATTACGTTCTGAGATTGGGAACTGCCGCAGTTGGCTACGCCATAACATCAAACAGATAGAGATCCTCATGTTAATTGTGCTTTGCGACTGAAATGACGTTTAAATGATGTTGTAGGTGTATGCAGTAAATAAATTGTGTGCACACTTATATAACCAGATGTGAGTGGACATTGCTAAGAATCGACTATCGGAGCGGTCAGTTGTCTCGCCTCTCAGGTCAGTTAAGTACGAACACACTCGGCAACACATTATAATTATTGTGTTATAGATATTTTGTTTTATTATGAAGTACCATCCGACACTGAGTGCGCATTGAATGCAGTACGTTCGTACGTTACATTGTAATGACGAATGACATGAGAACTGATTAATTCTTTGACAAGTCTTATAATGAGGGCGCGTAAGGTCGCGCGCCTTGCGCGGTGTGCGGCGGCCGACGCGCGACGGCGAAGGGCCGGGAGTGGGCACTGGTCAGTGTCACGAGCAGCGAGGAAACTAACCGCAGCTAGGACCTAGGCCGACATTCCGTCTCAATGGACAGTTCCACTAGCTGCTAGCTGTTGAGCTAGCAGCGGTATTGCAAACCGGTAAACGTACCGACGCGACGAGGCGCCTTACCGCATGACATTGAATTGCTAAATAACGTAACAGTAAGTCGCGCGACTAGCTTGGGACTGCTTACATTAGCACAATACAAGTGTAGCGGACTCATCATGACTGTATCAATGCTTCATAATACGAGGAACAAATCTCTTTTCTAATAAAGGCTTTTTTAGGGTTTCGTAGCCAAATGGCAAAAACGGAACCCTTATAGATTCGTCATGTCTGTCTGTCTGTCCGTCTGTCTGTCCTTCTGCGTGTCACAGCCACTTTTCTCCGAAACTATAAGGCCTATGCTATTGAAACTTGGTAACTAGATGTATTCTGTGAACCGCATTAAGATTCTTATATAAAACTAGAAAAAACGCAGTAAATTTTGGGGGTCCCCATACTCAGAACTGAAACTCAAAATTATTTTTTTCATCAAACCCATACGTGTGGCGTATATATAGATAGGTCTTTAAAAATGCTATTGAGGTTTGTAACATAATTTTTTTGTAAAGTGAATAGTTTGCGCAAGAGACACTTCCAAAGTGGAAAATGTGTGTGTCCCTCTAACTTCTAAACTAAGAGAATGATAAATCTAAAAAGAATATATGATGAACATTGCCATAAAAACTACCAACGAAAATTGGTTTAAACGAGATAGAGCTGGTAGTTTTTTTAATACGTCGTAAACCGCAATTTTCGGTTAGAAAAATCACTACCACTGTGAACGTGTTAAAACATCAATCAAAGTTACAACGAACGACAAGAACTTTGATATTATATTACTTGCTGCTACGAAACCCTTCATGGGCAAGTCCAACTCGCACTTGGCCGGTTTTTTTTATATATTTAGCTCGCCAAATTGACGTCGCCACCAGCCTGATGGAAAGCCGTGACGCATCTAGCGATTGGGGGCCACCTCTGACAGCGGTCCCCAAGTTGGTAGCCTTGTGATGTGCCTCTTCACGCTCCGTTTGAAGAACCCAAGATAGTAAGAGGATGATATGACATAAATAGCTAGGTACCTACACAGTGGCCAAAAACGAATTACACATAGGTACCTACAAAGGTTTGCCAAGCATTGTAAGGTCATCGAAGACAATTCGCACCGAGACGAATAACTCTAATCTATTAATTATGATATGAGTGTTTGACATCAGCTTCAACTTGTTGAGCAAACGAGTACTTTAAGTAGGTATAATACCTATACCACAGATTACTAAATAGTTACTACGTAACCTATACTGAGCAGGTTGAGGCCTGTATTATTGTGATAGTGAAGACGAATGTGGTTGACAATGTGTAATGAAAAAGTTACTTTGTTTCACGACTTAACAGTTCATAATAAAATAAGTTATTTAATCAAACGTTCACTTTATGGTCTCTATGTTGTGCCACTGTATGGACACAACTTGTACAGTATCTAACTAAACACAATGAAATAAATAAAACTAAATCTTATCGTATACTGCGAAATGTATGTACCTACGTGCATAACTTCAGAACGGCTGGACCGATTTCGCTAATTCTTTTCTTCTTATGTTAGTTATAGCCAGGGCAAGGTATGTATCCATAAAAAACTAAGAAAATAAAAAAAAATCGCCGGGTCAGCTTGTTATGGCGGTGGAACAAAGTTCGCCGGGTCAGCTAGTCAGTAGCATAAATATATAAATATTTGTGGACATTCTAACACAACACCATCTAGCCCAAATTTAGCTAATATAAGCTTGTGCTATGGTATCTAGACGACTGATAGACATACTTTTATATTTCTAAATACATCCCTACTAATAATATAAATGCGAAAGTAACTCTGTCTGTCTGTCTGTCTTTCTGTCTGTCTGTCTGTCGGTTACGCTTTCACGCCTAAACGGCCGGAGCGATTGAATGAAATTTGGTTTAGGGATAGTTTGAGGCCCTGGGAAGGACATAGGCTACTTTTTAACCGACTGCGCAAAATGAGGGTTATGATTTTACGATATAACGACACTTACGCGATAACGACTTCTACGCGGTCGAAGCCGCGGGGAACAGCTAGTACATATTATTCATAGAAAACACCCAAACTCCGAAACAAACATTTGTGGATCACACAAATATTTGGACCGACCCAGGGCCTCAGCGCGGCAGGCGGTTACTCTGCCCATTGCGCCACCACTGCACCGAGGCAGTAAGATGCAGGAGCAGGACTACAATTATGCCTACACAAAACGTTCGTAGTTTTCAATAAGGTTTAGTAATCCAATATAATTTGCTAGATACACATTAGATTACACGCACAAGAAAAGAAGCTATGTTGTGCAGTCACGTGCCTACTCAGCCCTTCGTGCGTTTTCACATCGCACATCATGTGGTATTGAACCAACTAGTAGCTACGGCTCCGGCGATAAGAGCCAAACGAATAAGGAACCGTACAGTTAAGTACTCGTATTAGATGTAAAACGTGTCACTTGTCGGTACTACCCGTTCGCTCTAACTTTGCCGCTGGCGTAGAGGCGTATACCCGAATTGTTAAATTAGACGAAGTAAATTGACAGTAGCTAATGTCAATTCGTCATAGAAAATACGCAACATTGTATGAAGAAGTGACATTAGTTGCTGTCAATTTACTTCGTCTAATTAAAAATTCGACTTTAGTATGGAGCCGAGCGGCAAAGTTAGAGCGAACGAGCAGTATGTTATTTGGCAAATGAGTCTACGTTCCCCGCCGAGGCAGACCCTCGGCTAACCACTACCTTGACCATTAGGTAGTGGTTAGCCGAGGGACTGCCTCGGCGTTGTGTGGCAGTGAACACTTAGCGACATTGTCCCCTACCTATAAACCTGGGGGGGGGGGGGGGGTACTTCTAACGCTAGGAACTACACTCATACACATACAAAGTACGAGCTTCTGACGAGCGATCTAACCAGGTGTCTGTCTATGTCAATAATGTGTGATTTAAATGTTCCTCCTCTTTTTTTGAAGTCACAAAAACAAAACAAAAATACTTTCAGAGAATTTGTCAATCTATCCGACTTGAGCTTAGTATTGAAAGTTATTATTTGGAATAGATATTTGTGTCGAAAAGGTGATAAAATAAAATCTCCCACAAAAATATATCCGCTATTTAACTGGATTATGTATCTTTCTCGTCTTACCTCGTTTACGCTAGCTTGTACTAGTTACTAAATTTGTTCTGTGATCTAACCCCGGATTTGGGTTTTAGCGAATGGTATCAGCAAACAAGGTAATTCTTTCCGGTAGTGTTCGTTCATAAATTGGGTAAGCACGTGTTTACTGATGTACTTTTCGAAGTGAAATGTTTCTGAAGTAATGATTTGTAGCCATTAGCATCTACGGCGCGTATTCTCTACGTGTCTACGTGGCGCGTAGCCCGACACGAACTTGGCGGGTGGAGTTGTTTGTAATTATTTGTAGCCATTAGCATCTACGGTACGTACTCTACGTGTCTACGTGGCGCGTAGCCCAACACGAACTTGGCGGGTGGAGTTGCTTGTAATTATTTGTAGCCATTAGCATCTACGGTGCGTACTCTACGTGTCTACGTGGCGCGTAGCCCAACACGAACTTGGCGGGTGGAGTTGCTTGTAATTATTTGTAGCCATTAGCATCTACGGTGCGTACCCTACGTGTCTACGTGGCGCGTAGCCCAACACGAACTTGGCGGGTGGAGTTGTTTGTAATTATTTGTAGCCATTAGCATCTACGGTGCGTACTTCTCTACGTGTCTACGTGGCGCGTAGCCCAACACGAACTTGGCGGGTGGAGTTGTTTGTAATTATTTGTAGCCATTAGCATCTACGGTGCGTACTCTACGTGTCTACGTGGCGCGTAGCCCAACACGAACTTGGCGGGAGGAGTTGTTTGTAAATATTTGTAGCCATTAGCATCTACGGTGCGTACTCTACTTGTCTACGTGGCGGTTACTCTGCCCATTGCGCCACCACTGCACCGAGGCAGTAAGATGCAGGAGCAGGACTACAATCATGCCTACACAAAACGTTCGTAGTTTTCAATAAGGTTCAGCAATCTATACTAATATTATAAAGAGGAAAGATTTGTTTTTTTTGTTTGTAACGAATAGGCTCCGAAACTACTAAACCGATTTGAAAAATTCTTTCACTGTTGGGAAGCTACACTCTTTGCGGTGAACATAGGCTATACTTTATTCCCGTATACCCACGGGAACGAGCACTACGCGGATAAAACCGCGTGACGTCCGCTAGACCAATATAATTTGTTAGATACACATTAGATTACACGCACAAGAAAAGAAGCTCCGTTGTGCAGTCACGTGCCTGTGCCTACTCAGCCCTTCGTGCGTTTTCACATCGCACATCATGTGGTATTGAACCAACTGGTAGCTACGGCGCCGGCGATAAGAGCCAAACGAATAAGGAACCGTACAGTTAAGTACTCGTATTAGATGTAAAACGTGTCACTTGTCGGCACTATCCCGTTCGCTCTAACTTTGCCGCTGGCGTAGAGGCGTATCCCGAATTGTTAAATTAGACGAAGTAAATTGACAGTAGCTAATGTCACTTCGTCATAGAAAATACGCAACATTGTATGAAGAAGTGATATTAGTTGCTGTCAATTTACTTCGTCTAATTAAAAATTCGACTTTAGTATGGAGCCGAGCGGCAAAGTTAGAGCGAACGAGCAGTATGTTATTTGGCAAATGAGTCTACGTTCCCCGCCGAGGCAGACCCTCGGCTAACCACTACCTTGACCATTAGGTAGTGGTTAGCCGAGGGACTGCCTCGGCGTTGTGTGGCAGTGAACACTTAGCGACATTGTCCCCTACCTATAAACCTGGGGGGGGGGGGGTACTTCTAACGCTAGGAACTACACTCATACACATACAAAGTACGAGCTTCTGACGAGCGATCTAACCAGGTGTCTGTCTATGTCAATAATGTGTGATTTAAATGTTCCTCCTCTTTTTTTGAAGTCACAAAAACAAAACAAAAATACTTTCAGAGAATTTGTCAATCTATCCGACTTGAGCTTAGTATTGAAAGTTATTATTTGGAATAGATATTTGTGTCGAAAAGGTGATAAAATAAAATCTCCCACAAAAATATATCCGCTATTTAACTGGATTATGTATCTTTCTCGTCTTACCTCGTTTACGCTAGCTTGTACTAGTTACTAAATTTGTTCTGTGATCTAACCCCGGATTTGGGTTTTAGCGAATGGTATCAGCAAACAAGGTAATTCTTTCCGGTAGTGTTCGTTCATAAATTGGGTAAGCACGTGTTTACTGATGTACTTTTCGAAGTGAAATGTTTCTGAAGTAATGATTTGTAGCCATTAGCATCTACGGCGCGTATTCTCTACGTGTCTACGTGGCGCGTAGCCCGACACGAACTTGGCGGGTGGAGTTGTTTGTAATTATTTGTAGCCATTAGCATCTACGGTACGTACTCTACGTGTCTACGTGGCGCGTAGCCCAACACGAACTTGGCGGGTGGAGTTGCTTGTAATTATTTGTAGCCATTAGCATCTACGGTGCGTACCCTACGTGTCTACGTGGCGCGTAGCCCAACACGAACTTGGCGGGTGGAGTTGTTTGTAATTATTTGTAGCCATTAGCATCTACGGTGCGTACTTCTCTACGTGTCTACGTGGCGCGTAGCCCAACACGAACTTGGCGGGTGGAGTTGTTTGTAATTATTTGTAGCCATTAGCATCTACGGTGCGTACTCTACGTGTCTACGTGGCGCGTAGCCCAACACGAACTTGGCGGGAGGAGTTGTTTGTAAATATTTGTAGCCATTAGCATCTACGGTGCGTACTCTACTTGTCTACGTGGCGCGTAGCCCGACACGAACTTGGCGGGTGGAGTTGCTTGGTTACTGGTAGCGATTAGAATCTAGTGCAAACAACAAATACTAAAATCAGAAAAAGGGGATATTAAGGGGGGGTGCTACCATAAAACAAACGTGATTTTTGCTGTTTTTTGGTACGCAACTCTCTGTGGGTGAGTTCGACTGGTTGGCCGGTTTTCTTGACTTAAGTATACATAAACAATTTTCTAACTTTTTGGATAGTCCATTTACGGAGAATATAATTAGGTACCTACCTAACTACTGGAAATCGATATAGTATTCCCGACCACACCCCCTACTTCCATTCCGACCAACTTAATGGATCATCGGATTCCAACTATTCAAGTGTAAATTGCAAAGTATTCAAGTGTAATGTGCAAATGCAAACGCTATCAACAGATAAGTAGGTACGACGGACACGAGACAGAGCCCAGCCCAGCCTGGCACACAGGCAGGTCGGGGCTGCGCAGTGCGCCACTATCATCATCATACTCAATAAAGAACCTAAACACTGACTGTTAATGCCAATAGCATAATAGTCTGAACGTGGTCTCGTTTCACTTTTAGAACACTAAACAAACTCTTTTTAACTAAACGCGTAGAGATAACAATCGGCATATAAATCGTATTGTTTCTTAGAAGTTAACACTTTATAACGCTGTTTCATTTTAACGGCGGGCCGTTGATTTTTTTTATCGATATCTGATTGTATTAACATAAATGTTCCATCACTCGCGCTCGACAGGACTGCACGCCCGCTACCCGCCCGGCTGCAGTCCCACTGACCTAGGGCTTAGGGCTAGGCATTACTTGAGCGTTGTTGGTGTACGACACAACTCTACATACAAATGCATTACGTAAACCTCTACCTAGACATATTCATATAATATTTCTGCGGAATTCTGCGCCTAGTCGATTTTCTTCACGCTTAAGCAATGTAAATGAGAGAAGTATACATGCCGATAATAAAATACTTGCGTCTATAACTGCATGCAAATATAATAATGTTCGTGCGGCAGCCGCTAAAGACCGGCGAGAGGCGCCCGCTGCGGACTCTAGACGGACGACTTGTACAACTCGACTCTGTTAATTAGCATCCCAGTTGCGAGCAGTTCTCGAGATTTACATGCGCAACCCGCAGATGTAAGTTATAAGTAGAACCGCCGAGAGACACAGGAGAGGACTCGTCAAGTGGTCGGTCGGCGGACGCGCACTTTTTGCCGCCGCGCCGCGCCGGTGACATATGGTCCGGTCGGACCGGTGCGCGGAGCGGTGCGGTGCCGCGGTGGGTGCGCGCACAGACCCGCCACACTGGTATCTGCTGCACCGGACACGATGCGCGCGATCTTGTTTACTTTCGCGATGCGCTTACAATAGTTGACACTCGACGCAAAAACCATGAGAAGTGAGCCTCATAAACGTCACACAGATAACATGAGACGCGATGGACGGCTCTGCACGCTGCACGCTACCATCCCGCTGATGAACCAAATAGCGAACAGTGCGTAGTTTCGTACTCCAAAATAATGTATGCACAGGGAAACCTGGTTAAGGGAGACATCAAGCGACCTGCAATGTTGTTTCACTTATAGAATAGAGGTACACACAGGAAACACTTACCCACTGTCTCTGATATCCAAGTATAAATAAATAAATATCTGTCTTATTTATAATTAAATAAAATAACTTGTTATGCAAACATTTTAAATGAGCTTTTGTTCAAGAAAATAATAATTCTTAAAGGTCTTCCCACATTCATAAACGGATTTTAACTTTAGTCTTTCTCGTAATGAAATCGAGATGGAAAATTGTAGTTTTCGGTTAGACTTTAAATAAATTTTCGAATGCCGAGGCTCAAAATTACTTACGTAGTTAAGGGCCGAATGCCAGAGCGCATTAGGTATTTTTACCACCTCACCTCACCGCGGGCGATACCCCCGTAGCATGCGATCGACATGAACTCATTTGACCCCAAGCACTTTGTTTGGACGTTGCCAGTTGGTGCAATTGGACGTTGACAGTTGGTGCGGCGTGTATTTCATGCCGCACTTTTTGTGCCACCAAATAAATTACAACAGAAGTATAAGTTTATCAAACCTTTATAAGATATTTTATTTAGTAAGTGCCTGTTAGCAGGTATATTCAAAATGGGGTTGTAAGAAACCTTTCCTTATTTTTAACCGACTTCAAAAAAGGAGGAGGTTCTACATTCGTCTGTATGTTTTTATGTATGTTCACTGATATATTTCCGTCAATTATAGACGGATTTAATTCTTTTTTCTTTTCTTCAATAGGGTTTACTTCTGAGGTAGTCCCATTTTTACCAGGTCAGGATCTGATGATGGGATCCAGGAGAAATCGAGGGCAACCACCGAAAATTGTAGGGACAACTAGTGCGTTTGGTAACTTTTTTATGAAGTGCTTTACAGTGGGCGCACACTAGGCAACAGTCGCGGCGACTTGTCGCGCAGTGTGCACCTGCATCGGGCGACTTGACGCCGTGACAGACGTTGTGCAAGGAACACGTTGTCCAAAGCTGTCGCTGGGCGACTGTCGCCGTGTCGCCGCGACAATAGCGCGACAGACGCGAAGACTCCCCTTGCTTGTCTCGGAGTCGCGGCGACATGTCGCCTAGTGTGCGGAGCTTAGAACAAAATGTATGTAATTTGGCGCCCACAGCTTATCGCCGTGACAAGACGCCTAGTGTGCGCACACTGTTAATGTACTACAATTTAATGAAGGTCAGGAGTCGATCTGATGATGGAACCGAAAGACAGTCGAGGGAATTATTTAACGATTTACAGCACGTACCTTGTGCTTGGGCTTGATTGATTTGTATTGATGAGAACTTTACACCTAGATAGATATACTTTTCGGTCCACCCGTCACTTAAAATGATGATCAAAAAATTTTTGGTAATAAATAGAACTGACTTCAAAAAATCCTGAAAAATAAAATTTACATAGCACAAAGTATGTATTTTGATTTATCAGATTGTATTCAATATGATATTGAAGTTGGTGCCATTAATAATACCTACCTCAACCTATGGGTTTACTTGGCGCCGACTTCAATATGATATTGAATAAAATATGAAAAATCAAAATAAATTTATCTTTGTGCCAAGTAAATTTAATTTTTCAGGATTTGTTTGAAGTCGGTTCTATTTTTTACTACTTTTTTTTTATCATCATTTTAATTGTGAGACGAGCCGAGAAAAGATAATAAGAAAAAAATCCGTCAATAATTTATGAAATCAATTCGAGCAGTCTTCGAAGAGGTAAGCATAGGTATAACATAAGTAGCAAAAAATAATAGAATGCATCTTGTGAGTAAAATAATGCGTTTATTTATTTTACATTATAATATGAATAAGACAAGTAACACGCACGCCGGAAGTCAGCTTAGACCTGTGTTACAAAATACAACCAATGATAGATGGCGCTGACACCAACATAGTCAATTTGAAGTCAATTTTTAAGTCTATTTGAAGACCCTACCCCTAGTTAATATTTGTGCAAAATTTTAATCAAAAATATTGAGTACTTTTCGAGATCCTTCCGGACAAAGCAAAATTAACAGACAAACAAACGACAAACAGACAAAAAAATTCTAACTACATTTTTGACTTCGGTATCCTGTGTAGAACCCCCCGCGAGTATTTTTTTAAATATGTTTAATGTACAGTTTTGACTTTAAATCTTTTTATTATATGTATATAGACTAGGAACTTAGGTTGCCTAGAAAGTTTTCAAAAACCTATTCTTAGTCTCCCGCAGGCTGGATCCCACAGGTGGCCCCTTCCGAGGTCCGTGGAAGCACAAGGGATATAAACCCTTGTTTGCAAAAATAAAGGATTGAATTGAGTAATTAAACCAGAAAAATAATAAATATTTATGGGGGACTTCCATACAACAAACGTGTTTTTTTTTTGCCTTTTTTTATTAATAACGGCAACAAGTACACACTTGAAATGAACGCCGCAGACGTGTCTTCGCCCAAGACTATCGGTCTCCATAACCAGGGGCCTGAAGACGGTGAGGGGGCTGCTCACCGTCCTTACAGAAGCAGGCCCATGACGGTAGCGTGACGTGAGGGATTTATGCATACCCCCTTCAGAAGCGGGATCACATCCGAAACACCCAAAGACGCAGGATTGCACCCGAACCTACCCCTAGGCGAGGCCGCAGTGGCGGCCGTCGGTCTGTTGGGAGTCCTAGGACATCCTTCCGAGGGCTTACCCTGGGCTCCCAACCATAGGCTGTTGAGCGTAACGTGAGGTTTTTAGTCGGTAGGAGTCCGGCATAGCATCCATGAGGATTTTCTCTCACGTTAAAAAGAAAAAAAAAAAGGGTTTATAACCCTTGCTTACAAAAAATAAAGCTGTTACAAAGTTGAATGAAAAAGGTACATGTCCTCAAAGTCTCGCTTTCGTATGTCAATTCGGTGAATCAGCTTATTGATAGAAATTTTGGCATGCAAAATTCAATATTTGTTGGTATGGCGGCAACAGAAACACATTATCTGTGAAAATTTCAGATCTCTAGCTATGTCCATTCATGAGCTACAGCCTCGTGAAGGAAAGACAGAAAGATAGACAGACGGACAGACAAACAGACAGACTGACCGACAGACAGACTGACCGATAGACAGACAGACGGACAGCGAAGTCTCATGAATAGGGTCCCGTTTTTTTACCTTTGGGTACCTACGGAACCCTAAAAATTATCCACTTTTTCATACATTCATATTTACTAAGAAAGTAACGATTATTACACTCAAAATTAAAGTATGAAAGTACCCACGAGTACTAGGTACTTACGATTCACGTGTATCTTTTTTTGCAAATGAACCACCATTCAATCTCGGAATCGATGAGCTGAAAAAATAAAGACTTTGAGGGTACACTACAACGAAACGGCTAGACTACAACGAAAAATAAAACTACACGTTTATTCTTTTCTGTCGGTAGTGGGTAGGTACTACTGTTATAATTTATACAGTGTAGCAATAACAACGTGAATCTACTATTATACTCTAAGCGTCAAACATTATATTATTTACTACCCGTTCGCGCTAAGGTTGCCGCTGGCGGACAGGATGGTGTACAGGCGTAGTATGGGAGGCGAAAGGCAAACTTAGAGCGAACGGACAATACGTTGATTGTTCAGGCATAGTAAAAAGAGAATATTTTATACCTAGTAGTTACTGTGGTTTAGGTAAATACTATCCCTCTTCTTATCGTAAGGTCCCAAGCAACTTTGGGGCACCGAGTTCATTTCTCACAGTCATTCATTACCAAAAACAGCCGTGATCTAACTTACTTGGCCTTTGCTAAATGACACCTACCTGTACCTACGTAGAAGAGGACTGGAATGGGAGATCTCTAAGCCTATATGAGTACGTTTAGCAACTGTACTGCCTCTTCAGCAGGTAGCAAAATAATGGCAGTTGTTGGCTTCAGTCGCTTCGCTCAGCATCAACCTTATAATTTCATCATGCCCGTCAGTGAATTATTTGGTTGTGTATTTTTATAAATATAATAAAGATAAAACAATACTTGTAGGAACTTACCATACTTGCCGTCGTAGTAGCCGCAATTGACATCTGGGCATTTTATTTCTCTTGGCTTTTTTTTACCCATATTCACTGAGTACCTAGTCACTAATCACTATATTACACGATATTTATTTATTTATACACAATAACGTACTTATCCTAATATTTACAAATAAAAACAAAATAATATTTACAGATTTCTGCAACTACTTCTAATTAAAACGATCACGGATGACAGAGCGACACAGGTCCTACCCAGAACAGCCCTGTCAGGCGTATGAAGTGATTGAAGTGTACGCTAAATGCCTAATTGTTCTAGATTCTACACTTTTTATCATTGTTTTAAAATCTGAGGTGTTTAAAAAATAAATAATAGCATGAATATTGTTCATAAGATCAATATCTTTAATATAGACATGTGTTTATATAAAATAAACAAGTATATTTTGAGCAATAACAACATTCATCTTTAAAATTTTTGCACATTTCCAGTTTTTCGAGAACGATTTTTATCATATAAAGTTTTATTAATCGTGTTTTAAAAATTAAAGGAAGCAAGAGCATCTATTAAACTATAGTAATACATTTTTATCAGATCAAATCAAAGAATATTTCTTAGTATAACGATCGCTTCAAAATGGGTCGATTTTGGTCGATTTCGAAAATACTAGCCTTAAGTGCGGAATTAATTTGTGAGTAGAAGAAGAATAAGTAAGAAAGCAAACAAAACGATGTTAACTCAGTTATAGAGGTTTATGTTTATAAAATTCACTCGCTGTCACAGTTATAGAGGTAACTATGATAATAAATCGAAACAACGTTTCTACTTTGTACTACTGTTCTCCTGTATTTCACTGTATGTCTGTTTCTGTGCGTACAATAAATAAATAAACAAATAAATAAGAACGAATCCCAGATACAGAAGTAAGTATGCTTCGTCCCACTAACGGGTAATTCAGTGCCAAAGTGTTGGGACCACAGCATAAGTTCCAGTTATGGAGGTATCTCACTTATCCCGGGCCCACTTAGTCAAGTTTCACTGTATTATAAACGGTACTAGCTGATGCGCATGGCTTCGCCCGCGTAAAATTTGGTTCCCGTTCCCGCTTCCCGTTGGAACATTTTCCCGGGATAAAAGTTAGCCTATGTGTTATTTCGGATATTCTATACTCTATCCCTGTACCTAATTTCACCCAGATCCATTCAGCCGTTAGAGCGTGATTGAGTTACAAACATCCAAACATCTTCACAAACTTTTACGTCTTACTAATATTATAAATGCGAAAGTTTGTGAGTGTAGATGTGTGGATGTTTGTTACTCTTTCACGCCCAAACGGCTGAACGGATCGGGCTGAAATTTGGTACAAAGATACATAATAGTCTGGAATAACACATAGGCTACTTTTTATCCCGGGAATAAGTTCTAACGGGAAGCGGGAACGGGAACAAATTTAACGCGGGCGAAGCTGCGGTCATCTGCTAGTTTATAATATTACTCGTAGTAGGATAGGATACAGTGAAGAGTTATCATAACGCAACGCACGCTTTTTGGGTAAAATAAAGTGCTATACTTGGGTAAAAACTAATATGCTATACTTGGGTAAAATAATATGCTATACTTGGGTAAAAACTAATATGCTATACTTGGGTAAAATAATATAGGTACTATACTTGGGTAAAATAATATGCTATACTATTAACAAAATAAAACGGTATGTTATTATTTATTGTACATTCAGACACAATTGTAACAATTTATTATTGAATAAATGAAATGAAATATTGATGAATATCAGTCAAAAAGAAAAACCACTTTCGTTTTAAATTTACAGGAGAGTGATTTGAACTTCAACATACTTAAACCATTAAAATAAAAAATCAAAATTGAAAATTTTGAAAATACCTGTTAAAAGTAATTGAAAAAAGGATAAAACAATTAAAAAACATCCCCGTCTTCAAAATTTAAAAACCCCGACATGAAACTTTCAAGACTGAACAGTTTCAAGACTGAGACTTGGCTGTTCGTCTGTCTGTCACGATAACTAACTTTTCTCTTTTTAAACGACTTAATAAGAGAAGGAAGTTCTCATATTATTTTGATTAACGGATTCTCTAATGCCTTCGAACTGAAGAATATCAACATGGTTTGGTATGGTTCTGTAGCTCAACTGGAAGAGCATTGTCCTGGTTTAGGAAAATGTAACGGGTTCAAGTCCCGTCTAAACCACGTTATCCTTTTTCACTTTACAATAGAATAACTTATGAAAAAGTTAGCATACGTACTAATTGCTTTAAATATTTTTTATCCATCAGTTTCTTTTATTCAGACAAAAAAATGTAAAGCATTCATTTTTACTGGCTGTGTCTCCTAGCTTTGCTCGTGACATATTTCTAACTCCCGTTGCACCCTGTATGTAACTCGATTATTATCGATACATTCCTTATATCCGTTTATGCCATAAATTCATGGTGAAATTTTTAAAAATCCTGTCTTAGCAGGTGCCTACTAGTACAATTTAAGCGAAAAGGAAGCTTATCCTGAAAATAAGTAACTTGGGAGAGGCCTGTGTCCATCAATGGACTGGTTTGATTGATTACAGTTCCGTGTGAGTAGCGACTTAGCGAGGTGTTGGTGTAGTGGTGGTGGTAGTAGTGGTGGTAGGTACTGACCCGGTCGTACTGGAAGTGCGGCGCGTGGTGGAAGGAGCGCGCGGCGCCGCGCCCGTACAGGTAGGGGTAGTAGGCGCCGTACATCACCTCGGGGCAGCTCACCGCCATGGCCTCGCCGCCGCCGCGCCGCCGCGCCGCCGCCCCATGCCACCTGCACGCACACAAACCTCCTCAATACATCATGCGCTCATGCGCTCGCCCTGCAAGCATACGTACCTACTACATTGAGTATCACTAAATTATATCGCTCGGGTCTTAGTTAGTCTAATACTTTAAGCACTCCTCGCAGGGTCGGCAGCGCGAGTGCAGCACCTCTGGTTGCAATGCTGACGCCCAAAGGCTACGTTGACTAGTTCGGCTGGGTGGGACCGGGGATGTATGCTATCTACCACACTAACTGAACGGCCAACTTCGCTTACGTCATATAAGAGAGAGAACGATCGAGAGCAAAATTTATTTATTTATTCATTAGACCTTAGGCTCAATGGAGCTTGTGCGAAACTACCGTGTTCGCTTTATCATAAAAACGTAAAGATTAGGTCTATTATAAAAGGCATGTACATAAATCGATTCTGTATATTCCCTTTTTCTGAACTAAATATTTCAAAGTCAAAGTTAATACTGACTTGCACACTAATTAGGCACACTAAATAAATCAAATTCATTATACTGAATAATGGTATTTGTATAACTGTTTTACTGAACGTATAACTATTATCAAAATAGCATATCTAACAATTCCATAGTTCAACAAAAAAATTCAATTTTTTTAGGTAAAACCATCATCTAATTTACTTTTAGGAACATCGTTTATTCTAAGTAAAACCCCAATTTAATCAGTCGCCTCTACAAAATTAAGTTTTTAATGATCAAAAAAATAAAAGTCTGACCTAACCTATTCCGTTATAAGATTGTACAATTTAGAGTTCAAGTTAGTATTTTTGATATACAATTCGTATTTCTGTTTTACAAATCATATATTCGATGTACGAACCACATTTTTGATGTGAATTCGATTAAATAGTTCATCTCGTTCTGAGTAATATTTAAGTACGACATGTTTAGTTTATCAATTGGTTTTTTGCACAGCAATTTTCTGGTTTGCGTAAATATTTCAATGAAATAAAATATGATTAAATATATGAATAATTCAATGACGGACTGAAGTATTACATCTATTACAATTGACTTAATGTTTCAGCTCTTTTAAGATAAAGAAAACACGACAGTTTACAATGAACCTTACATTCATAGGAATCCTTGATTTCTAGGTATAGCGAAGGTTGAGATGCCTCTTATATTATTTTTACTCAATAATTCCCCATGCTCAGTTCAACCTCGCGCCTCGGTGACCTCCGCGTTCAACGCTAGTTCTAACCTAACCGAACCAACTGATCTCGATGTTGATACAGGATATTTTTTATCACACTTTGATTCTGGCACTCGATTTGGGTTCCGAGGTAGAGTTTCTAGTTCCTGGTTCCGAATTTCGAGCACTAAGTTCTGACTTTCCTGTTTTCGAATTCCGGTTCGAAAATCTATAAAACTTTATTAAGGTTTCAGCCAGTTCAACTGATGGGTTATTTTACTGCATTTTATACTTTGAATCTATAGCGAATAGCGTTTTAATTTAAAAACCTTGTCGTGAAACAAACACTAAATGTTGTTGATTGTCTTAATTAGTTGGCTAATTAGTATGTTAGTTTATTATAAAACTAGTCGATGCTCGCGGCTCCGCCCGCGTCCCTGATCATTATCGCAACCCAAACAATATTGATCGCACGGATCAGCCCTAGATTTATATTTTTGTTTTAAAACTCTGCTTCTTCTTAACCGATAACGAAGAATCGTGGAGTTAGATTCCAAAAAAGTATTTAGCAGTCTAGTCATCTAATTACATACACATACTTGCAAGTTAGTGCACCTACTTCCTGTTTGTGCTGTAGGTACCTACTTAGGTAGGTAGGTATACTGCAAGGTTGATATATCATATATCACACATGTTCATTTTCAGAAATTGATTTATTTGTAAAACTCTCGGGCATCCGCTGATTGATTAATTGCGATACTGTAAAGTAGTTTATGTTCAACTACAATAGGAAAGTGAGTACGTACGTAACCCTCAGTGGGTAGGTACCTACTTCTCGTTGAGTGAGTGAGCTGCAGGACGGCTGTGTACTACACACATATACACACACACCACTACCTACGTCATTAGCGTAGGGCGCTTACACCACTATAATTACAACGTTCAACAAACTTTATAACTTCCGTGTCATTCTATATTCCTGCTACTACATACATAGGTACGAGGAGTGACTGTTCGTTTCGTCAACGTCGGCGTGACTTTATGAGCAACCAACAACCGCAACAGGCCACTACTGTGGGGTGGACAGGACACTCCGCACTAACTACGACTTCTGTCGTTAACACACCTTCAACATAAAAAAACCTATTTATTCAGATATTAGTCGTGGACGCATGGTGCTTACTTGTCTGCACATACGAAGCTGTTCGAATAGGTACCTACTGTGAAACATTAATATTCAACGTTCTCTATTTAATTATCTAAACAGTACGTACATAAGTAAATGTAGCCACATCTTTATCCCCAAAGTTATAGGCTGAGGCTCGAGATTAAAACAAAAGGGCAAAGATCTCTAGGTGTTATGTGTAGTCTCTTTTATTTGAATTTATTTGTGAATTTAAATCGAATTGCCAAATTAATCAACAAATTGCGGCCAGGTGCCCTCTATCTGGAAGTCGGCATATGTAACACCAATCCACAGAAAAGGACCTAAAAATTCCATTGAAAACTATAGGCCAATCTCTAACTCTAAACTATGCGTATTTGCAAAAATGTTTGAACGCATCATACATAAGCAGCTCTACTCGGCTCTTAAATACAGTTTTAGCCAACAACAGCATGGGTTTCTGAGAGGACGTTCTACTTTGTCAAACCTAGTTAGGTACCTATTTGTAGTGAGGTAATGGTTCAGCTATCCCAAGTTGATGTTATATATACCGACTAGGACTACTGTAATTGTTTCGATAGAATACATCATGCAACATTAAGGCGTAAAATACTGTCCATGGGTGTTAGGGGTAATCTGTTCGAGTTGTTCAGATGGTTAAAGTCTTACGTGGAAAATCCGTGTACAAACTGTGGTGTACTCTTTGAGAGTGACTTACATTCCATCAGGGGTCCCACAAGGATCATTGCTAGGGCCTTTTCTGTTTCATCAATAACGTCGGACCCTGTTTTCTTAATTCAAAAATAGGTACTGCTATATGCCGACGACATGAAAATTATGAAACAACGACCACCACAGATGCGGCACTATTGCAAGAGGACTTGGAACGGTTTCAGCAACACTGTAACGTAAACAGGTTGAACTTGAATGTCAGTAAATGTTTTGTGTGTTCCTTCAGTTGCAAACACAACATCATTTCTCATGACTATACCTAAGCTGTTGGGTGTGCCTTTGTCAAGAGTGAATTCCATTAGGGACCTGGGGGTTGTGTTTGACTCAAAGCTTCTCTTTGATGTCCATATTGATACTATTTTCAATAAAGCCGCTAAGGCAAGCTGCAAGATTCGGTTTTGTTCTTAGAATGTCGTCTGAATTCTCAAATATTAAAACGATTAAAATTTTATAATGTTCCTTGGTTTGCAGTCAACTTGCATATGATTCTCAGGTATGGAATCCTATTTACAATACATACATCGATAGGATAGAGAATATACAAAAGAAAGTTCCTTAGGTACATACAATATAGATCTCAATGCTATTTACCTAACTACTACAGTCGGTGTAGAAAGTTTCACCTCCTACCACTACACGAGCGAAGACGAATTGCGGACTTATCGTTCCTGTTTAAAATAATGAATGGTTCGGTCGATACTCCCGCGTTAGTTAGTGGAATTAAATGATGGGTTGCAACAGTGTCTTTAGTCTTTACGGAGATTGGATCTACTGTACACTCCTGTAGTGGGGACTACCTATCGACAGAACTCGTACATCATCAGAGCTTGTCGCATGTACAATGAGGCGTGCCGGAGTGTTGATCTCGACATATTTAACAATAGTTGTTAAACTAGTAAATACCTCTTCACCTTTGTATATCACTAGTTTGTAAGTATCTTATAACATATTTTATTTAATTATGTAAGTACTGTTAATATTTGGAGTGTAAAAGGCATAAGTAGCGTAAGTTGCTCAATGCATATTTATTAAGAATCCTAAACGTGAGAACCTATAATTGGCTTACTGATACTAATTTAAATGTTTTACTTAAGTTGAATAATGCTGTTGGTTCTCCATAAATAAATAAATAAATAAATAAATAAATAAATAGTGTGTACTCAGTTAGAAATGTTCTATGTGATTTGTATTTCGGAGAACGAATGTTTGAAGTTTAAGATTTAGATTTTTTTTTTCATTTAGCTCCTGATCGGAGCTTATATTCATTACAGTTAGAAAGGTTATATCTAATTTGTATTTTGAAGACCTGAATGTTTAAAGTTTTAAGTTTTGTATAGGTATAGATATCTCATTGTTTTTCTTTATGAAATTTATCTGCAGTTCGTAGCTTATATTCATTAATTTCATATTATGTTATCTGTGAAAACTTGTACCTTCCTAACTGGCCATCATCTACTTATAACTCATTTTACATTTAAGACTAGCTGTAAGTTTTCTGTAATTTTAAAACAAATTTAAATTAAATTAAAACAGTAATTTTGGTGGTTCCGCGTATTGTTTCAGTGTTTTGTTGTGTGAAACTGTTGTAGTAGGTACGAGGCACAGCGCCAACCTACGTGCGGTTACAGGTACCGGTAGGTACTTTCCTAGTATGTTTACAAACGTTCAGATTAGGCAGCTACTAACTTAAATGTTGTATATTACAATTGAAACTACTAAGGTGAAAAACAAGCAAACAACTCACGCAATAGAGATTTTGATAAGAAAATGTGTAGGTACCTGTACCTACTTATTTATAGATCTTTCAGGTTCATCATCACGCCTTTATCCCCGAAGGGGTAGGCAGAGGCATATTACATACCCACATTTCACCTTTTATAATTTGTCCCACGTAATACGTTGTGAGCCGTATTGCCGTGTTTAAATGGACAGGCGCAGGTTGTGACTGCCTGCTATTGAAATAAAGCCTTCAACTTGGCTTAATGACTGCCATTTTACTGACAACCGGGACCAACGGCTTAACGTGCCTTCCGAAGCACGGAAACGCTCAAATAAATGTCACAAAGTGATCACATGGATGGTCACCCATCCATGGACCGGCCATAGTGAAAGTTGCTTACTGCAGTGATCGTTTACAGAACACTGAGTCCGCGGGGCCACGAGCGCTTCATCATTTATAGATCTTATTTTCTATTTTCGGATCTCTGGTGCCTGAACTAGGTGTGTGTGTGTGTGTGAATAATAAATACATGTTATTAAGAACTACCAATAAACCCTCATTGTCCTAGTATGATTGTCGAACGAGCCAATCTTGCAGATTTTTTTTAAGACTTACCTAAACAATATAAACATTCAGACTGTAAAGCGACAGGATTTTGGTTACCTATGTATATTATAATACTAGCTTTTGCTCGTTGTCTGTATTTCACACTAGCTGACCCGCGCAACTTCGTTTGCGCCACATAAGAGAGAGTATTACCTGTTCCCGTCGCATTTACTCCCGTCGCGTTGCGTTTACTCTCGTAGCGTCTCGTCGTTAATATCAATACTACGTGAGAGAGAGAGAGAGAGAGAGAGAGAGAAAGGATTCTCGTTGCGTGTATTCCCGTCGCATTATTTTTAAGAACACTTTTCGTTTATGAAAGAGGTATCGAGTGACATTATTGTAGAAAAAAAATGATTGCCATTAAAATGGTTATTGTGCACCAAGCCAAAGATAGACACATGCTATCGCGCAATAAAAAAAAAAAAAAAATGTTTATTTTCAGACGATTATAGCCCATTTATGTTAGTATCATAATCTTACGACCTATGTTAGTAAATACACATTAAATACAAATACAAATCAAAACCATAAAATTTTTATTTTGTGAACAACTCACCCACCCAGACCTCTCACATGCAGGTCGGTGAATCGCCCCAAAACTGCTGAGTCCATCCTGTCTGCTATCATTTTCAGGATGCCGCTACGGCTCCCCCGCATACCCTGCACCACAGACAATGTTTTCTTTCGCATTATTGCATAGAAATCTTCTATGTGTGCGTCCGCAAACATGCCTGAGGCACTACAGTACCGGGGCAGCCGCACCAGAGCCCTGAAAATGTTATTATACTGCACTCTAAGTGCATTATACGTTTTCTGTTTGAACCTGACCCATAGACCACTCGTGTAAAAACTTTGACAGTAGGCTTTAAAAAGCGTTAATTTGACGTTCAATGTACAACGAGCGAATCTATGAGCCAGCATGTTCCCCCGAACTGTCAGTGCCCTTCTTTCTCTCTCTATATCTTGGTCGTCTGTCAAGGTGTCAGTCAAAACATGACCAAGATACTTAAACCGGTCAGCATGGTTCAACTGCACCCCATTTAAATAGAGAGCGGGTACCTTATTTGGTTTCTTGTTTTTTCCTATGAACACCATGAGTTCACTCTTCCGTTCATTATACTTCAAACCATGCTGACCCGCATAAGCCTCACACACATGAAGCAGCCTTCTCAATCCACTGATTGATGGGCTCAGCAGCACCATATCATCGGCATAGCTTATGTTATTAACACTAATGCCATCAATATGGCAGCCAACATGCATGCTGCTCAGCCCCTCAATCAATTTATTTACATAAAGGTTAAAAAGCCTAGGGGATGATAACCCCCCTTGCCTTACCCCCGAATTCAACCTATATTCGTCAGAATACGTACCTCAATGCTATTTACCTAACTACTACAGTCGGTGTAGAAAGTTTCACCTCCTACCACTACACGAGCGAAGACGAATTGCGGACTTATCGTTCCTGTTTAAAATAATGAATGGTTCGGTCGATACTCCCGCGTTAGTTAGTGGAATTAAATGATGGGTTGCAACAGTGTCTTTAGTCTTTACGGAGATTGGATCTACTGTACACTCCTGTAGTGGGGACTACCTATCGACAGAACTCGTACATCATCAGAGCTTGTCGCATGTACAATGAGGCGTGCCGGAGTGTTAATCTCGACATATTTAACAATAGTGTGTACTCAGTTAGAAATGTTCTATGTGATTTGTATTTCGGAGAACGAATGTTTGAAGTTTAAGATTTAGATTTTTTTTTTCATTTAGCTCCTGATCGGAGCTTATATTCATTACAGTTAGAAAGGTTATATCTAATTTGTATTTTGAAGACCTGAATGTTTAAAGTTTTAAGTTTTGTATAGGTATAGATATCTCATTGTTTTTCTTTATGAAATTTATCTGCAGTTCGTAGCTTATATTCATTAATTTCATATTATGTTATCTGTGAAAACTTGTACCTTCCTAACTGGCCATCATCTACTTATAACTCATTTTACATTTAAGACTAGCTGTAAGTTTTCTGTAATTTTAAAACAAATTTAAATTAAATTAAAACAGTAATTTTGGTGGTTCCGCGTATTGTTTCAGTGTTTTGTTGTGTGAAACTGTTGTAGTAGGTACGAGGCACAGCGCCAACCTACGTGCGGTTACAGGTACCGGTAGGTACTTTCCTAGTATGTTTACAAACGTTCAGATTAGGCAGCTACTAACTTAAATGTTGTATATTACAATTGAAACTACTAAGGTGAAAAACAAGCAAACAACTCACGCAATAGAGATTTTGATAAGAAAATGTGTAGGTACCTGTACCTACTTATTTATAGATCTTTCAGGTTCATCATCACGCCTTTATCCCCGAAGGGGTAGGCAGAGGCATATTACATACCCACATTTCACCTTTTATAATTTGTCCCACGTAATACGTTGTGAGCCGTATTGCCGTGTTTAAATGGACAGGCGCAGGTTGTGACTGCCTGCTGTTGAAATAAAGCCTTCAACTTGGCTTAATGACTGCCATTTTACTGACAACCGGGACCAACGGCTTAACGTGCCTTCCGAAGCACGGAAACGCTCAAATAAATGTCACAAAGTGATCACATGGATGGTCACCCATCCATGGACCGGCCATAGTGAAAGTTGCTTACTGCAGTGATCGTTTACAGAACACTGAGTCCGCGGGGCCACGAGCGCTTCATCATTTATAGATCTTATTTTCTATTTTCGGATCTCTGGTGCCTGAACTAGGTGTGTGTGTGTGTGTGAATAATAAATACATGTTATTAAGAACTACCAATAAACCCTCATTGTCCTAGTATGATTGTCGAACGAGCCAATCTTGCAGATTTTTTTTAAGACTTACCTAAACAATATAAACATTCAGACTGTAAAGCGACAGGATTTTGGTTACCTATGTATATTATAATACTAGCTTTTGCTCGTTGTCTGTATTTCACACTAGCTGACCCGCGCAACTTCGTTTGCGCCACATAAGAGAGAGTATTACCTGTTCCCGTCGCATTTACTCCCGTCGCGTTGCGTTTACTCTCGTAGCGTCTCGTCGTTAATATCAATACTACGTGAGAGAGAGAGAGAGAGAGAGAGAGAGAAAGGATTCTCGTTGCGTGTATTCCCGTCGCATTATTTTTAAGAACACTTTTCGTTTATGAAAGAGGTATCGAGTGACATTATTGTAGAAAAAAAATGATTGCCATTAAAATGGTTATTGTGCACCAAGCCAAAGATAGACACATGCTATCGCGCAATAAAAAAAAAAAAAAAATGTTTATTTTCAGACGATTATAGCCCATTTATGTTAGTATCATAATCTTACGACCTATGTTAGTAAATACACATTAAATACAAATACAAATCAAAACCATAAAATTTTTATTTTGTGAACAACTCACCCACCCAGACCTCTCATATGCAGGTCGGTGAATCGCCCCAAAACTGCTGAGTCCATCCTGTCTGCTATCATTTTCAGGATGCCGCTACGGCTCCCCCGCATACCCTGCACCACAGACAATGTTTTCTTTCGCATTATTGCATAGAAATCTTCTATGTGTGCGTCCGCAAACATGCCTGAGGCACTACAGTACCGGGGCAGCCGCACCAGAGCCCTGAAAATGTTATTATACTGCACTCTAAGTGCATTATACGTTTTCTGTTTGAACCTGACCCATAGACCACTCGTGTAAAAACTTTGACAGTAGGCTTTAAAAAGCGTTAATTTGACGTTCAATGTACAACGAGCGAATCTATGAGCCAGCATGTTCCCCCGAACTGACAGTGCCCTTCTTTCTCTCTCTATATCTTGGTCGTCTGTCAAGGTGTCAGTCAAAACATGACCAAGATACTTAAACCGGTCAGCATGGTTCAACTGCACCCCATTTAAATAGAGAGCGGGTACCTTATTTGGTTTCTTGTTTTTTCCTATGAACACCATGAGTTCACTCTTCCGTTCATTATACTTCAAACCATGCTGACCCGCATAAGCCTCACACACATGAAGCAGCCTTCTCAATCCACTGATTGATGGGCTCAGCAGCACCATATCATCGGCATAGCTTATGTTATTAACACTAATGCCATCAATATGGCAGCCAACATGCATGCTGCTCAGCCCCTCAATCAATTTATTTACATAAAGGTTAAAAAGCCTAGGGGATGATAACCCCCCTTGCCTTACCCCCGAATTCAACCTATATTCGTCAGAATACGTACCAGCCCACTTAACAACATTTTTCTGATTACTATACCAATATGAGAAAATATCTATAATTTCTGAGGAGACACCTTCCTCCTTCAGCTTAAGCCACAACTGGTCATAGACCACCAAATCGAACGCCCTAGTCAGATCAAGAAAACATGCATATATAGGTGTTTTTCTGGTAAGGTAGTACTCTACTGTGTGTTTGAGTGTTAAAATGGCACTTTCTGTTGACAGACCGGCTTGAAACCCAAATTGGGCATCATGTATTTTAATGAATCTGCCAAGGCGCTCGTCCAGTACTCTATCCAGCACTTTTGCAATAATTGTAGCAAGTGATATAAGTAGGTCTATAATTTGATTTATCACTTATATCACCTGTATGATTCTTAACAAGAGGGACTACTACAGTTTTTATCAAATCTGGTGGCAGGTATGAGTGCCTAATACACAAGGTATACAGCATAGATAGTAGCCTATTAATGTGAGGACCTGCAAACTTGAGGTGCTCCACACTGAGCCCATCGTGGCCTGGTGATTTTCCCCGTGTCATATGTGTAATTGCCTGCCCCACCTCTTTACTGGTAATTCTAGTTGGTTGAGAAACATTAGACAGACTTGAGCTTTGAAATTCACATGATGACAAAGGTGATTCTATTTGAAAATGGTTTTTAAAAATGTTAGCGATATCTCTAGGGTTGCTAGTACCATTCACACAAGCTGTGACCTGCGACTTACTACTCAGTTTCTTAGTATTTAACCAGAACTTATTAAATTGTTTGGCAGAGTGCTGTGATGCAAGTATATCCATTTGGATTTGTTCTTGGTTTATTTGACAAAATTTTAACCGTGACTTAAAAAATTTTCTACTTAAACACATCCTTTCATAAATTGGCCCGCTTATAGGTTTCCCGTTTACCACATATATTTGATAATCAAGCTTAGCCTGTTTATGCGCTTCTGCTACATGTTTATTCCAGCCCAATATGCGTTTATTCTTTACATTTCGATTTAGTCCCCTATCACAGCCATACAAAGAAGCCTGCGTAAGTACCTTCACAATATTATTATATAATTTGTCTATGACACATCTATGGTTTGTAATGTTACACATTTGATCAGCACACATAGTAAATTCAATAGGAAAATCAATAAATTTTAAATAATTATTACAATAATCATAGTATTTATTAATTTCATCTTTATTTCTTGTACCCCAAATTACATTATTTTTACATGTACATGTAAAATGTTTTTAGAATTTCTTTAAGAGAAATAATTTTGTAGTAGGTACATATTTTTTACATAACTATAAATATTTACGCAGCACACGCAACGAAGCTCTCAAAAAAACCCCCGACTCACAAAAAAAGAACAATAAAAAAACCTGTAAAAAGTAAAACATTAACTATTATATTATGACCCATCTACCCTAAGTATTGAACCTTTATTATTATTATAGGTAGCTATATTATTTACGTATTCATATTTTAATAGTTATTTTTTTACTTTTTACAGGTTTTTTATTGTTTTTTTTTTTTTGCGAGTCGGGGGTTTTTTAAATTTTTAATTTAATTTATTATTTCATGCTTTTTATAGGAGTTTTTTAATATCAACATACGTATAGTCTATCAACAATTATTCAGAACTAATGCGAATTGCGCGGAGTGTGGTTACAGAATTAGAAATACATTCCACTCTTCATATCTTTCGAATGGCTAAACCGATTTTCATAAAACTTGCGGTATCGTGATGTAAAGGTTATGACCTTTCATTTGATACCCAACACGCGTATATTTGAACAAATTTATTTTTTCATCCCCACTTTCACCCCTCATATCTTTGAAATGGCTTAACCGATTTTTATAAAACATAGCTAAGAACACTCTCCCCTAACCCATCTTTCAAACAAAAGAAACAGAATCAAAATCGGTTCATCCGTTTGGGAGCTACGATGCCACAGACAGACTTACACACACACACACACACACACACACACACACACACACACACACACGTCAAACTTATAACACCCCGTCCGGGTTTCCGTCGGGGGTTAAAAAGGAATAACTTTTCCCCCGTTTTTGAAACATTTACTATTACTGCTCCGCTCCTATTCGTTGTAGCGTGATGCTATATAGCCTATGACACTCCGCAATAACGTAGATTTCTATTGGTGAAAGAATTTTTAAAATCGGTTCAGTAGATCCCGAGATTACCCCTTACTATTTAACAAATATACAAACACACAAACTTTACTTCTTTATTATATTATTATTAATTATTAATTATTGTTATTATTATAGTATATATAGTATAATAGTATAGATAACTCGGCGTAGAGCTTATTACATTCACAGAATACAAGAAAATAGGTATGTTTACTGAATACAAGAATAGAGAGATAGGTAAATCGCGCTATTTAGTTTTTTTTTAGTTAGAACAGGTCACCGCGCTGCTGTACAGCCAACACGTACCTGCCAGTAATTAATAGGGAGTTGGGTTCGATTTTTATGAATGTTTTAATTCAAATCACTTAATAAAGATTACAAAAGAGCGATGTAATGGTACAAAGTGATAATTTTCGAATAGAAGAGATGAAAAAACTATATATTTATACCTAATTAAATGAGGACAAGAGGACTGCGATGCGGAGAAATTTTATGATGCGTTTTAGTTTAGTAGTTTTCGTTTTAATTTTAATAATAATAGTGTTAGTGTAATTTTATTATTTTAGTCAATTTTATTTAACTAGATTATTTAGATTTAATACTTTTATAATTAACTCATTTATTTACGAAACTCGAATAAATCACATCATGTTTTAAGTGTTTACCTATATTTGTTACATGTCATTACCTATATTTATTACATAAAACACTATGAGTCATAAAATTTATTATTTGGATAGTTTAATTTTCCTGCAGAAATAAATCATGTTGATTAAATGATAAAAATGGTAAACGTAATTAAAACTCTCAGATTCAATTTGTGAGTTTCTTGTTACTTGCAACTGCGAGATTCGATTTTTCTTTGAATAATTGAATCGAATAAATGTATAGTTTGTATAGACAGAGGGGCTGACGGATGTGCGGAGCCCTCGGTGGGCAAGTCCGACTCGCACTTGTCCGGTTTTTTATTGTTGTTAGATTGGCACAACTTTTTTCCATTTTGGCGCGGAGTTTGAGTTGCATCTGTTATTTATTTACATTAATAACTAGCTGAACCCGCAACTTCGCTTACGTCACAGAAGGTGTATGAAAGGAGAGGTATTTCTTCATCAGACTCATCTAGCAGCGTGTGAAACCCTGTTTGCTTAATCATAAAAGAGCTCAAAGATTAGGGATTAAGCTCTTTTATGATTAAGCCAACACGCCAGTTTAGATTTACCCATTTTTAGATTCATAGGTATGACTATGTATGATTCTTTAATGTGATATAACTTTTTTATTTATAAACCGATTGACATGAAATAAACACTAAATGTTAGGTAAGTGGAGTAAACTTCAACACAATAAAGAAACCCGCATTAAAATCGTATAAGCGGTTACTGAGATTAGCGTGCACAAACGTACAGACAAACATATACAGACATAAAGACAAACAGACAAAAATTCTAAAAATCATTGTTTTGGGTTCTATTGCGTTCATAAAGCCCCCCTTAAATATTTTTTCTTATTTATCTTCCACGTACAGACAGCGACCTGTTACGATTTTATTATATGTATAGATATTGATATTGATTATAGTGCTGTTTTTAGATATCTAGCGTATATTGCGAATTTGATAATGGACAAAGCTGCGTTTACTTGGTACCGCTTATATACAATCCACTACCTAAACCTAAACAGATGTGGGAGGGAGCTACATACCGTTCGGAAGGTATTGTCGGGTGTTGAAGGGATGGCTTATGCTGTAAAGCTTTTATGTCACCAGGTCACCACTGACTTCCTAAATAAAAGCTCATGCCGTTATTGTGCTTATTAAAAGAAAAGACATCAAACTAATTGTATTTTAACTGACATGTAGTGTAGAGCCCTAGAAATTCATGGAGTAGACATAACCGAACTTACCTATTTATTGACATTTTTTATTTTAATTTAGTTGACATGTGTGTTATCTATGATAATCGAATTTGTTTTCAACACAAGCGTACGTCACGTGGTTTCACCCGCGTAGTTCCCGTTCCCGTGGGAATACGGGAATAAAATATAGCCTATGTTCACCGCAAAGAGTGTAGCTTTCCAACAGTGAAAGAATTTTTCAAATCGGTCCAGTAGTTCCGGAGCCTATTCGTTACAAACAAACAAAAAAACAAATCTTTCCTCTTTATAATATTAGTATTAGGGAATGCAATACCGGGATACCGGGATCCCGAAATACCGGGAACCCGCAGTATTTTTGCGGGACCAGTCCCGCGGGATTAGCGGGACTGTGCAAAGGTAAACGTCATGTGTTGTTCTGTAAGCGGAAGCGCGCAAACTGATTCGGTTTGAGTAAGTTTTTTGTAATTGTGACGTAATATATAACCTATTAACGTACTTATTGGTTTTTAGTGATTTAATCAGGGAGATTTGACTTTTCTTGTACTACAAACAGTTAGAAAAGTATTCAATTATCTCGTACATTGCTTGCTGGCTATCTGACATGTAAAGTTAGGAGTCTTTTGGCAGACAAGAATTTTGACATGCCATGTTTTTTGAGCAGTTTTAAAGTAATGCCAAAACTACCCATTTTATCTGCTTCTAATAATTTGCAGTTGGTATTTTATTACTTAAACAAGTTGTAGATCTGCATTTGTGCAATACTTGCACACGTGACTCTACTGCCTACACTCGTTAATATTTCGTGATAAATAAAATTTTTTTTAGTCCTAGATCTACATGTTGTATGTATATCCGTTTAATAATCTCAGTACATAAGTAATATTCAATAATTTATTTTTCCTTGTGGCCCCGCGTACTCAGTGTTCTGTAAAAGATCACTGCAGTAGGTTACATTTAGTATGGCCGGTCCTTAGATGGGTGACCACTTTGTGACATTTATTTGAGCGTTGCCGTACTTCGGAAGGCACGTTAAGCCGTTGGTCCCGTTTGCCGGTAAAATGGGTTGAAGGCCCGGCTGAAAAATTCCAACAGCAAGCAGTCGCAACCTGTACCTGTTCATTTCAAGACTGCAATACGGCGCACCGCATATTACGTGGTACGAAATCTTGAAAGGTGAAATGTGGGCTTATAATATGCCTCTGCCTACCCCTTAGGGGATTAAGGCGTGACTATTTTTCAGTTCTAGATGCATGTATGATACAGAATTCTATTCTTTTTTCAATGACTTTCAGAAATATGCGGGATCCCGCAAATACCAGGATCCCGCGGGACTGAGATCACTCAGTCCCGCAAATACCGGGATTACAATTGTGTTGCGGGATTGCATTCCCTAATTAGTATAGATATTTATTTCATTACTTTGACATTTATTTACCTATTTTTATCCTTTTGGTTAATTGCGATTGATAAATATTGAAATATAATTATTGAATGTTTTTTTTGTTACATAGAAGGAAGAATTTAATGGCAAATTGGATGGGTGACCAACCATGTGACCATTTTGTGACATTTATTTGAGCGTTTCCGTGCTTCAAAAGGCACGTTAAGCCGTTGGGACCGGTTGCCGGTAAAATAGCAGTCGAAGTTGAATTGAAGGCCAAGTTGAATTGAAGGCCGTTAAAGGGGACTTGAAAATTTTCAACAGCAGGCAGTCACATCCTGCGCCTGTCCATTTCAACACGACAAAGCGGTTCATCACCTATTACATGGGACACATCCGAAAAAGGTGAAATGTGGACGAATAATATGCCTCTGCCTACCCCTTCGGGGATAAAGGCGTGACCATAATTATGTATGTTGAATTTTTGGTCTTATGTACAAAATATAAACAACAAAATAAATAATCATAAACTGCTCTGGAAAATCTTAAAAACTACTGTATTAGATACCTACCGGTTGGGGGAAATCGGGATCTTCCCTGTCAGTTTTCGGATCCTAACCAAATGAATCTGCATTTTCTGAATGTTTCCGGTAGGTACTATTAGAATCGATATAAGAATCATATCATTTTACGAGTCGAACCGCTTCGGCGATGCACGTTTCTCATTTTTTTGTATTTAAGTGCTTATCAGCTTTAAAATCAAATGCCGAGGGCTGTGGTCACATTAGCCTCGATATTTATGGTACACTTAACTTTACCGTACCTACTCACTAAAGTCTATAACAGAACTCGTAAACAAATCTATCCAAACATCGTACTTTCCTGACCAATGGAACATAGGTACTGTGAGGCCATTACCGAAGAACTCGAATCCGGTAGCCGTGAAGGATCTACGACCGATTAGTAGGTATTTTGCCATGTCTGTCGAAGGTATTGGAAATCCGGTTTAAGAAGGAAGCATAGTACTAGCACTGCACTGTTGCTGTTGGACGTGACAGATAATATATTACACGCTCAGGACCGGGGTATTGCACGTTACTAGTACTCCTTGACTATTCTCGCGCCTTCGACAGCATAAAATACTTCCCTGCTTGTTTCGAAGCTGAATTAATACGGCTTTCACACCCAGAGGGTAGGGTGGTTCCATAGCTATTCGGATAACCGCCACCAGCGGGCGGTGTTGCGGTCCAATGATGGAGTCATCTGCAGCTCAGACCTGTTCAGACCCTGTTCAGAGGGGGGGTGCCGCAAGGTTCCCTCCTCGGACCAATTTTGTTTCTTTTATACTGTGTTCTTTTATACAGTCTTGCTGTTACCACATCTATGCCGATGATGTAAAATTTATGTTTCTTTTAAACCGTAAAATCATGGAAAAGTGGTTGTAGCTATAACAGAGGACCTCCAGAGAATAGTTAGATGGTCTGAAAATAATTCATGGTACTCAACCCCCAAAAACAAAATATATGAAACAGGGTTCAAAGAAACAAATTGACCGTTTGCCTGCCATTAACATAAATCGCTCATGGGTGAGATCATCGAGAGAGAGTATAATACACAAAATTTAGGCACAATTATAGACCCTAGTCTTAGGTACGAGAAGCACACTGCTGAGTCGGTCCGCGGCTGCTTCTATCGGTTAAAGGTGCTGTACAGGATTATACCCTACCTGTCAGAGGATTTGCGAATGCGTTTGGTGAAGTCTTTGGTTCCGTCAAGGCTTAACTACGGTGATACAGTGTATGGTTCGTGCATAACATCACAAACGGAGCGGCTCATTCAAAGAGTAGTAAAATGCCTGCGCCCGTTTTTGCTTTCCCATACCTGCTAGAAGTCAGCAGTCACACCGTTTCTGAATAAATATTACGTACTCAAAATGAAGACGAGACGCAAATTGCATCTTGCATGTCTAATGTTTGGGGTCATTAAATATAAGAAACCGACTTACTTGTCGGAAAGGTTCAGGCAAATCGAGTGGACGTGGTTGCGGTAGAAGGCAGTGCTCGCTACAGTTGTCGGTGCCATCCCACAAGACAGCTGCTTTAAGGGGAGCTTCCGATACGCTGGGTGTAAAATTTGGAATAACATACTTCCGCCTCTAAGAGCCATTAAAACTACCTTCAAGAAAAACCACAAAATAAAACTGCGACTGTATTTGATAGAAGCACAGCGGGAATTCGGTATTATTATTGTTGTTGTTTTTGGTTATTATTTATATATGAATCTATAGAATGTGCAAAAACTGATAGATGGACTGATTGGAATCCGTCGGGAGAGGGGTACATCATAAGGGGGCTGGATGCCTGCGCTAGGCAGAAGCCTTGCACATGGGGAACCAGGCCCTATTCCGCATGCTTATATGTTAAAATACCATTTTATTCTTTTATTTAGTATTAATGTAAAGGCTACCGAATAAACATTATTTCTTTTTTTCTTTATATCATAGAAAAACACGTTTAATAAAAATTGCTATTGAGATGAGATTGAATATTTGAATTAATAGTGATCTGCAATGTATTGAAATTAAAATTGTAATAGGACACAGTAAGTTTGCGAAATAGATATCTACCTATGTTTTGGACCCAAAAATGTCGTCTGGTGAACCATATTTCTTGCAAATAAATATTCGGTAGATATTAAAGTGGAGTTATTTTAATAGGTAATATTTGACAATTCAATTTCACAATCATTTGACAATCAAATTGGTACCTAGGTAGGTACTAGTCTTATTTTGCTCATAGTATGAGACAGGGATTCGCTGATGATTTATAAAATTCACAAATCTTTCAAGTCCGTATCGATTCATTCACTTTCTTATTCATCATTCTCATTCTCATTGTGAAGATAGCACTGACATACGTCAAATGTTACCTGTTAAATGACCTTACTGTCGAAACATCTCATCTTTTGCTAAATCTACAAATCAAGGGATCCTTTGAATGTAAGGGTCATTCTAACCTGGCGTTTTTGCTTTATCATTATAGAGCTTATCTTAATAGTGAAACTAGGTAGGAAGGTTATTAATAAAGGTTGTATTAGAAGTGTCACCAATCGAAGAGAGGCACAGAATTGCAGCGCTTGTTCTATTTGTCAGTAGTCTATTCAGTAGTCAGTAGTGTCAGTACCTATCAGAACTAGTGTGCATCTACGGGCCCACGGGACCGGAGCCCTCTGACATTCTTGACACACTTATGGGCGGCGATTCTCGGCTATGCCTACCTACGACTTGACAGCGGACTGCATTATATCGGTGAAATGTATATTTTTGGCTCGGTTAGCGGTTTCTACGTAAGACTTTATGACATTTCACCAGTTAGATAGGTATCTAATTTTCCGTGTCATCGTATGTTCGAGAATCGCCGTCCCGCTGTTTGCTTTCTCCTCGTGATCAGTAACGAGGCATTTCCGAGGGATAGCCCAATCACTGGCACCACCGACGGTGGCGGGGAGCACAATTGCCGTAGAAGCGACGGCCGATGGGCTCGAAAAGTCCTCGTGCGGTGAGCAGTTACTTAGGTATGTACCGGTAAATACAATCCAAGTAGGCCTACCTCTGGCGGGTACCTAATGTAGGTAGATATAGATCCGGGAAGCCGTGGCGCGCGCACGTACCTCTAGGTAGGAGCGCGGCGGGAGGTCACGGCTCCAGCGCCAGCGCACAGTCACTGTAATCACTAGAAGCACTGCTCGACGCAATCCTCGGTCACACGAGTCACTCACTCGCGGCGCGCTGTGCGGTACGTGCGGTGCGGTGCGTGCGGGCCGACCCAGCGCGCGTCACTACTCACTGGCGAGTGGCGCCCGCTCCGGCCCCGAGGGGCGAGGCAGAGAGAGACACCGGGCGGCCCGTCCCGGCCAGGCCGCGCCTCCGACTCCGCCCAGCCCCGCCACTCAGTGGACGTATGTGCCCGCCCGCGCCCGGTGCTGTGCCCCATTCCCGCTCGCGACGTGTGCCCCGGCGCACGGTCGGTACGCCTTCTTGACACATCAAAATGGTGCAATCTATCGATAGGCTTACTTTAACACGTTTTTATTAAGCTTGACAGTTGGAATTTTCACAGATGATCTGTTGTATGTGGTATACATAATTATACTCGTACCTATATTTTCTTTTATTACAATATAAATCGTACAATAATGAAAAATAAATCATGCATTCACACTAATTTCGCATTTATTTATTTCATAACAATGTCAAATTGTGTTGAAAATATATAATACATGTCATCTTAATACTAATAAAATTGATTCATATTTACATTTAATTAGAAAGAAATTGATAGGTACCTACTAAAGAATTACTCTAAAAATATTAAATTTGTTTATTAACTAATAAATATTTATTTCATAATCATGCAATAATATATCTAGTAATAGAAAATATATTATATTTTTCAATTTTTAGTTTTTGTTTGAAGTCGGTTTTTTTTTGTTAAAATTTTTTTTTCATTATGTTTAGTGATAGTGACAGGTAGACTGAAATTATATCAGTCTAGGGATAAAGTCCTCCCCAATACAAATTAATCAAGCCCAAACACAAGGTAACTGCTGTAAATCGTTAAGGAATTCCCTCGATTCGAGGGATTTCTTCGATTTCTCCAGGATCCCAGCATCAGATTCTGACTTCATGTATATGGGACCACATGGGAAGCACCAGCTTTCAAATAAAAAAAGAATTTTCAAAATCGGTTAACTTTTTCAAGCGATTTGCCGGTAACAAACATAAAAAAAAAATACAGACGAATTGAGAACCTCCTCCATTTTTGGAAGTCGGTTAAAAAAGCCCTTAAACTATACCCATCATGAAATTTTGTGATTGCCTGGCTTGCCACAACTGGCCGTCGACGACACCGGCATGCCGGTGTCGTGTCGGGTCGATGAGACAGCTTACCAAACATATTCATAGAAATATGAGTTCTCTGGCGTGCTTGTTTCCAAAAAACGCCCATATTCATAGCGTGCATCCATAGCACGCATCATAGAACGCATACACATCCTTAGTTGAACTCGATAACACCTCTGCTGTACTTTATGTATCATCCATAGCTGTGTCCAGTGTCCATAGCACGTCTCTAGTGGAACGACACCCTTCGGACGCAGCGCCGGCAGTGCGAGGGTAGCAGCACCTCTAGTATTGCAAACATCTATAGGTTACTTTAAGTAGTAAAGAAATGGGAGTATTGATCTGCTTGAATGTATGGTAATTACAAAGTAATGGAATTACGAAGTAACTAGTTGCAAAGTAATCTAATTACTTTGTAACTAAATACTTTGTAACTAATTAACCTGAACATCAAACGTATTTAAATTACAATGTACCTAATTACATTACTGAGTACTTAGATTACTTTGTAACTAATTACTTATTAATTTAATTATTAATTGAATTACTTTTGTAATTAATTACGCCCAACACTGCTACTTACCAAGTTTCATCAGCATAGGCCTTACAGTTTCGGAGAAAAATGGCTGTGACATACGGACGGACAGACAGATAGACATGACGAGTCTATAAGGGTCCGTTTGTGCCATTTGGCTACGGAACCCTAAAAATCAAACTTCTAAATTAAAGCAGAAAAAAGTTACGGCTACATAAACATATACCTAGCCGAAAACGTGTATTTCGACACTCCCAAGGGAATCAAAATTAATATGGTACTTTCCGTTAGCCTAGAACAATGAAATTTGGAAAATATATAAGGTCCTCATAAACCACAAATATAGGAAAAAATCTAAAAACTGTACTTTTGTGACGAAATCATTAAAAAAACGGTGTTTAAAGTCGTCAAGTCGGCAAGTTTAAAGTCGGTAACCTAGGTACGGATTTGCCAATCTTTCGTGAACTTATAGAATAGTAGGTATGTTTACACAACATTCAGATTAGGCTTTTTTTAACTGAAATATTGTATAGGTATTACAATTATTTAAATTACTAAGGTGAAAAACAAGCAACTCACTTGATGAAGATTTTATAATGGCGGCTCCAGACTAAACGTGAACTGTGTGGCTGAACGTGAATGTGGATGTTATTCGCGGGCTTCGCGCTTTTGCTCCTGGCTCTGACAAGCATGTACGGACGTGTGCAAAGTGCATTCGTTGCGCGTGTAAGATATGCTTATAAATAAGTAAGTTACTATAATTTTCATTTAACACGTGGTGAACCACTAGATTGATATTTTATTTGTTATATTTTTATTTTAATATTATTTTAATTTAATATTTATTTCTAAATTTAGTGTAAAGTATTTAAGTATCGAAAAGATAGGTTTTCGACCACTTCTACAATATTACGTAATATCCTACCCCACCAATTGCGAAAATATAAAAGTGTCTGCACTTACAGAGCAACGCCCATTATTGTTCGTCAAGTTGTCTTTTGAAGTAGGTACAGATATGGTTCAGTAGTTAATTAAAATTAATAGAATTAGTAAATATCTTTCTGTATAGTAGCAATACGTTATGATACGTATTACTTGGAATTTATATTGTTGGGCCAGTCAGTCGCTGAGCAGCCGTCTTAAGGGTACGTTCCTCATTAATAACTTATGTAATTTATCTGATCTGATATGATGTGTAATATATGTGTTGAAATTAGCAGAGGTCTACGTCCAGCAGTGCTGGACTGCCATAGACCGATTTGATTGATTGTATTCAAAGTTATTTTATACTGCCCATGGCTTGGTTTAAAAGATAATGTATATAGGTATTATCCTGCTGAACTATTTGTAAAGATATGACCCGTGTTGCTATTAATTGTAATGAATGACGTGTACCAACTATTGATGGAATTAGATTATAGTAGAAACAGATGTATAGCAATTAATGTGACTTTGAAAAGAGTGGCCGTGAGTTTTATTGCCAGGTTCTTTCTCATAGGCTCTACCTATTGCGAATCTGGCGGTAAATGTAGAATTGGAAATCTTGACGAGAATAAAGATATTTTTATCTCATATTCATTTCTTTTCATTTCATAACTTGTTAGCTAATACCCTCCTTACAGAATATGCTTCTGGCTATCCCTTCGGGGATAAAAGGCGTGACCGTATGTATTGATATACCTACCCTCTACGAGCCGAATCTAACACGCGCGCTAAAATGGAATCGAGTATGAACTGGAACTATGAACTGAAATACTCTTTTTGGAACATTATCACAGTGAAAATATACTGTGGGATGCAAAAAACCTGCATCATAAATACAAAAATTTGGTAATAGCTGTCTCCTGAAGCTAGAAACCGTAGTTTTATAACTAAACGAATTCTTGTTGGCTACCCAACGAGCAAAAAGCGGTTTTATAATTATCCTAAGACCAATTTTCAATAGACTTTTATCGAACTCATAAGAGCTTACAAGCCCGGAAAAGGGCCCACTTTATTAGTGTATTCAGTTTTTTAACAGTCTAATAGTACCCTCATGGAATTCAACTAACGACTGTAACAGCCGTGTAGCGGCATTTTGTAAAACCATACAATCCTACCAAATCTACTAATAGTCTCTTAGAAAACTAAACTACATAGATTGTTATGCACTTTACAACTGTTCTACAAGTTCTCATTTCGTTCAGTCAATTATTCAGTTATCAATTTTGGGAGTTTTACACACTCCGTGTACATAATACTAAAAACTTTATTAAAATACTTACTAATAATATTTTGGACATTAATAAGGCAAGTTATATGATAATTTTTCAGAGTCCTCGTATTTCATGATGTTAATCAAAAACGTACTGGGAACTTGTATTTCTCGTGCAACATACCAAGTTTCTGGTGAAAATTTTAAAGCCCCTCTTAAAATAAGTAATTATACATTCGTAATCATTATTTTAAATTATCAAAATGTTCCCCATTAGTCATTTTCGGTAGCCATTTTTAGTTTAGCATTTGGAAGTGTTCTACTATACCTCTATAGACAACCTCGGTTCTATAATGTCTCATAGTCGCTGCATTCACTCGCCATGTTTTTATCTTTTGGAGATCCGTGGTGAAATAAGAAAAACGCTAAATATACAACCTAATATTGAAATAACACCTTTAGGTGGTATTTGTGTTCATGAATATAAGCAGGTATGTATTTATTGACGATTTGTGTAAGTAATTAATATTTTTTGAGTTAATGCGCTTTTGCTCTAATACTAACAGTACAAGTTTGTCATATTTATTCATGAGCATAATCACCACCCAAGTGGTTTGGTGTTACTTCTTCTGTATTTGAGTCATAGTTCAATATACGGAACCCTCGCCAGGTTTTGTGACTTTAACTTCACAAGGTCGTACTGCGAATTAAAAGAACTATTTTGGCCCAAACCACCTATTGCAAGGGTAAATAATCTTATAATGACTTTACCAACGAATCAACAAGTGTTTCTTTGACAATAACAGTATTGAACTTAGCTCGTATAAAATCATAACACTTATAATAGCATGTGGCAAGTATGTAATTAGTAAAAGTAGTATCATTTTAAGCTCGCATTAAACTAGATTCAATTACGACTTACAAATGCTTTTATAAAACTACTTTGTTTGTAACGGATTCAAATATTGTACTTATTAGAGCTTATAAAACTAAGTAACAAGTGTAAATGGAATGAAGTGTATTTACACCTATGGGCAGCTTTAATAGGAGATTCGGGTCTATAGTAGCCTAATAAGCAGTCTTAAAAGCGCTTACAAGTGCTGGTTATAAGAACCTTCATTCTTAAGTCTGATTGCTCTTACTAAAAGCTTTTACAAGAGGGTGTGGCTTATAGTGATCAGTATACATAGTATTATAAGCCCTTAAAAGGCTAATTATCAGAATAATCGTGATCAAAAACCAAATAGCATTTCTGAGACGCATATAAGAGTAATTGTGAACGCCAAAATCAATATAAGAATCTTATAAGTGTCTTATTCCTTTAACATATGTGTTCTGAGACTATTTTGCTTGTTGGGTAATAAACGGCTAAAAATACTACATTTTATACTGGTTGAATTTATAGTCGTTTTGGAACGGAAAGGTTTAGGCCCAGTTTCGATAACAGAACCGATCGGCACTGTCAATTTGAAAATCAACAATAAAAAATTACGAAAATGTCAAAATCTACATCGTTTGCCAAAATCAAAACGAGAACACCTGGTTATTCCTTTAAATTTCACGAAATACGTTTACTACGATTTTCTACTACAATTTTTCATTCAATGTCTAACGTTCCAATCAGTAAGAAGAGTCACCGCGCCGGGAAAATTCGACACATCACAACGCATGAACGCATCGGTCCACGTGGACTCGTTGCCAAGCAACGTCGGTAGGTACTCGACTAGTTACGTCTTGTAGGTAGGTAAAATACGCTCGGCCGACCGCGCCGCCGAACGGCGACCGCGGCGCGCAGTTCGACTATAACTCGCGCGCAGTATTGTCGTCGCGATCGACTTTTATTTGTGGTCGGAAATAAAACGATTAGTTTACACTCGAGAGTACGAATCTCGTGATGAATTACGCAGTGCGATAGTGGACGCCTTTGAAATAGTGAAAAGTGACAGAGACACATTGAATAAACTAAAAGACAATAGCCAAAAACGTGCCCGTTTGTGTATCGAACGTTCAGGACTCCATTTTGAGCAGTTGCTAAGGTACAGGGAAGTGTAAATAAACTGTGAATAGGTAGGTCTAGGTATTTAAGTTGATTATTTTGTAAATAGCTCCAATTTTTTAAATACGCCGGAAATACTCCCTATTTGTTCGTGTTTATTTTCATTATTATTGAAGTGAAACTTCTTTATCGGCGTTGGAAAAAAATTGCGTCACGTCACGTCACGATTTTTGGTTACGCGCCATCTTTGTTCTGTTCCCCACCACGGTGGATTCGAATTAAGAGTACTTTATCCAGGGATAGCATGTCATTTAAGGGTTTTTGGACTTTTGGACTTTTGGATGGGACATTGGTACTTTGGGTCTTTGGGACTTTGGAACTTTGAGACTTTGGGACTTTTGAACTTTTGAACTTTTGAACTTTTGAACTCTTGGACTTTTGGACTTTTGGATGGGACCTTGGTACTTTGGGTCTTTGGGACTTTGGAACTTTGGGACTTTGGGACTTTTGGACTTTTGGATGGGACCTTGGTACTTTGGGTCTTTGGGACTTTGGGACTTTTGGACTTTTGGACTATTGGACTTTTGGACTTTTGGACTTTTGGACTTTTGGACTTTTGGACTTTTGGACTTTTAGACTTTGGGACTTTGGGACTTTGGGACTTTGGGACTTTGGGACTTTTGGACTTTTGGACTTTTGGCCTTTGGGACTTTGGGACTTTTGGACTTTTGGATGGGATCTTGGTACTTTGGGTCTTTGGGACTTTGGAACTTTGGGACTTTGGGACTTTGGGACTTTGGGACTTTTGGACTTTTGGGCTTTTGGACTTTTGGATGGGACCTTGGTACTTTGGGTCTTTGGGACTTTTGGACTTTTGGAGTTTTGGAGTTTTGGAGTTTTGGACTTTTAGACTTTTAGACTTTGGGACTTTGGAACTTTGGGTCTTTGGGACTTTGGGACTTTGGGACTTTGGGACTTTGGGACTTTGGGACTTTGGGACTTTGGGACTTTGGGACTTTGGGACTTTGGTACTTTGGGACTTTGGGACTTTGGGACTTTGGGACTTTGGGACTTTGGGACTTTGGGACTTTGGGACTTTGGGACTTTTGGCCTTTGGGACTTTTGGACTTTTAGATGGGACCTTGGTACTTTGGGTCTTTGGGACTTTGGAACTTTGGGACTTTGGGACTTTGGGACTTTGGGAGTTTGGGACTTTTGGACTTTTGGCCTTTGGGACTTTGGGACTTTGGGACTTTGGGACTTTGGGACTTTGGGACCTTGAGACCTTGAGACCTTGGGACTTTGGGACTTTGAGACTTTTGGACTTTTGGCCTTTTGGACTTTTGGACTTTGGACTTTTGGACTTTTGGACTTTTGGACTTTTGGACTTTTGGACTTTTGGACTTTTGGACTTTTGGACTTTTGGACTTTTGGACTTTTTGACTTAATTTAAGGTGAGGTGAAAATTAAGTTTATGAAGAAGTTTCACTTCTTACGTGTGTACACTAAGTACACGCAATTTTTACATAAACCTTATTAATTCACCGTAAAATAGAACGATATTAAAGTATTTCCGACGGTCCTAAGCCCGCGTAAAGTATGAAGGAGAAATTGGAGTCCTTTATTTTTATCTAAGTACCTATTATTATCGAAACGATGCATTCGGTCAATGAACTGATCACATGGAAGCACGCGCCGCGGCGTAGGTACCTATGGGTTTCGGAGTTTCATTCATTGAAAAGTTCAATGAATAAATCGAAGCGCTACTAATGTTTCAACTCGAACGAGTGATAAAGATTACATAGAAGTCATTTTTTTATTATAACCTGCACAGCTGTTTTGACACTCCGAAATGGTTCCATTATTGATTCCGAGTAACCCCCTCTCGGGTCCAGAACGACTATAAATTCAACCAGTATAGGTAATTATATGTAAGGATATCAAGTACTTAATTATTGTGACATTTTTTGTTTGTGTTTAGAATTGGGTATTATTGATACATTTTTAAATTGTTAATGTACTTAGATTAGGAACTTTATATTTTTAACACAATGTATCATTGTTATGAAATAAAAATACAATAGTGATATGTGGCCACAGCAAACAAAGTTATTGCAGCAGCAGATTCTACGTCCATTTCGCGGCAGGGCTCACGTACGAATGAGAGCATCCCGTGAATGTGGAAAGCACATCTGTGCCGCGAATTCACGGCGCGAATTCACGCCGTGAATTCACGGCACTAGTCTGGAGCCGCCATAAGAAAATGTGTAGGTAGGTAGGTACTTATTTATACCTACATCTTATTTTCTGAACTGTTAATAGTAAGTTTACCTATTATTGCATTTCATTGTATTTTATCCCGAAAAACATTATTCCGAATTTCAAGTTTCCGAAAATTCATTGTTGAAAGTAGAGCATTCTACCAAAAATAGATTAAAGTAAAAATTGATATTATGCAGAGTTTTTAAATAAATAAGTAAGTATATTAAAAGATTTTGTAATTTATTAACCCTATTTAATTACTCAGGGTGTGGTCATTTCCTGAAGTGACAAGAGTAAAAGAAGATTCAATAAGGTTAGGTTAAGTTAGAACTGTGACCCCCTGTGCACGAGCCGAGCGAGCGAAGCAAGCGTGCCGCGGTAGCGGCCGGCGAGTTCTATGAGATACTAGTTGAAAGCGTGAAGGAAGGACATTCCTCGATTACAGTAAAAAGCTTGTCTCGTCACTCTCAACCAGTCATGCAATGGTAAAAAGCTATTGAATGCCTGCATGCATGTCCGCTTGCATGCTGTTTACATGCATGCTTGCTTGTCTACTTGCTAGTACATGGTTAAAGCCTCGTGTAATTTATAATCAGGAGACTACGTTGCAGCCATAACGAAAGTTACCTATTTATTGACCGTGATCGTTTATAGAACACTGAGTAAGTGGGGCTACGAGCGCTTCAATGCGCCTTGTAAATGGCAGGTTCATGATATTTCGGATTTTTGATATTCGGAGTTCGTGTTTATAATAAGTATATCGGAGTTTTTTAATTCGAAATTATATGGTTCGGTTTTTTGAAATTACTTACTCACAGTCGGCGGATTTATGAATATTCGGAATTTTACAATTCAGGCTTTTGGTGAATAGGATTTATGAAACATCGGAATTATGAAATTCGGATTTTTTTTTTTTCAATTACTTTTAACAGTCGTGGGTATTTCAATTTTTTTTTTAATTTTGATTTTTATTAAGAAATGCTTTCTCCTTTGACATCGAAAACTTTGCGTTTGAATTGAAGTTTCGTTTTTTGGCAATCTGTGTCATTGCGGTGCCTTCATTTTCTTGGTGTTGTGCAATTTCTTGTAAGGTCAATGCTGGGAAGTCCGTCTGGAAGGCAAGTCCAAACAGTCATCGAAAAGGTAACTTCCTGCGTAGCTATTGGCCTTTACACAACAGTCGGTAAAAGAGAATTTAAATTTGATGTTTACTAATTTCAACAGATGTCGTTAATGGGCCTATATTGTTTTAACTTTCGGTCACAGTTGCACTTGTGATAGGCAAGTGGAAAAAAGATGTTTATAATTAGCAGAACCAAATGAGATCTTAGGGTAAGCAGTTTGTTAAGAAGAAAGTACCTGGATCCTGTCATCGTACGGGTTTATTGAGAAACATTGCAGTTGAATAGTTATATAGTTCATAAAAAATCTACCCTCAAAATTCTACGAGTTGAAAAGTCCGTCTGGGTACGATAAAGGTAAGGTCGTTGCCTCCCAACAGATATCACAAACATTTTTTTCGCAATGACCAACACTAGGTAGGTATAGATACTGCCTGTAAGTACTTATTGTCCATACTTTGCGCGGGTCAGCTCTAATGAATATAAGCGACGCGACGGGAGTAAATGCCACGGGAATAAATAAGATAAGATATTCACGGACATTTCACACAACGCTATCTGATCCCAAAGTAAGCTAGGAATAACCTGCTTGTGTTATGGGTATCAGACTACGGATATTAATACTTATATACTTTTAAATACATACATATTATACAAAGAAACCACCAAACTCTTGAAACAAACATTTATGGGTCACACAAATATTTGTCACCGGTGGGAATCGAACCCACGACCTCCAGCGCCGCAGGCGGTATCACTACCGACTGCGCCACAGAGGCAGTCAAAAGGGGAAACATTATATTACTTAAAATATTAATACTACCTTTTTTCACTCATAAGTGACGTGACGCAAACGAAGTTATGCGGACCAGCTAGTCTAATATATAAATCGTAGGAATGCTTCATATTATTATACCTTACCCTTCGGCAACATTCGAAACCAAGTTTTGAAATGTTTCTAACATATAAGTATTTATTTTTTCTTCTTTCTTCCTCTTCTTTCTCTCTTCTTTAGGAATGTATCTATAATACCTACTAAGCACCTCATTCGCTGTGTCTTTTAATACAACATTACATTTTATTAAGTTTTCCTAATTTTATTTGTGTATTAATTCAGTCAGCTTGCTGTTCAAACCCACCGACACAATAACCCTTCTTTTGTGTCGCGCAGTCGGGTAAAATTAAGTACAAAATGTTTAGAACACCTAGAAGTTCGTCTAAGCGACCAGTTTTACAGAAACCTGTCTTTTAGTATAAATCTCATTGCAATACATTTTATTCAAAATCTCCTTTAAAGTTTATAAAATTTGCTATTCAAGTCAGTTATTCGATTGATTAGGGTTGCCATAGGTTAGATGATAAATGAAAAACATTTCAACATTGCAAAAAGTAGCATTGACCTTAAGTCAAATGCAAATATCTGAAAAATCGTTGATCACCATCTACTAAGTCTGTATCTTCTCTTATATATAAAAATGAATCGCAAAATGTGTTGGTAGGCGCATAACTTCAGAACGGGTGGACCGATTTCACTAATTCTTTTTTTGTTGTGTAAGGTATTGTCAGGAGAAGGTTCTTATGAAAGAAAAAATATTGTATTACCACGGGAACGGGAACTCCGCGGGTGAAACCACGTGAAGTCCTCCAGTTCTCCATAAAAATGTCTTTTAAAATTAATATTGTGAATCCAGAATCTTCTATTGAACAAATAGAAGATTCTGGATTCACAATATTAATTTTAAAAGACATTTTATTGGATGTCATTTTTATTGTTCCGTACCTGAAAGGAAAAAACGGAACCCTTATCGGATCACTTTCTTGTCCGTCCGTCCGTCTATCTGTCACCACCACTTATCTCGTGAACGCGTAAAGGTATGAAATTGAACTTAATACGATCAAGGTATATGGTCCCTTGATGCTGTATAAAAATCAAACTTCTAAGTTAAAGCAGAAAAAAGTTAATCGTGAAAAACGTGTACCTACCTAATTCGACACTCCAAGGGAATCAAAATTAATAGGGTACTTACCGTTAACCTAGAATGATGTTATTTGGCAATACAACATCCTCATAAGCCATATATATAGGGAAAAATCTAAAAACTGCACATTTGTGACAAAATCATAAAGGAAACAGTGTTTTTAAAGTCGGCAAAATAAATGGTAGTTCACAAAATACTCCGCCATTTGCACGTACTGATTTGTCAATATTTTGTAAACTTAAAGAATGTTTAGGTACACAACATTTAGATTAGGACTTAAATATTGTATTATTACAATAATATATAAACTTCTAAAGTCAAAAACATGCACACTTACGGGTGCTGTCTCGTGTCTCCCCCAGTCGATCCCCTGGGGGAGCCAACAGGACTTTTTCATTCCTGGTGACCCCCTTTTTTTTTTTGTTTAACGTGAGGGAAAATCCTCATGGATGTTATGCCGGACTTCTACCGACTAAAAAACCTCACGTCACGCCCAACAGCCTATGGTTGGGAGCCCCGGGGAAGCCCTCGGAAGGATGTCCCAGAGCTGGTGTCCCCCCTAGCTGGGGGAGAGATTTACAAGTCAACTCACGTGATGGAGATTTTGATAAGAAAATGTGTAAGTAACTACTTATTTATACATTTTATTTTCTGAACTGTTCACTGCAATTTTTTTATTAAATTTCATTTTATTTTATATTAAACTTTAGAACATTGTGTGTCTCTGCTAAATTAATAACATATTCTGTGTGGTTTAATGTTGTATTTTTTTTATTGTTCCATGTACCTACCTTCTACAACACGAATCTTGAATTTTGGACAATTAGTTTCTTACTTCCTAATTTTTTACCTTGTACACTCACAAAACTTTGATCCTTTTATTATGTGTGGACCGCATTAACACTTACCAAATCCACACTGAGTCTTTGGCGGAAAACAGTATCGCCATAAGAAAGAAAAAAAAAGTAGGTACTATCGAAAATATTACTGTTTTTTTTAATTTTGTATAACAATAATAAATATGTGAAAGAAGAAGAAAATTCGAAGAAGGCTAGCCAGGAATAATGAAAGACCACGCTTCAGGTAGTGTCCACTGTGCAATAGAATGAAAGATTGTCAGCAGCCCTAAGCGACTGGTCATGGAAGGTATGAACTTTATTCTATAGTGCTGGCTGCATTCGGTGCAGGACACAGACTCACTAAGTCTTTGTACTATACGGGAATGGCCTCTACGAAGATTACATTTGATAAGTAAAAAGAGCCATTAAAATGGACATGAATGCTTAGCAGATGAAAAGTTAACAGGTCTTGGTTGGACCATATGTAGGTATGTATTATGAGGACAAAGTCTACCGTAGTTCGGTTTTCCCATACGTCGTAGGCTAACAGTATGACTGGGACTACCTGAAGAAGGAACTAAGTTACGATGTCAATTGCTTAGAAGAGAAGTTGAGTCAAGTAGTAGTCTAGCCAATGAATTAAGAAATGTATTTAATAAATAAATTTACATAACTCATATAATGTGTATTATGAATTTGTTGATCAGAAATCTATCTATCTAACTCTTTCACGCTGTAACGGCTGAACGGATCTGGCTGAAACTTGGTACCTACAGAGATAGGTTAGAGACAGTGTAGGAACCAAATTTCACGCAGGCGAAGCTGCGGGCATCAGCTAGTCTGTTAATAAATTTAACTGTCTAACTATCACGGTGCATGAGTTACAGCCTGCTGACAGACAGACAGACGACCAACGACCTCAACGAAACCGACAACAAAGGGGTAGGGCTATGTAATGTCCTAGATTACCTTTTTAGGATTCCGTAAAAATTGTATTAGGTATTATAACTACCTATTGATTGAAAGTCCTTTGTAAATCTGTAAATCTTCGGCTGTAACTCATGCACCGTGATAGTTAGACAGTTAAAATTTTTAGAAATGATGTATTTCTGTTGCCGCTATAGCAACAAATAATAAAAATAGACAAATTAATAATATTAAAGGGGGTCTCCCATACAACGTACGTGATTTTTTTGCCACTTTTCTTGTACGGAACCCTACGTGCGCTAGTCCAACTCACTGTTGTCCAGTTTTAGTTATATACTTCTAGAATGTAACCAAAACCAGCCAAGACCTAGTTGCAGGGCACCGTGTGGTTTTAGTTGGTAGGAGTTCGCAATAGCATCTATGAGTAATTCCATATGTAAAAGAAAGAAACTCATCTTCAGGTGGAGATATTTCTAAAACGAACACTTGAGAAGATTTATACCGTTGATTTGTGGCACTTGGTGGAACTTGCTGCACCTATTGAAAAAATAACCGGCCAAGTGCGAGACATACTCTCGCACGGAGGGGTTAAAGCGGGGCCCTATAAACGAGACATGAGGCATGCATGAATCTCTCACGTCACGCTATCGTTTAAGACCTGCTTCTGTAAGGACGGTGAGCAGCCCCGTCACCGTCCTCAGGCCCCCGGTCATGGAGGCTGATAGAATGGGGCGCCGCCCTAACTCGGATGGGAGAGTTCTCTCCTGCTTCCTCCCCGCCGTCTCTTTTTAGCGCCGTTCCAGCGCCTCCTTACGCCATTTAAACCCTCGCTACCTCACTTCCAGGTCCCATAAAGGGGTTCCGGTTAGAAGACATGCCGCCTCAACTGCGATCGTGCTGTATTCCCTTATCACCCTGACAGCCGTTGCCTTCTGCGGGCTAAATAATCTAGCTGCATTAATAATAATAAAAAAACTTTTATTTTCTCTTTACAAAGTCCTTAATAAACAAACTAAATGAGGTACGGTACCTACATGACAAACTTTGTGAGAGACTGGTGCATGTGGTAGATTTAGAAATAAATCTGTGTTACATGTCACCAGGCATTGCTGGCCATCAGGATCTTTGCCCATACGGGGGCCCGGTATAGGTTCATGCTCCGTACGATACCAAGGTAGTCTCCTGCAGGGAGCGTTGGGTCTCCTGATATTGGGCAACAACCGCAAAAGTGCGGCTGATGCCCCCCTCCCTCAGCTATGGGACCAAACTTCGGAAGTGGTATCCGAAGTTCCACCGGCTATCTAGTTCGAGCCCCAAATACGTAATCGAGAGCTCGATGCCGATGCTGACGCCTATATGTAAGCTGGATCTCGCAGGTGGTTTTTAGGGCTGCGTCTCGGTGCGTTGCTCCTCGAGTTGTAATGAGGGTGTCGTCATAACACGTTACGCACGTAACACGTTACGCCGACACCTCTGAGCAACGGACTACGCAGTACCCAATCGTAACCGATAATCCACAGAAGCGGTCCTAAGACCGATCCTAATGGAACACCAAACGACACATCTCGCCGACCCTGCCCTAGCCAGCTCAGGTAAGTTACGGCCCTCTCGGAAAGATAGACCCCGACAATTCGACGGAGGTTGTAACGTTGTGCAACAACGTATGAATAAATCAATTAAAATTAGTTAATTAAAAATGAAATTTAAGTCATAATAAATGAAAGCGCCATCTGCCGACAAATAGTCACATCAACTCTAGCGCGGGTTAACTCGCCAAGTAGCTAAATGACGTAGTACGTAGGGACGCTACTAGCCGCCAGAGGCGCTGTTCAATGCTATAAATAGGAGTGCACGTGCAGTTTCGAGAACCACATCACAAATTTAAAGTATACTGTCGCGAAGGTGTCAGTGCATCAGGAAATATATTTGAATTGAAATAAAATATAAGGTATAGGGAGCGAAATTCTCCCTAAGTGAATAATTGTCTAGCTGCAAACGTCAAGTACCCCATCCTTGGGTGAGTTAAATTGTGTATAACGTAATCTAATTTTTAAACTGTGAAAATTAACGGCTGTTGGTCCACCCTGTTATAAGGGGGTAGTTGAGAGGGGTGTGAAAAAACATCTGTGTAAAATTAGTGCTGTAAGCAGATATTGTAAGACTTCCGACTCCTGCAATGGTTAGCAGGGGTCGGCTGTCTTTGGGAATAGGCGGGGAAAAGGGTTCAAGCTAACCCCTAATCTGGAACATTCCAGGGTCCACCCTACGGGTTGCGGACATCCACCCTACGGATTGTGAAAATCCACCCTTCGGGTTCCACGAAGGAATTATCCTACCCTACGGGTTGCGAAGATACACCCTTCGGGTTCTACGAAAGAAACCATCCACCCTACGGGTTGAGAACACCGTGCCATTCGAAGTTGTGGACGGCACGGCTACGTCGCGGACTGCATCACCGTTCAGGAGACCCAAGATAAGTCGAACCCTGCGAAGACTATCGGAAATCGCAAAGCCTCTTGCTGCTTGATCACAAACCACGACCCCGAGTTTTTTAGTTTATAATAAACCATCGTTTTAAATTTTAATTCTTATCTTTTTATTTCTCTCTTCTCCTTTCCTGAAAGCCTTCAGCTTTTCAAGGTATGAAGGCATTTCATGGTAAATAAGCGCCTCCCAAACGCAGCTCCTGGGCAATTTGTTGAAAGCGTTGGCGATGTCAAGAGACACTGCCACCACCACCTCACCCTGTTCTGTTGCCGCTATAACAAAATATACCTACTAAAATCAGAAAAAAGCATCCACAAAACAAACGTAATTTTTGTACCCAATTTTGTAACGAAACCCTCTGTGCGGGAATCCGACTCGCACTTGGCTAGTTTTTTTCCTTTTTAATATGAACACGTGAGTTTCGGTTTCGGTTTCGGCCGAAACTGACCCTGGGGCCGAAAGTTCGGTTTCGGTTTCGGTTTCGGTTTCGGCTGGAAAAGCAGTTTCGGTCGGACACTACTAATTAGAATAGGAATAGATCGATCTAGTTGGACACAACCTCAGCACCTAATTAAGACTTAGAAAATTACTTTATTAACAAAAAAAAACATTAATATCCGTGTGCAGATTGTTAATGAATAAGTAAGTATATAGGACAAAAATATTCATTATTTTAATCCAAACCAAATGATTAGGTTTTGTTCGGACTACACTCGAGAGCAATGAATCCGGGTCACTTAAAGAATCCTAAAAATCTCGGAAACTAAAAATGATAGGTTAATGCAATAAATTGTATTTAATAGACAATGTAATACTCCTTAAATGAAGGTATTAAAACTTCTTAGTTATTGTAAAGTTATATCATAAAAAAATCAAATTTGAAAAAGGGCCACTTTCGAAGATGGAACTACGAAATTACAGCATTTGGTGTTGCTTTTGTTTGTAATCTGTCATTTATGTGGGTACATAAACCATGTTGATAGTGCTCTATATTCATTAATCAAGCTGAAATTATGTCGCTTACGCCTGAAGAATGCACCAGAATACTTACAATGCTGGAAACCGGCCGGAGTCAGCGCGATACAGCCAGGACTGTCGGTGTGTCGCTGTCAACAGTACAAAGAGTTCTCCGACGTTACGAAGAAACTGGTTCTAACCTACGCAGACCAGGAACGGGCAGAACCAGGTGTACCACAGCACGAGAAGACCGATACTTGGTGAACACCATGCTTCGAAATCGCTTTCTCACAGGAACTGAACTCACCAATCAGTTTCGACGCCTCGGAGGAAGTAACCCAAGTGCATGGACAGTAAGACGTCGGCTTGCTGAATCTAACTTAAAACCCCTTAGACCTGCAAACGGCCCTAAACTGGAGCGTGGGCATCGTATTTCGAGACTAAGGTATGCCCAGAGCCACGTAAATTGGAGTATTGAAGATTGGTCAAAAGTTATGTTCTCCGACGAATCAAAATTTATGCTCTACAAGCACGATGGAAGACACAGAGTGTATCGAAGACCAGGGGAAAGATTCAAGCAAGCATGCATCGAAGAAAAAGTAGCCTACGGTGGTGGGTCTGTACTTGTGTGGGCCGGAATTTCTTCTGAAAGTCGCACAGAGCTGGTGATCATAGAAAACGGCTCTTTAACTAGCGTAAGATATGTGGAAGAAATCCTCAATGATCACGTTGGTCCATTTATGGTCAATTTAGGTGAGGATGCTATATTTATGCATGACAATGCCCGACCTCATACAGGTAGGATTGTGAATGACTACCTTCAAGAGATGAACATTACTCGTATGGAGTGGCCAGCGCGCAGCCCGGATATCAACCCGATCGAGCATGCTTGGGACGAGCTAGGCAGATGCGTAAAACAACGAAACCCTCCCCCAATCACGCTTCGTGAGCTCAAAATTGCTCTCACAGAGGAATGGGAGAATATTCCCCAAAATCGTATAAGGAACTTGGTGTACAGCATGCCAAATCGCGTAAACGCAGTAATGGAAGCACGAGGAGGCAATACGAAGTATTAAAATTCAAGAAAATCGTAATAAAGTTCAAAAATTTCATGTTTCCTATTTTTGTTTTAAGGAGAGATCGGCAGTTTTTTCTTTATGTAATTTTGTGTTAATAAAATGTATGGTGACTCATATTTTTTTTACTTTCATTTAAGGAGTATTACATTGTCTATTAAATACAATTTATTGCATTAACCTATCATTTTTAGTTTCCGAGATTTTTAACATTCTTTAAGTGACCCGGATTCATTGCTCTCGAGTGTATTTAGTAGATGGTTTATGTGAAGTTTGCACAAAATCGGTCGAGCGGTTCTTCATTTATCACGCAAACGAAGTTGCGCGGGTCAGTTATTAATTCATAAATGTCTGTGTCCGTAAACGTATGCGATTTTCTAGGATAGCTTCCTCAGTAGGGAAATGTACGGGTCTGAAATCATCCTTGAAATCACCTTGAAATCATTAAGAGGTATTTAAACAAATGAAACATTTTGACTTGATTTTTGCAGGTGTGTGCCTTAACCTAGCTTTTCTTATTTCTTTGTTCATGGATTCGGAAGCCTCTTCAGACAACTGTCCCAAAGGAATTATCGAGTTTCTTATCAATGCTCCTCCATGAACTAGGTATGATTTTATGAACTGTTACGGGCATCACATACCAGTCATATAATTCCAAATAGAGAGCTCGTGTTTTGTCACAATAGTCTTGAAATTTTATATCATCTATCTCGTGGCCACAAGCTAAGGTTCTTAATATGACTGAGAAGTTATAAATTAGACGTTCGTCGACACCTGTGATTGCAGCTGTTTCTTTGTAGTTGAGAAAAAATCTGCGTGCGGTATTCCCGCGTATTATTAACTCTTCCTGCTTGAATTTTTTTGATATTCCGATTTCCTGGTTGCAACTCTATCTTTCGTTTTTTGTCCCCGTATCTGCCATTCCTTAATTTCTAGTCGTTAAAACGGACTCGCTTGCCCGTTTCTATCAGATTTTGGACACCCCACACAGTCGGTTTAACGTGTCTTGCAAAGCAAGGAAACTCTCGCAAATCAAATGTTAGAGGAAAGGAAGCATATGTGGAATACCTACTGTTGGCAATTTGGAATAGTAATGTATTATAAAAACCAACAGTGCCATCTTCATTATATTAACGTTAACTCTTAGCCCACACTGTCACTTATAGTTAGGTTTTGACAGCGAGCCAGCCATTGTTCTTAAATGGCGTCAAGACGCACGAAACCGAAAGCCGCATTTTAGAAAAAAATAAGGTATGTGATTAAATCTGTTTATTTGAGTAATCCTGTGTTTTATTCTTTTCGACTGTAATTAATCTGTTAGATAACAATTGAATTGCATAAATTATATGAGATTTTGTTGTTATCCGCGTTTATTGACCTACAAATTCAGTTTCTGTCGGATCACGCCGTGTTGCTAAATTGGAATATATGTGGTGATGGTTATTCGGAATTCGGTATTCCAATTAATGTTCACCATTGCTATTCCAAATTAATATTTTATATGTTTATTTTATTCTATAATTGTATGTATGTTTTATTTTATTGGTTAAAGGGTTATTTTTTGTGGGTAAACTTCTGAAAAGCGCATACCGCCGATCTATCTGAAATTTTGACCTCCTAATCACGAATATGATAACGAAAATTGGCGAAAAGGGGGGTGTGGGTGTGTGTGTGTGTGTGTGAGAGTGAGTGGGTGTGTGTGTGTGTGTATGGGTGTGCGTGTGTGTGTGTGTTTTCGTGAATTTCCGTTATGATATTCGTGACTAGGAGGTCAAAATACGTCATTCCACAAAATTTCAGATTGATTGATTGATTTCAGAACTTAATTAATATAATTTTGTATAAGTGAAGACAAATTGGAATATTCCGTATTTCATAATGGTGAAGGTAAGTTGGAAAACCCAAATCGTCTAGTGCAGGTAGATTGGAATACCTAACTCAGAGTAGACACTGATTTGAGTTAGTTTGTTTACATGATAAGACTACTTTTCAAAATACTTACATGTTCTTCTAAGATAGTTTGGTATCATGCGTCACATTTCTTATCTAAGCATGATGAATACAAATTGGAATACCCCTATACCAAAATACCTGCACCAGATCTCCAAACAAGATTTCAGACATTTTGTGTTAAATTTGATAGGTTGTTAGTTTTCCTATTAATATGCAAACAAATAAACAAGCAATCAAATCTTTCCTCTTTATAATATTAGTATAATAGAGTATAGATGTGGTCGAGTGAGTGCATACTGAAAACTCGTGTTAAGTGTAAGTATGCTGTGTGGATTAATTTATAGTAAGTCAAGATACATTTATTTCATATGGATATATACATAACGCTGATAAAATGCCAATGATTCAAAGTAAATTTTACCCCTAGTTCAGAACTCAGCACCGTCCTGAGAGGCACCGGCCGGAAACTGTGTAGGCTTATTCCTTTTGGTTCTCTATTCTACAATGTAGAAAATCGAAAAATAATTTTGGGAATCTACCTAGTAGAGAAGGATCTTTTCCAGGCTTCATTGAACAATAGTTAGGCCTTGTGGTTTAGGCCATTTAGTTCTGTAAACTTCTTGAATGGTTACTAGCCTGTTGAAAGAAAACGCATACGTTGCCCTACAAAAAAAAGTTATAGACCTTTGTCAGAGATCTCTATTGGCAATGACTATGACTGTGATAATCTGTGTGATAATCTGTGTGATAATCTGGAGATAATCTGTGTGATAATCTGTGTGATAAGCTGTGTCTATGTGACAAATCCATATTTACATTGATGTCTGTGTGACAAATCCATATTTACATTGATGTCTGTGTGACAAATCCCTATATGTCAATGGATTGTTGTGTGATTCTGTGTAAATTAATTCATTCAAGTAAGGAATGCTGTGTGATCAATCCCATGCATTTAAACCGATTACTGTATGAATAGATTTGGAGTTTTGCTTCTCGCTGTGTGAAGAAGTCCATTATACGTAAATACAAAATAAGGAGTCACTGTGTGCTTAAATCCACGAAAATGATTATAGCAGTGTGTAAAGTTATAAAATAACAATAAAAATTTTAACATGTTTTATCTGCCCGTAACTTTGGTTTAAATTGCAACTGTGTCGCAGCTAGAGATGTGGGTTCGAATCCTGCTCGAGACTGATATAAGTATTTTAATAACCAACTTCAAAACTGAGAACTGAACTCTTTCTACCGTATGTTTTTTTTTCCACATTAGCATGTTAGCCGACTTGTAACCGGATGGATGTGGGTTCGATTCCCACCTGAGACAAAAATTTGTGCGACCTAAAAACATTTGTCTCGAGAGTCTGCATGTTTATATTTATGATGCAGTAGGCATATCCTCCAATTATTTTTAAAAATTAATGCATTCCTACCTACCCTGTTATTAAGTATTTTATACATGTACTAGCTGTTGCCCGTGACTTCGTACGCGTGACAATTATGTTATGATGCCACTTTGATTGCTCTCTGCTTAGCCCCTAGGATATGTAGCGTGATAATATAGCCTATTTGAAGACCATACCCCTAGTTAATATTTGTGCAAAATTTGAATCAAATCTATTAAGTGCTTTTCGAGATCCTTCCGAACTAAGCGAAGCAAACAGACAAACAGACAAACCGACAAACGGACAAAAAAATTCTAACTATATTTTCGGCTTCGGTATCTTATGTTGAACACCCAGCGAGTATTTTTTTTAAATATCTCCAATGTACAGTTTTGATTTTTCTATCATTTTATCATATGTATAAAAATTATCAATAAATGAACAAAATGTTTGTTAGGTTGACTACAATCGAACACGTAATGTTGTTGAACACAAGTTACTGCTGTTAAATGTTTGTTTCAGAACTCCCGATTCTATTTATGCTGACGAATGACGAATGACTAATCAAGCCATGAGCACAATGTACCGTACCATGAGGGCCGTGGGACACGGCCTTTACAGGATGGCCGAGTGTTACAAATACAACCAGATGGCGCTTACTCCAACATACTCAACATCACTATTTAGTTGTAATAATTATTGACATGATAGCTGTGTTTTGTGTTGTATCGAGTACTAAAAATATTAATTATAATTATCCATAATTGCTAAGTTAGTTTTGTAAAATATGCTAATGTGGAAAAAAAAAACATACGGTAGAAAGAGTTCAGTTCTCAGTTTTGAAGTTGGTTATTAAAATACGTATATCAGTCTCGAGCAGGATTCGAACCCACATCTCTAGCTGCGACACAGTTGCAATTTAAACCAAAGTTACGGGCAGATAAAACATGTTAAAATTTTTATTGTTATTTTATAACTTTACACACTGCTATAATCATTTTCGTGGATTTAAGCACACAGTGACTCCTTATTTTGTATTTACGTATAATGGACTTCTTCACACAGCGAGAAGCAAAACTCCAAATCTATTCATACAGTAATCGGTTTAAATGCATGGGATTGATCACACAGCATTCCTTACTTGTATGAATTAATTTACACAGAATCACACAACAATCCATTGACATATAGGGATTTGTCACACAGACATCAATGTAAATATGGATTTGTCACACAGACATCAATGTAAATATGGATTTGTCACATAGACACAGCTTATCACACAGATTATCACACAGATTATCTCCAGATTATCACACAGATTATCACACAGATTATCACAGTCATAGTCATTGCCAATAGAGATCTCTGACAAAGGTCTATAACTTTTTTTTGTAGGGCAACGTATGCGTTTTCTTTCAACAGGCTAGTAACCATTCAAGAAGTTTACAGAACTAAATGGCCTAAACCACAAGGCCTAACTATTGTTCAATGAAGCCTGGAAAACATCCTTCTCTACTAGGTAGATTCCCAAAATTATTTTTCGATTTTCTACATTGTAGAATAGAGAACCAAAAGGAATAAGCCTACACAGTTTCCGGCCGGTGCCTCTCAGGACGGTGCTGAGTTCTGAACTAGGGGTAAAATTTACTTTGAATCATTGGCATTTTATCAGCGTTATGTATATATCCATATGAAATAAATGTATCTTGACTTACTATAAATTAATCCACACAGCATATTTACACTTAACACGAGTTTTCAGTATGCACTCACTCGACCACATCTATACTCTATTATACTAATATTATAAAGAGGAAAGATTTGATTGCTTGTTTATTTGTTTGCATATTAATAGGAAAACTAACAACCTATAACCCCCAGTATGTAGGCATGAAATTTGCGAGTGCATATCACTAATGATTGTATCAAAACATTTCCTCTGGCAGTTTTCATCTACTCTGAGTGCACGTAAATGCTACTTTGTGTTATATGTAGATATATGTATATAGATAGTTTTTAGTCCTACCTTTCGTTTAAGTTGCAACTACCAAAGTAGGTATATCTATGCATATATGTAATATGTACCAAATACTGAGTTATAAGATGTACACACATCCAAATCGTAAAGGTGGTGCAATAACAATAGTTCGAAACTGCTTTAAATTCACTGTCAAGACACTTCGAATACACCTTTGAAAGTATAACAGGCACTTTAATCGCGAGCACGACAATTAATAACAAAAATGTTAACTGTGTAATTTATAGACCGCCATCGAATAGCGAACTAGGTAGGTATGTGTGTTTCCGAACTTGACAAACTCATAACTAAATGCAGTCTCACTGAATATAGGTACTCAGTGACACAAACACATCCCTCACATCGAGACTCTCATTTGAATGAAATCTAGGCACGGTTTTGTGTACGGCATATCAGATTATACCGAATCAGCAAGACTGGCGGATCATCGCATTGTAGTACTCGCTCCGAATAGAAATTAACTGAATTGCTATGATCGTCATATTTTGCACAATGAACTTAATTCAATCGATTGGTATATCATTGAGGGCATAAGCTGTCCTGGCCGAATATGATAGTTTTCGAAGTGCATTTAGTACAGCCCAGTTTAGTAACTACTCGCAATGTCATTCACCACAAACAACCGAACATTTTCACTTCTGTCAAATAAGAGACGAATTATTTGCCACATGGAAGTCAGCTCCCACTAATAGATAGACATCCAGGACTGCACTCATCAGCTACAGTCTACAGTATAAAAAGTTACGCAACAAAACTCATAAAAAAAAACTGAATATTGTAGAAACGACTTCTAGATAATATTAAAAACTTTGGCAAAGCTACAGAATCTGTGGCATTTAATTATTGCTATTTGCGGAAGGGTCTCTCGCAGCAACAGATGATATTATTACAAAAGCGTTTAGCTATCAGAACCTACCCTCCTATGGAATAGCCAATAAATTTGCAGTGAAATTTCAAAGCTCGGTTAACGAGTTGATGACACAGTAACATTCCTCTTCTTGGCGATAAGGACTATTTTCAACATGTGTAACTCAGCATGCTAGTTAACCCCAGGCAAATTAAACACTGTTTTAAATAAGCTTGTTACCTATACCTATAGCGCCTGATAAATATAAGTTTCAAATTTCGTCAATCTATTGCTAACCACATTAATACTAGTCTCAAAACTGGAAAATATTCCAACGGATTGCGTTAGCGTTCGTCGGGTCCAGAATTTTAGACAACAGTAATAACTACAAAATCAATTTGACTTTCAACCGAGAAAAAAAGGAAAAGTCGACTATTATCAATATTTACAGCCTAAAAATACAGTGTATCTAAAAAACATGTGAAAAAAGCTTGATAGCTGCCTATAAGAACTGCTGTACTTGTCCAAAAATCGAGGGTGTTGAGCATCATTACCCATTATACCATTAAGAAATTTCATTGGCTTCCTCGTATTCACTTACTAATTATGTGAAAAACTTTGAGCTTTTCTGGCAAATATGCTATTGACGATAGAGTACCATTTAAAGTTGAACTCGTGCTGTATAACGTACCTAGTAATACTTACACTACCTACTAACTGATATCGATTATCGGATACTGCATAGCGAACTATGGAAGAACGTATAAGCCTTATCTTGATCGAAATCATGAACTCCAATTAAGACTTCTCAAAAAAAGTTGTACGACATGATTTAAACCAAAAATATAGAAATAATGATAGCGAATGCTATAACTCTTGTAAAGTTTTCTCCATACACACGGTTACGTAACTATATTCTTCATATACTTAGAATAGTTTTTTTTTATCCATGTTTTCTACAAGAAATATCTTATACCATGCCCAAATGAAACAATAGAAAAGTAGTATCGGTTGGAGCAGTAAATGTTTTCGGAGAGAGAACTGCTGCGTACCTTATCCTTTGCATTACATATAGCTAGTACTATATTTCTGTAGTTGTAGCTACACAAAGCATATTGTTATGTCGTGTGTCCAATAAGTAACTTTGCGCAAAAATGTAAACAAACGCATTTGATCCTGTATATCCATAGTTACTTGCATTGAGTATTCACCCTGATTATATCCCAGTGTCCAGGAGTCATACAGTGTTCTTACAATCATTTCGACAGCAAATAACTTCTTTATGATAGTTTATTTTCATTTAAAATACCTACTCAGGATAGTAAAAAATTCAATGATTCACACTATAGTTTTCTACTGGTCTGTCTTAGACAACGATTGTCAAAACATGACATGTTTACATTATTGCCAGGATTGGGCAGGATTGGACTATAGGTTTTTCACATTATGTAACAAATGTAAAATAAGTGAATGGCAAATTAGATGTAAAATCACACAGTTAATTCGACCGGCCAATATTAAGCATAAAATAGATATTCATCACACAGATGTATTCATCACACAGATGTATTCATCACACAGATGTATTCATCACACAGATGTATTCATCACACAGATGTATTCATCACACAGATGTATTCATTAAGCTGGATTCAAATTGTCATCTGCAGAATGTACGGTACTCCGCATAAACCCTGCGTATTTTTGGTTTGCTATTGGGGTTATTTCATATTATATGAAAGTAAAAAAATATTACAGACTCTGAAATAGTTTTCAACTTATGGACTTTCCGTATTCCAAACTTTACAAACTGATTTGACAATTTTCAAATGAGAGGTACTGTTTAATTATAACAGAAGGTAGTCACGTTTCCTAAATGCATTCGTAGTGCTTATAAATAGAATGGTGTGGTCATTTTCGATTTTTATAATTGTCTACCCACATAAACATCGCCTTGATTTTTATTTGAACGCTTTCTATCTGGATGATGTCGTGAGCTCCTCTCAAAACCTGGTCATCTCTACAGCATCACTCACCCAGCGTCGTTTTCGTGCAGGATTTAATTGTTAGAAAAAAAAATTGCTTTCTTTTTCGTCTTCTGATCTGAAACTGCCGCCTACAACTAAAATACTCCAAATCTATCTAAGCTGGGTCTTATCCCACTTCTGAAGTGTTAAATAGGTACACCTTCAGGAATAAAATAAAACTTGAAATCACAACTTTACATTTACATTTATTTGAACAGCGTTACCGCCTATCTACGCGTTCAGAATGAAGAGAGAGCTCCCAATATGATTGCCCGCCATTTTATACATTTACCCCCAGAAGCTGCTAATTAGACAATACTATTTAATTACACAATATTTTACAAAACTAACTTAGCAATTATGGATAATTATAATTAATATTTTTAGTACTCGATACAACACAAAACACAGCTATCATGTCAATAATTATTACAACTAAATAGTGATGTTGAGTATGTTGGAGTAAGCGCCATCTGGTTGTATTTGTAACAAATGTGATCTTTAGGTGTTTGGAACAATTTTCAGATGAATTGTGGCATCCTTTCACTGCACAATACGTCATTTTTAGACGAAAATTACGCGAGCTCTTTGCACTGACGCTAGATGCCCGGTACTAAAGCGCCGATTGATGTAGGCAGCCGGTATCAGCTGCCATGAAATGGCTTCACGTCGCTCGCGCGTATTGGGTTTCTATGCGTTATAATTCTATGATTCTAGCTATTTAGGTAATATTAGTGGCCGTAATTTGCTTTTTGATGGCAATTTTACTTAACTTTGATGATCCATTAACGTGGGACGAGTTACATTTTAAAGGTCTTCTCTCGTTTTCCATAAATTCATTTGCACTATTATTGTTTGCCATAATCATCCCCGATCATAATATTTACTTGCACTATTATCATTTATACTAATAACGTTTGCCTTAACAACTCAACAGTCATAACTTTTATTTGCCATAAAATGACTTTCTATAACAACATTTCTCATAATAATTAGTTTCCATAAGTAACACATCTCATAATCGACTCTTGATATAATCAAAATTTGATATAATTATGAAAATAATGCATAATATTGTAAGGTCGAAA